>JAPMOR010040835.1:0-153825 GCA_026543865.1 Argiope aurantia | reverse complement strand
TTCGAACACTTACTTTAATCCATGTACCTTTTGCTTCTTTTCATGCATTATTAAAACGATTTCTCATTTACGGTCTCTTTCCCTTATGGTGCTTCTGTGTGCAACACCGCTTCAGGAAAGCATTTCCGACCCCACATTGCTGTATGATTTCGATTTGTCAGGATGCACTCTACGCCTCTTAGAAGTTCTGAAACGGCTCACTGAAACACCCTGTATACTTACATCAGATGATATATTTTGTGTTTCGTAGAGCAGCGAGCATGCGCTTTAAACCTTTGGTCTTTGACCAATCGAAAAACAGACTGTATACTATATATTTTTGAGTTGGTTGCCGTGTTCTCGTAAGCAATAAATAAATTGAAAACATTCAAGTGTCCGTAGATTTGTTGCAAAATTTCATATGTATCATTAATTCTAGTGATCATTCTATGTTTCGAATTTCATCTGTCAAATAATGATATTAAATTATCGCGTTTACTTGTTCTGGGAGACATAGCACACAGATATAGTGTGTTAAGTTCCCAGACTTTCTGTGTGATAAGCCGCCATATTTCAGTGTTTCACTTCATGTATTTCATCGAAGTCTACAATTTGAATGCATATGCCGCGTACCAAATTAAAGAAATTTATCGCCCAGTGCAAAATGAGATTTTAGAGCTCACATCTGGATCACCAATAGAGCCAGAGAGGTCTGCAATGTGCAGATTCACTGAAAAGACGAAGTCCAATTTCTATCATTACATTATTTTCTCTTTTCCTTCTTCAAATAAAACAAAATTTAATTTAATTTAAAAAACCCGCCGAATGAGGCGAACATTTGGAATGTAGGGTAGCGAATGCACATTTCTCTCATTACAAAAACATTTTGGCAACAAGAAAGAAGAAGAGAAAGAAAGAGAAGTATAAAATGGTGCCATTGTTCCAATAGAATTATATTTTATAGAAACAATGAAATGACTTAAATTAAAAATATATATATATTTACCAATGCTTTAAGTCAAGGCTTAACATAAATCCTTCCTGTTGTCTTTAGCTATTATTTTTCCGACTTAGTGAATATTTTGAGTCAAAAAAATAGAAACATTCGTTACCTTTTTTCTTCTTCTTAATTTGATATATAAGGAGATAGATAAAAATGCATTAGTAATGTTATTGCATAAGAATATTTCTTGACAAAAATCTAACTCTATTTGAAAATGCTTGATATAGAGGATTAAATATAGTTTTAAACGCTATTCAGTGAGATCACGCATGGCTTCCTACTCTCCTATATTGCCTCTAACATTCTAAATATCTTTGATTCAGCATTTTCGAGGAAGAATTTCAAAAAGCAATGACGCTTCACATTTTTGTAAGTTAATGGAATTATTTCGCAAAAATGTACACTAGTTGGCATTTGGAAATCGGGGAAAGTTTCGGTCTGACTTGTTTTTTGGCATCTGTTTTTAATTGTTCTATCCGATCAGATTTCGAGGCATTCTTTGACTTATTCGTTTCTGAGAAACTAAAAAGCAAACATTGAGTCATTCATTTCCTTTATTTGTGGATGAAACTTAATTTTTCATATTCAGACTTCCGAAAATTATTAATTATTATTATTAAAAAATGAATCCACCCATTACCAATTGTTTCTTGTATTTGAAGCATTTTCATTGTGCTGTGATTCACTATTTATTCAAAGTATTTTAATTTCTCTTGCACAGAGAATTCAAGAACAAAAAGCTATAATCGTTGAAAAATTCAACCTCCAGCTATTAGCTTACATTTCCTCGGGTGTGGAAAACACATTTTCGGAAATATGTCTGTCTGTCGCTCTGTTTGTGAACGAAGACGACATTATAGTAAATCAGAAACGAAATGATCCATACAACTAGAATTCAACGAGCAGTTTACACATTAAAACTGTAAATTTCTATCAAATTTTGGACGGAATCCATCCATGGGAAGTCTGTCTGTCTGTCCATCCGTGTGCATGGGAATACTATAGCTCAAAAATCTAAGGAATGGAATTCATCATCAGAATTTTTGTTCTGTGTCAGTCCCTGATTCAAATTTATCAAGGAAAAACAGCCTTCTCTGTTTCGTAGCTATTCATCTATTCAGAATTATATTGACCTCGAAAGCGGGATATGGGGTGGGATGGTGTTCAATCTGTCTATTCGCGGGTATTCGAACACTATAATCCAAAAATATAATTTCCAAGATAAATGTCTTATCTTTATCAATTGAACAAAAGGAAGACTTTCAAAACACATTCTGTTTTCTAAAGGAACGCAAAAAGAAAATAGAGGGAAGAATCACCCCCCCCCCCTCCAATACACGAGTTTTGAGATGGAGTGGAGCAAAAGCGAAATAAACTGTATGAAAGAGATGAACACTCTTCTTTCGTCATCTCCAAATCTGATTTCTATGAAAGTTTTTATTTAACAGTGCATTATCTCTGATACCCTTTAAATACCCTTCGATACCTGTTGGATTTATTTTTATTTGGCTGCCTTTACCAAGTAGAGCATGGCCGGTTAGTGAGGCGTGACCATGCAAATCCAAACAACATTTGGGGATTTGGAAACAAGAAGATTTCCTTTGTTGGCGGAAGGAAGGAGCATGTCGAGATGCGTATTCCGATTTCTCTTCCAGGAGTGATAAAGGTGCAGGAATCTCTAACAATAATAGCAGAAAAGGTTTGCATGTGTGTTTTCTGCCTGTTAGAACTGCATAGGTCATACCGTTTAACCTTGAACTGCTAAATTTGGTACAAATGTTCTCTGGAGAATAGGAATGAGCACTTAAATTTTGAATACTATTTTTTTGTTTTTGCACACAAATTGAAAGATAAAAATTTGCAAATGAAGTGTAAAAATCCTATATTAAAGTTCGCTACTCTAATAGATGGTTGCATTTTTGATTTATTGTGTTCATATCTACTTTTAAAAACTAAATGACAGGTAATCAAGTTTGATTTAAAACCGAACGAAGATCTAAAGTTTATTATAAAATTATGAGCTAAATTCCACGTATATAGTTCATAAAGTTTTTGAGTTATAATGTTCTCTTATAAAGGAGAGAAAAAATAATTCTCCGTGAATCATTATTTTCCTCTATAAAAGAAGAGAATAATGATTACCTGTGAGCGGTTTTCGCTCAAAATCTGATTTAATCTATTAATTTGCTGTTAAAACCATACAACAAATTTTATCCATTAGCCAGTTTTTATTATTTCTAAACACACATTGGGTATTTTTATATTTGTTTTTACAATATGTATTAAGCCGGTATTTTTTTTAATCTTAAAATCTTTTCCAGAATCTTAGAATTTATAATCTTCCTTATTAAATCAGTTGAAGTATTCTCTCTCATTTATTTGAGATTTTGAATACACGCTCGAAGTAAAGAGCAAGATTCACCCTTTAAGTAAATGTATTCCAAAATTTGATACTTATCTTCAATTCCAATTTCTACAAATGTCATCTATCAAGCGATGTTGATTTCTTTTAAGTTTAAACGTACACGGACGGGCAGACAGATTTTCCTCGGCGGGTTTTGTCTACAAGTTCATAGACATTTATAATTATGGAGTAAATGCCACAAAATAAATTTTATTCGTCCATTTTTGATTTGTCATTTTCAGAGACACAATTGCAAAAGCGGATTTTTCGAATTCTTAATGTATGTATGTATGTATGCATGCCTGCATGCATGTACATACATACATGTATGTATGTATGTATGTTGAATATATAAATCGAACATATAAAATGTATATATCGAAATCTCTATAACATTTTTATTGATCTCCCTGCCTACTTCGTATATGAAACTGAGAGAATGCGTTTCAATGCAAATTGCAAATTACAGAATTTTTGGAATTTTGTTTTCTGAAATTACATAAATATTTAATACGCATAATAATGCTGAATTGAATTAAAAATATTTCGATTTCGAGAGTTATTAAAAAGTCGTTTCTCTTCACGCGAGCTTTGCTAGGTTTCGAAATGAGACTTGTGTAAATCGACTACATTTATCGACTGCATTTAATATATAAAAACAAATAATTTTTTAGTTTAAACTTTAATTATCTCATAAGAATATGAAAGTTAGAATTGTTAAAATCACAAGCTCTAAAACTCTCACCCACACTCGGCGTTCTTGCAAAATCCTTCTCCAGATAACATGGCGTAGTAAAACAATTGTATTGTGTTTGATTTATGCGTATCGTTCGTGTGTCTGTCTCAATTGATGTTTCCTTTTATTTCCTTGTTAAATGTCACTGTATACGATTTGCAAGATTCTATGCATTTTATTGCTTCTCTCTAAATCAGTGAAGACGCTATAATTTTGATAAAAGTGGCATTCACTCTCATGCGTGCGTTTTGTAGTGTCGTTTTTTTTTTGTGTGTGATAAATCTTTCTAAAAATCTATGGAATGCAACAAATCTTTACCTCGTGTTTCTTTCTTTGGATTGGCTACAGTAAACAAAATTCCAATGACGGTCCTACACTCTTCGATGGCCCTTGAAAAACAAAGGAAGCATAAACCTTCTGCCAACGCAGATATCTTTTCTTGTTTTTGCTTGATCTGAATGCCGAAACTATTCATTGTTCTTCCTTTTTAAAATAAAGATTTAAAAAATATTTTGCTTGATAATAGACAATTGTTCAAAGTTATTATTCACATTCTGATGCATTATTAAATTGATGCGAAAATTGAAATATCAAAGTTTTTTAAAATGATGAACAGAAAACAAGTTTCCAATCAGTTTTTTTTTTTAAATTACTTTCATGTTTGAATATATTTTTGTTTTATTATGATAAACCTTACCATACCGATACCATAAAAAATCTAAAGCTAATGATTGGATCGCCCTCAATTTTTTTTCCAACATACTACGAATAATTCGGGAAATTTTAGTGAATTCCTGGAATTTATCTGAATGCTGATCTGGGTGAAGGAATCTCAGATCAATTTAAATTATTTGCTTCCGAGTTGCCACTTGCAATGTTTGATTGAACTTCGTACTCACAAATAATGAATAACGTATGAAAAAAATCTGTTTTTGTCGGCTTGTGAAAAATGTTATACTAGAGTCTTTTATTTTTCATACAATTACATTTAAAGATTGCGTGATGCAGTTGATATTTTGATTTAAAAATTTGTAGAGAATAACAGAATTGTGTGCATCGAAGAAATAGAAAATAATAACTGCGAAAACAAAAACTTTCCATCAAGCAACATTGAATTCGAATATCTGTTTGTTTCTGAACATTTTTGTACTTTTTATTGTTGTTAATAATAAAACAGGAATTGTTTTCAATTCCTGTTTATTATTAACAACAAAAGAATCTTCTTATTTATTCTTCGACAAACGAATGAAATACATTAGCTTTTTATATTAATGCTTAGAGAATGCATGAAAAATGCATTACAGCGATTTAATTTTGAAAGCCATTGCTTATCTCTATGAACTACATCATAGAGTAGCTCAGATATGACGACAAGTAAATTGATACTATTTGAACTTAACATCTCAATGCACATTTATCCATAAATGTGATGTCTACCAAAATCTACGAAATAGTCTCCTAACTGATTCAGAGAACCAAAAGAAAGATTAACTAATAAACAATATGATGATGGGCCAGGCCCCAATTTTAATGCAAACCTACATTTCTGGCGTAAAATTCGCTTATGAAATTCCATTTTTTCGTATATTCATATATATATATATATAAAGTAATTAATCTAAATTAAAAACTTCATAGTATTTAGAGAGCGCAAATGCAGCTACTTCTAAAACACAGATGAACTGATACAAAAGTATAAAAATCAAGTTAATAGGAAAAACAAATAAACCAAATAAAAAAATATAAAAAAGAATCCGGCCTGAAGACTTTTTCAAGGGTCACCCTCAGGCAGGGATTCAAAAAAAGGGATTTTTTCTGTTAATTAAATTCAGACAATTAAGTCTAATTCAATAAACTCTAACATTTTCAAAAATCTAATTTTCTCACATGTTAACAGGATCAAAAGGGTTTGCAACAATAAAAATTCCTATATTGAAGCATCAAACAACCTCATTAATAATTTAATTAAAAATGAATTTCCTAAAAATTACTGTAATGTCAATTTTTTAATTAAACAAGGTATGGTTTGGGATTAATCCTTTGGCTTAAATAAAAAATAGAACTTTCCTTGCATATTATATCACTCAATAGGTGGCGCTGGGAGCTTACAATTTTTACCTAAATTACCGTTAGCTTCGTGTTTTTAATAAGCGGGAATCACAATCGATAGCTTAAAATTCACTTGACTGTTGATGGTATGTTCTTGCCTTTTCGTTTTTTGCTTTAGTGTCATTTTATGGTATTTTGTTTTTTACTGTTTTTTTTTTTGTTATTGTATTTTTACTTATTAGTGGTTTTTCTTCTGATTTGTCGTTTTGTGTTTTCCTTTCTGTTAAAATGGTATATCTCTTGGGCCTAATTTCAGGGGATTTTCGGGTCATGAAGGAATCATAATTAGACTTAATAGTCTGAATTTCCTTAACTGAAAAAATCCCTTTTTTTGAATCCCTGCCTGAGGGTGACCCTTGAAAAAGTCTTCAGGCCGGATTCTTTTTTATATTTTTTTATTTGGTTTATTTGTTTTTCCTATTAACTTGATTTTTATACTTTTGTGTGTATATATATATATATATATATTAACCAGTCTAAAGTAATAAAAAGTTTGAAAACGAAACCAAAATGAAAACGAAAACAAAACAGTTTCGGAAATCGTTTTGGTAAAAACTTCATAGTATTTAGAAAGCGCAAATACAGCTACTTCTAAAACACAGATGAAATGATACAAAAGTATAAAAATCAAGTTAATAGGAAAAACAAAAAACCCAATAAAAAATATGAAATAAAAGAATCCGGCCTGAAGACTTTTTCAAGGGTCACCCTCAGGCAGGGATTCAAAAAAAAGGGATTTTTTCAGTTAAGGAAATTCAGACTATTAAGTCTAATTATGATTCCTTCATGACCCGAAAATCCCCTGAAATTAGGCCCAAGAGATATACCATTTTAACAGAAAGGAAAACACAAAACGACAAATTAGAAGAAAAACCACTAATAAGTAAAAATACAATAACAATAAAAACCAATATACCATAAAATAACACTAAAGAAAAAAACACTAAAGAAAAAACAAAAAGGCAAGAACATACCTTCAACAGACAAGGAAAATTTTAAGCTATCGATTATGATTCCCGCTTATTAAAAACACAAAGCTAACGGTAATTTAGGTAAAAATTGTAAGCTCCCAGCGCCACCTATTGAGTGATATAATATGCAAGGAAAGTTCTTTTTTTTTATTTTAGCCAAAGGATTAATCCCAAACCATATATATTATATATATATATATATATATATTCTGCCGATTTGTCCTTGGTATGTGGTTACTAGTCAATTGGGAAAAAATGCGGCTAAATCAAATCGAATGCTTGATTTAGCCGTATTTTTTCCCATTCGACTGAAACTCAAATTTGTCACAGAATAACAATTGCAGTCACATACATTTCAGTCGACACGCTTCTGAAAATACACATCAGTACCTCTTGGTTGGATTTGGTCCATAATTTGATAGATATATACAATATAGTATTAAATCTTTATAGGATTTTATCCATCTAGCTCTCTTCGTTTTAAAATTCGAACAACCAGACAGAATGGCAGACTTCCTTTGAATAGAGTTTACTCAAAATCTGCTAGAATTTTACAAATTTTATGTAAAGATCATATACCAAATTTCATCCGTCTGGCTCGAAGCATTTTTGAGTTACTTTATTCACAGACAGATAGGCAGACTTCTTTCAAAAATGTGTTTTTCGAACTCAGGGGGATCGAAAACGCGGAGATTCGTCAAAATCTCGAGTTCGTTTGCGAGAGGGTAAAAAAAGACAAGGACCAGGCCAAGTTAATGCTTTCCTCCTGTTGCTTAGTATCTTTTCTATGCTGCCATCTTCTTGAGTCAAAGGATGGGCCTGTACAGTGATTCATTTTAATGCTAATTCACGGTAAACGTCTTCAGTATTTCTAGATCTAATAGAAGACTTCATAAATGAAAAAAGTTGTTCCAAATTTAAAAACAATTTTATACGTTATGTTGAGTGTTTTAATCTGGTTGGCAAATTTTTGTAAATTCAGGTACCCAATTAAGGAAATTTTTCTTTCAATCTAAGCACTAATGGATCTTAATTATCTCGATTTGCATGTTTAAATGCTGATTCTATATCTACGGAAATAATCGAAGAAAAATTTCCCTTCAATGATTTAAAATCTTTAAACCTTTGATGCTGTTTATTATGGAAATGGTGCTTCGATGAAATATGAATACAAACGGCCATTGATTAAAATTGCGTTTTACTATTAATAATTATGGGGAATTAAGAATTTTAAAAAGTAATTTTTTAAAAACATTTTTATAATAACATAACATATAAGCTTTTAAAAACATTTTTGAATATCTGGTACATAAAGATATTTAAAATGGGTTGCAGGAGGCCGTGAGTTTGACCTCTGTATCCTAGTTAAAGTTAAATCTTATATTTCGGATTTCATTGGATAGCTTCAAAAATGCTGTTATTCCAATGCTGTTGGCTAATTCGATGTAGTCTGCTAGAGGGATTCTACAGAAGAACAAGAAGGCCGTGGGCTCCATTGATTAAGTGGAAGATTCCCTAAACTGCCCCCCCCCCCTCCTCCCTGCAAGTCTGGCAAAATTTCTTCGATGGAGGCTTATTAAGGAAAATAAAAATCTCATCATTTTATTATAATTAAAGCTTCTTTTGCTCGCATAATGCATAGCTCTCAAACTCGTTGGGACTTATTTTAAATACATTACTACACTACCTTTACACAGTGGCTTCAACAAATAGTAGCATTCAGTAACCCAGGCCTAGGACATATCTAGGCCTTATATGAGGAGAAAAAATGACTTGCACAAAAAATTAAAAAATTATAATAATAATTCGCTGTAGTTACTTATATTAAAAAATAAATGCAGAGATATTACATCCATAGACAGAGATGCATGGATTGATCTTGCAGGAAAGGCATTTCATCATTTAAATATATTTTATGAAATATATTGATGATTCGAATCGTCACTGCTCAGTCCTAATGTGGTTTTATAAAGCTTAAAATAATGAAGAACAATTTAAGATTCACAATGACGGAAGAAAAATGATCCCTTTTCATTTTCTCTTTCATTAAGAGAAAAAGCAAAGATTTAAGTTTTATAATTGATGAATGTAGAAATGAAAGCAAGGAAAATTAATTTACATTGAATTCATTTTTTAAATATTTATAAACCATGGATTCAAAATGTGAAATGGAGTGGTTATGTCAAAGTGAAATGAAGAAGCTAGCATTCTGATCGAAGATGACAAGTTCGCAACATCCAACAAACTGAATCCTATATTTAGCTCTAAACCGAACCAATTTTTCTAGATAGAGAGGCACTACTGCCAAAATTTTATGGCCTATATAATTGGAGCATCGAATACTTAAACTTTTATTAATTAACCCGTAGAATTTGCATGGGACAGCGGTGCGTGACCACCTGTTGAGAGGCGTTTGTAGGGCGGAACGGATTGGATTTCCAGCCGTCGCCTTGCGTCACAATCCATTGTCCGGCTGCCTCCCGTTTATTGTGGAAGGAATTTCGTGAATAAGAGGCGCATCCATAAAATCGCGCCGACACTGCGCGGTTCGAGCAGCCAGTGGCACCCACCTAGTCGCTCGTGGTGTCGCATCTTTTAGAAACTTTTTTTGCTTATTCTTAACGAAAAGAAAGAATTCTTTTTAAGCTATTTTAGATGACATAACAATTATCTTATTATTATTTTAAAATACTCTGTGTTTCTGCTCGATATTATTTAAAAAGGTAAAAGAAATGATAAAGTAATCAGATGAATGAAAAAAAAAATCAAACCATTCTCAAAAATAAATTTGATTGAAGACAAAAACTGTTTATTTATTAAGGACGTCCTTTCGATGTTCATTAAATTCAATCTTTGTTTGATCTACAGACAGATAAATATTTCGAAACATTTTATTCATTTGCTAATGAATTTGCCATCGTAACGAAGACTTGGGAATCCCGAGACATGCCGGATGCATCAACTAGTATGCAAATAGCAGACTTTTTGTAAAGATTCACAACAATTCAGAAAAATTGTAATATACTAATATAAAATTACTTTTATAAATTAAAAATGAAATGAATGGAATTTGTGTCTTAATAAGAAAAATAAATGTTTTGAACTTTCAAAACTTAAAGATATTTGTGCAATTAGTATGTTACAATACTATGTCACATATACAAGGGGTTTCAGAATCAGGAATGTAAAATATCTTAGAGGGTAGGATGCCTAAAATTCACGCAGCATTGCTGAGTCGAAAAGGTTTGCTTGTTGAACACGGCAAATGACGCTGTATATGCGCAGGAATCTTTCAGCCTTCCATAACAAGATTCAATGACGACATAGGTGTCCACATTGAATAAAACATGGTTATTAATTAATAACGTAACATCGGAATTGTGGTTAGTAGATTCAAAATGCATTGTTGATATTAAAATTGTGAAAAACGCTTTAGAACACACCACACTGTGAACAGTCGATTCGAAACTCACCATACTTTTTGCAACATTAAAAATCCTGAATGGAGAGATTCACTTCACTCATGTTTTTTTCCATCCAAAAAAGAATGAGACCGCGCAAAAAGAAATAAATATTTTCTCTTAATTAAAAAAAAATAATAATAAAGTTTTAATGACATCATCAATCGAAATGTAAACGGAAGAGTGAATTTTTTTTCTTCTTCTATTGATGAACTATTCACCTGCTGATGTTCAACTGGGGCGTCATTAGTTATTAACACTCGCCGCCCTCGAGTAGAATTGTGAGGTGAATTAAATCTTTCGATGGAATGCTGAGATAGCAAACGCTGTCTCGGCATTGCACTGTGTCGGTGTACCCTACACTCCTATAAGTTTGTAATAGTGATGGTGAGAAGCCTAGTGTAACAAATTGTACTAGAGTAGCAAAATAGTAAAATAAGATATTAATTACAAAAATTTAAAAATAAAAGCAATCAACTATTAAAGGATGCTCTTAATTTTTGTTATCTTTTTTTAAAGTTCCTATTTAAATTATTTCCCCCTTGAATAGGATTTCCCCCCATAGATATACTATTTAAGCTGAATTCTAACAGCCGCGAAAATAGAAATTTTGGCACTAAAAAGGATTACTGGTCTTTTTTCATGCATCATTCCTTCATATGAATCAAATGAAACTCGTCGAAACTTATTGGAATGCTTTCCCTTCGACATTCTCATGTTCTGCACAATGTAACGATGCTTCTTTTCAAATTTCATAGAATTTACATTTTTGAACAGTGCTTTTTCCTGGTAGCCGCTTTTCCGAAATTTGACGCGCATTAATAATTTTGGAGTAAAAATTCACTTCTTAAAAATCATTCTTCTAGAGCAAAGGTAATCATAAGGTATGGGCAAATCAGGAGACGGAAATCAATGTCGATCCTGTCGGAAAACACTGGACATAAGACATTAGAAAGAAAATAAAAATCGTGTCCCCCCAAGTTTGTGGAGGAGAAAAATCATGAAATGCTGAGTGCCTTCTAGGTGATACTGAAAGTGAAATGCCGAAAGCACAACGATTAAATATTTAAAACCTATCACAAGCACGTCATTTTTGGAAAGAACTTTGTTATACGAGCCGTTTCTGGCGCCCATTCGGCTAGCCAGGTATATTGGATGTGTTTACTCTCATGTTTAACTCAGTCAGAAATTGCGATTGTTCGGTTATCTGTCAGGAGTGAGTGCTTAAAAAACAAAGAAGTGAGTTCAGAAGTGATAGAGTAAATAAAGAATGGGAATCCAGTGTGCTCATGCAGGTATGAATCATCATTGCGACAGAGAGTCAACAAAATGGCGGATTCAACCCAAAATTTGATCTGATGCTACCCTAAATCTTCATGCGAAATTTCGCACGCTTTCGTACACAATGACGGAAGAGCAGACATAATTTCTGGTGACAAGTTTTTTTGCAAAAATTTGGTCGCAATATACGATTTTGATGCCGAGACAAATTTTATCTGCTTATGCCATTTTTTTTTTCCTCATGGAAGCAGATAAAGACTCGAAATTTGTAATCTTTCGAAGGAAATCTAAAGCGTGTAGTATTGATCTATCCAAATTTGGAGGTTGCGTTTTTACATAATTACAAAACTTCTCCCTGTGCCTTTCATAGGCGGGAAAGCAAAAAGAGTACTTTCTTGTTGCATTTTAACCTGCATGCTGCCGGCGAGAAATTTTAGAAAGATATTAACCAAGCATCAATCCCCGAGTATTATGTGATACACTTGACTATCGTAATTGCATTAAAATATTTTGTTTGCTTTACGCAGTCGCTACAAATTCAGATAAGTAACATAGCGTGAAGATGCAAAAGCAAGAAATGTTTCACATCTAACCTGCCATCGATTCATTATCTTAATACCTTATTGCTATTTTGCGGTTCGTAATTAAAAGAAAAATACAAGAATCTCCTATAATGCCTCATTTCCTCCTAAAGTTCAAGGCGAGAGATGGGTTAAATGCTCCAATCTGATAAGTCAGCCAACCGAGTATGTTGTTACGTACTTTTATTTTAAAATATTACTCTTTACATATATTATGTTCGTTTCAGAGGATATTTACGAAAAATTATCCACCAATATTATTATTTGCGAGATTAGATTTATTTATTTGCGAGATTAGATGAATACAAAAACCACGGTAAAGCTACTTGAAATACAGTTGGAATCCTCGGATTTGCAGCTTATTTCTTTTTGTCTTTGAAATGAATCGTGTTTCGAATGGTAATGACAGAAAAGTATTTTTTGCAAGATAGTATCAAAAGTTAACTAGAAATGCACTGATTGTTCGGTTAACTAGAAATATATAATTATCAAATTCATTTTGTTTGTTCTGATAAATTCATTTTAAGTTTTTGTTGATATTTCATTTCCAAATTTATTCATTTTAGGAATTATCTGACTGGTATTTTCATTTGGTAAATATTGAATGCTAAAGTTTTTATAAATAAGATGTTGGGTAATAAATATTTAACGAATGATATATTTAATTCTTCTTCTGTCCTAAAAATGGAATAAGTTTTATTCGAATAAATTAAATATAATTTAATTGTGAAGTATATTAGTTTGAAGTGGGGTTTGGTCTTATCTAGAGTTTCTTAAAAATCGAGCCTTCATCGAAGGAATCGAGAGCCATAGTGAAATTTCCTTTATTGATTTGAAGAATTTCGATCACTTGTTTCGATTTGTTGAGTGCATAAATATGACTCTGCGAATTTGAATAGATGACTTTGGTTGCCCAGCTTGCCTAAAAATAAATAAGGAAGGTAGATTTACAAAGAAAATGCTCTTTAAATACATTTTTAAAAATTGCGCGATCTTTGGTTAGTATATATATATATCTTCGAAAATATGTCAGGTTTTTGTGTCAAACAAACAGCATTTAGAGAAAGTTACATCGTTTTATAGCAGAGAAAACTTCATCAGAACCCAATCATATTCCCATCGAATGCAACTAGCAAAAGGGCAGTTTCGGTGATCTAAAAATGAGGGTTTCTATCCACATGACAGAAAGTATGGTAACCCATAAAAAAATCCACGTTGCAGATAGGGGATAATACCATCAATAGTATTCAATTGCTGATTCATTTGAACATAACATTGAAGAATATAGCAAAAGACATGGCAAAGTTGAATTTCATTTCGACAATACTCGCCCATATGTTGGCAGACTAACTAGTAAAAAAAACTTTAAAATCATTTCACTGGGATATGTTGCCTTACTTGCTGTATTCATCGGACGTTGTTTCTTCTAACCATTATTAATTTTTCACCATGCAAGATATCCTTTCTGGAGAGAGGTTCAATTTCCACGCAGATATCAAAATTGGCTTGATAGCTCAATTGCATTGAAATAATCAGACTCATTTGTTGCCCGAAAAATGGACAAATGCTGTAGTTTTTGGAGGAAAACTTGTTGAATAAATCAACTTTTAATTTTTAAAAGAAATGCCTTTTTTTATATTAAAACAAGTACCGAGTCTGCCTCTAATATTATTCCATATTATTTCTAAAATCAATCTTCTTCTTCTTCGCAATATGACGCTACTTTCATTGAAATTACCCATTTTCTCAATATGGCTGATCATCACTACTAATTACATAGCGAAGTTATAGAGAATGCAATTACGAAGAGATAAAGAAGATTTTTTCTTAGTTAAAATCTCAAAATCTATTTGAAATATTCATACATAAAAGAAATTAATCCGCAAAAATTCTAACGGAACTATAGTCAAGTTTAGTATAGTCATATTAACGTCCCGTTTCAAAGCAACCCAAGGGCTACTTTAGGACGGACCTCGTCATTTTGAACCACGGTGAGATGACGAGGACGACACCTGAGATGGCACCCCCGTCTCCAAACTTCCACACCACACCAGCGGGAGGATGTTTGGCCCCCGATGGATTTAACGTGCACCAAACACGCCCTCTTACACAACTGTTCTTCGGGGGAATCGGGTCTCGAACCTGAAGCCCACCGGATCCGAAGCCGAGACCTTACCACCAGGGTACTGCTGCCCACTATCGACTAAGTCATGTCTTTCAGAACATAAAAAGTGGAAGACAAACGTTTGCGAAATTTGCATCGCATGAATCGTACAGCTCAAAGTCACATCATTCTGCCCAATTTTTAATAACATAAAGTCTCTTTCATGCAGTATAAGTGTAAATATTTTTACAACAAATTTTAGTTTTCTCTATATTTAAAGTGGAACGAAGCCAGCTAGCAAAATTTCTCTCCATTTCTTAGTTTAATTACTTTTGAAATAATAAATGTAAATGATAAAAACTGATTAGAAAAGAAGATTTAAGCAAATAGAATACGGATCTGAGGAAATAAACTCGAATGTTTTTAACCTTTTGGACTCGAATGGTGTCTCTCACTCGCCATTCAAAACGGTGCATCATTTTGATGTTTTATTCTTTATGTAATTTCTTAATTTTGATACTTAAAAAATACCTAAAGAATGGTCAGAAGACGTAGATTAATTTTTCGGAAAAATTCAACTTAAAACTATAATAAATATTTTTTCACAGCAATAAGCAAGTCTTTGTGTTAGCTGATTAATTTTGCATAGAATTTCTTTTCCGAGTGCAAAGGGTTGATTCAAATTCTGTCTTCCATCCTCTGACTTTCTTATCAACTGAATGCTCTAATCCGAGTTGATGACGGTTCATTTGGAGTCGAAACTGAAAGCAATAAGAAATGGCTTTTACACTCCAATTTGCTTCTTTGGCTCGCATTAGTTCGATCTTCAGTGGCTGTAAGTTGAGTATTTTTTGATGACTCATTCAATCGAGGACTTTTAAACCCGCGAAAATGTTCAATCAAAATAGCAATAAGTGAGTCTCAAGTTTTAAATGTCAATTGAAATATTTTGACGTTTTATCGTATAATACTTATTAAAATTATTGTTTTAAAATTATTAATTAATTTATTAAAAATATTTATTGTTTATTCACTAATTCACTATTGTTTATTCACTATTAAAGGTATTGAATATCAAAGCTAAATATTTACTGCCATCTTTACGTGAGTTTCAAAATAATCGATTTCTTTTTGCTGTATTCATTTTTTAGACCCAAATATTCTTTTTTCCAATTTTTTGTCGTATTCGCTCATCTAAGAATTAGCATTATATGTATGGTTTCTATTATCCTTTAAAAATGATAATTAACCTCAGGACAATTTCAAGGTTCGTTAAAAACACTTCTCTTGTAATCGATGCATTTTTTCACATCTTGCTAAAGACATAGAAAAGAGTTCTATCTTATTTACGAGCTGATATTCTCGGTGTTGTTGCGAATGAAAATACTTTTATGTGTAGTCATTTTTACAATAAAAAGGATTTCATTTAAATTATTATAAACATAATATAGTCTTCAGCTTTAAAAACATAAAAATAAATTTCTATAGGTTATTAATTTTTTTTAAACAATATAAAAATTGTATTACAAGTGATAATGGCAGCTTGGAAGAAAATAAACAGAATTCCATATTTTCCCTCAGTTGGAACAAATACAGATAAAATAATTTTTCTTATTTACAGAAAGTTTTAGTCGCTGTCGAAAGAATTGCCACAAATCTCCTCCGCAACCTTTTCGGTATTTAAAATTTGAGAACAATTGACAGGATAGTTTGGGATTTCCCCAAGTTACACATTATTTATCAAATTCTTTCAGTTTGATTTAAATTTGTTTCTTAGCAAAGATTTTCAGAACAATAATTGTATAAATTGTACATTTATTCAATTCATACATACGCGTAAATTGTGCTTCATATATTTGCGTTTGAAATAAATGCTCTGAACTATGCATGGCAATTCAACAATGTTATTTTTTAATCCCGGATCAGGCTATGGAATTAATACTTCACAGAATTTTCAGATCATATTTTATTTTTTGTGTTTAATATTATGACTGTATTGAAATTGCATTTATCGAATTCTTAAAATAAAAGCTATTCAATATACTATGTTTTAAAACAAATATTTCTTTTCAATATACGTATCTTTAAAAAGTCTTTACGGGAAATGTTTTTGTATTCAAAATATTTCAAAATCAAAACGACAATTCTTTCGAGCATTGCCCATTTTCGCTTTTGAAAGAAAATATTACAAAAAAAGTTAAATCGGAAATAAAATTTTAATTTCAGATACAGATGAATGAATAGCTTAATTCTTCTTGGAAAAGTGTTGTACCGGATATGTTTCCTTGGTTTCCAATTTTTACACAAATAGGATTTGCTCCTGATGTTTGCTAATACGTTCTAACACTGATTGTTCTTTCACTCACTTCTCGATATCTATCAACTCCTGCAGTCGTGAGTTTCCTTTTTCATCTCAAAGAAGGAGAAAATATTTTGAAAAATGTACGTCTCATCTTCGATCATTTTATTTTGTCATTTATTTCGCTTTTTTAAAATTCCATTTCAAATTTACCATCATTATGAAACGACCGACATTTACTTCCAGGACGTCGTATTTCAACACAGAATGTACCTAACTGAGCTTTCAATCCGTCTGAATAATTTCAGTCTTAAAGTGGTTGTTTTCAAATAAGAATACATTCTTTATTACGGCAAAAATAATGGTGCAGGTTGTAAAATGTATCAGTTCGCAAGCAAAAAGCACGCACAAATACTTTCAGGGATTTATATCTTTAAGGTACTTGCCAAACCTAATTAGTTTAAACGGAGATGAATTTAACGAATGAAATCTTGATACTAACATAAAATTGTCATTTCTATGAAGACAGAATAAACTCACAAAATATTAAAATATAGAAAGACTCACTAAAATATCTTTACTTATAAAGCTTACTCTCGAAGTTTGCGTTGATTTGTTCTCCTCTTTCTGAAGCTTACAAGCAGAATTATGAGACTGAATCAAAAATGGAGGACAATAGAACAGTCCACTGACATGTGTAGGTCCTTTCTGCTTCATGACAGAATTAACGTGCAATAAACTCGAGTGCGCGATGAATTTTTGCCTGATCCTTTGAATCCAGATCGCTTTTCTTATGCAAAGAATATAGATAGAAAGCGCTGATATCACCAAAAGATTCTACCTCGAGGTTTGGACGCATCTCCATATTTCTGGTTGACTACATTTCTGTAAAGCATATTTTTGAAAGTATATGTGCCTTTCTCTCCATGTGATTTATACAAACTGCTCAAAAACACAAAAGGGAGGGCGAATATATAAAATTTAAAAAATACATTTTAAGCATCTGTTGTTCCGCATATCCTTGGGGTAATGTGGGTAATGAGATCGGTTTGTGGAATTAATGTGTAATTAGGGTGGAAGATTTTATTCAGACCCCAATTATAAATTTAGAAAGCAATCGATCTAAAGGAAGGCAGCCGAACCGTTTACGGAATTTTAATCGAAGTACCAAATGCACGATATTGTGCAGTTCATTGCAATTAGGAAAAATAGGAGAAAATGTTTGGCGATTTGGTTATACACTCGCTAAAAGTGTTTTTTTTTAATTATAGACAAACGTGTTTTATTGAGATTTTTACATTAGATTTGAGCTTCTAACTGGTACAGTTTATAAAAACTGCAAAAATAGCAGTAAAATTAATTAGCAGTAAATTAATTGCAGTAAAATGAATAGCAAAAGTTTTTTAAATTAATTAATTTATCATAATTTACTGCTATTTACTAAGATTTTTGTGTCATAATTTAATAATTTTTTTAAATTAAAGTAAACTACAATTTTATTAAACTACCAAACTTCAAAAGATGAAATGCATAATATTTAGTTATTTATCAATGCTGCTTTACTCAAGCAGCCCCTCTTTTATTTGTGTGGATTTAATTTTGAAAGAGACAGTATGCAACTGCATAAAAAACAAAGACTTATTAAAATCAAACACTGAAATGGAAACACGGGATATAAATAAAAATTAAGAATTATAAAATAATAAATTTTAACATAATCATTTGATTACATTTGAATATGAAAATTGTTTTCTTATAAGATTCTATAGTTATTGAAATTATTTCTATCTAGATAAGCAAAACGTAGTTCTTGTTCATTGCCATCTTCGATGTAGTTCGTCGATTCAATATGAGTTCAATTTTGCTTTCAGCAAACCGTTTACGTCAATGAGACCGTACGTCAATTTTCGTATACTTGCATTTCTTTGCACCACGCTGATTAGATCCACAATCCGGATCGGGCGCTTTGTATGAAGGTACCAACGGTTTATTTACTCATTTCAATCGTCAATTATTAATCGTCTGACTATTTATTATGTTTCCCTTGTCCTATTTTTCACATAATTGGGTCAGGGGAGAATATGAGTTGCACACACAGAACAGGGGGGCATTACAGTTGTGAAGTAGCAGATACACTGTCAGCATTAACATTATAGAACCTCGAAGGTGCTTGGTGAATCATCGCTTTCATTAAGAGTACAATTTTCTTGACTTACAGAAATAGATTCTAAGCAATCTTGCCAATGACTCAATATTGCTTACAATTTAAACCAATTAGGCAGATTGCAAGGAGTCCTACATTTTGCAATTCGCTGAGAATACGGCAACAAAGGTAAGGTGCATATCACAACAGGAACAGAAGATTTTTTTCAAGGCAACTGCAAATTTTATTCTCTTCTAAGGTACCTTAGATGCGGTGGTGAAGAACCTTTCAGTTCAAGTGTTCCATTAACCGCCATCTCAAATCAAAACATAAGAGAAGAATGGCGAGGAAGTTGCGACCGGCTAAGATGGTGATATCCATGTCTTACTGCTCTTTTCTAGAGGATATGGATCTCCTTATGATGTAAGGCATCGTCAAAGTTACGTTTTACTAGAGCCGCAGAACTTTGATTTTGCGCCGATTGAAAAATTTGATTCCTATTTTCCTGTGATTGTGGATCTGGCACAACCAATCTAAAGAGGAAAATACAGAAAGTAAAATTTAACAGAATTGAATACCTTCAAGATATCCTTAGAGAAAACAGGGAAATGGTTGAATATGGCACTGTGCCACAAATAAATTATTGGTATCGTATACACAAAAAGTATGCGCGCTTATTTAAAATAATACAATAGTTTTAATGAACTATTAAATGAAGCTGGATCTGATAATGTCAAATTGTTTGCTAACACAGAAGCTACACATTAAAACTCCTGTTCTCACATTCCACCAAGTGTAAACGATGAGAAGTCTTTACTTTAGTTCATCAAGCTAGGGACAGAAATTAACGAACGATCGTTGACGCCGGCATAAAAAAAAAACGACAATTAAATAATGTTTCTATACGCAATTAGTTGCAGATGAATAGAAGTTTGGAAAGTAATGCAAGGGTGTGAAATTTATTGTGCAAGAAGTGCGGAGCCAAAGATCGAAGTAATAGATATCGTCGAAAAAGGAGATAATATTGTAAAGAAAGAATTATAACATTATTTTGCATTATCTAAACAGAAATAATTTAAAAGATGGCAAAATTGTAAAACAAAAAAAAAAATTGAATTGAAGCGCAGGCTAAATCATCTTTTTCTCATTTAGGATACTTTATAATTCTTAATTTATATTTGTATTTTAAATGTTTAATTTAGAGATTATAAGTAGTTTTATTGAAAGTTTTTTTTCCATCTATGTTACACGTTATTTCTTTCAAAATTAGATTTTCGAAAAGAAAAAAAAATAGCATAGACTCGATCAAATATGTTTTAAGGAGCAGCATTGATAAGGTTAAAGTGAGTGGTTTTTCAGATGTGTTACTAAATGTTTTTCTTTATATTTCCAAATTAGTAGATATATAACACATTTATTTGGCGCATTAAAAATTATTATAGTAAAACTAATTTTACAGTTATTGTGTTCTTTTATAAATTTTTTTCAAGATATTCTATATCAGACAGAAGCTTAAATCTAATATAATAAAATGAAGCTAATTAACTGCATTTAAAAAAAATCCATCTACAGTTTGTTTTGTAACCAAGATTCAACGTTTCTACTGTTTTGGTGAACTTTCCTCTTTCGTGACAAATTCACAAGCGATACTAGAGCAGAAGAGCGTTAAAAACATTTCTCCCCATGATTATATTGTGTGAGATTCGGGTAGGGGTTTCTTTACACTTGTCGATTTAGATAGGAGGAATTTAGGTACTTTTTAAAAAGAATTTATTTAGGTTGGCATTTTTTTTTTATCTCTTCACTCAGAGTGTAGGAACTTGTCGATGTCAGCAATTTTAGGGAGCTTCTGGCGCATTAATTGAATAAAAAAGGTGGATTTGGATCAGGAAATAAGAGAACACTTTAGAATTAAACTAACAATTAGGAAATTAATTAAGTTTAAATTAGATTTTAAAATATCACCATACACACACACGTATACATATAATTTCGAAGGATAACGCTCTTCTCGCATAAAACACCAAGAACACTGCAACTACATCATAAAACGTTGTTTCTTTTCAACCGATGCGAACGTGACTTCCCGAATGACCCCGCAACAATACAACTTAATTTATGATTTCTACTCGGCTTCTCTTTCTCTGCATTCTGTGTGCGCGTCGACAGATGTTCCATCCAACAGACGACCCGTTAACAGGCTTTTCCATCTACCCATAAACCTCACCTACTTCGGAACGCCGCACGATCATCGCCACTAAGAGGAACGAGCCTCTTTCGTTTTCAGTGTTGCCTTACGAGTGCGCAGAGCCTCGGCCTAACAACCCTCTAGGCAAACATACACCATTTCGTGTTTCCGGGTCAATGGAACCGAAAACGGCAACACTCTCCTCCGAGAAATCGCTCTGCCCCTCCCCCGCCAGCAGATCAAGATTACAGAGACATCAGTGTCAGAAAGAGTCATTTTCGATTAATGAATTCCATGAAAGTAAGCCAAGCAGGGAGGGGAGAACGGAATGCTTTTTTTTTATTATTATTATTCGTTATTAATTTTTTTTCGAAACTTTAAGTAATCTCGGTGGAAGAGATTTGCATTGCTCACCAATAACTGGTTTTCTCATCTATTTGTTTTGTAGACAGTAATAGCTTGATATATATTTCTAATTACTTGTTGGCAATGGATGGATGGACACAAAATGAAAGATTTGAAGTAGAATAATAATAATAAAAAAAGTGGCGTCATTATATGAAAAGTGAATACACTGTAATCAGTTCATAAAATTATTAAGAAAGCAAAAAATATTATGGAAAAAAAGAAATAATAATAAAAAAAACTTTTTTTAGATAATGAAATAAATATTCTATTTGTGGCAAATACAATTTTCAACTTTGATTTACTACTCAAATTGATTTACGACTCTAAAGTCATCCTCTTAATCCCATATCCTTATAGCTAAGTTCATTTCTGATATTCTCCAGTGATCTGCAGAAGTTGGTAGGTTTCATTTAATAAATAAGTCCTTGACCAAGTTTATTTCAATATTGAAATAAGATTTCCTAACCAAAGTGTTTGATCTCTGTCAATGGATGAGCAAAATAATCTCTAAATTTCGTAATTTAATTCTAGAGTGACATCTACAGCATTTCACTTCAGTTAAATAAAGAAGGAAAAAAGATCTCATTCAAAGTGTTTAAACTTTATTTACATATGTTATGAATCCATTTAACCGGTATGGCACCGGTTAAATGGATTCATAACATATAATGGATACAACTAATGCTTTAGCATTTTGTTTATTTTAGAAGGTTTATAATAATTAATTTACATGCGAATTTAAATGTAATTTATTAAATAGTTAATTGCGACATGAAAAAATAAGAGTTTCGTAATGAGTGCGATTTTTTTGGGGGGGGGGGGCTTCCACAATTCTTACATGTTTTCTCATTTCTTAGCTCAAATTTGGAGCTTCACGAGACCGGTCGAAAACTGTTAATTAAAAAAAAACGAAGAGAATATTTTCTAAAAGAAAAAATGAATAAGAAAATTTATTATAAGAACGTTTTTTGATAAAACAAAATAGTTTTCCAATCTTGCATTTGAAGCTACAGGTTTTTATAAAACAATATATCGGATTTGGTAGCAAAACTTTCAAATCTGTAGATTCATTTATGAAAATGACATATATTTTATATGGAATAGAAAAAAAGAAAAAATGAATTGAATAGAAAATAATAGCTATATTTTATATAGCTATTATTTGTATGGAATTTGTTAGCTATATTTTGTAAATAGCTATAATATATATAGTAAATAGCTATAATAGCGGAAAAAATAGCTATATTTTGTATGGAATTTGTTAGAAAAAGGACCCATGAAAGCCTTAATTAATGTACCGTGATCTTGTGTTTGATTTAAGTTGATAGGAAATAGTTTTATGAACGTAGTCAAAAAGAGATATTATATTTAGGTTATAAGGGGATAGTCAATAAACTGGCTCGCCGGTGAAATGTTTTTGTTCACGCTGGGAAACAAGAGAGAAAGAGTGAGAAGTTTTTCCTTCAACACTTTTACGGAGATGGGGATTTCTTTGGCACAAGCCGGTTCAGGAAAGGGAATGTTTGCAAGAAATGTTAAGGGCATTAGGTATTTTGTCCCTGAGCTTGCATTGTAAGAACTGTATAGTAGGATGGAACGAAAAAAACAGTTTTTGATTTTTAATTTGTAATAGCGCGGAAAAGTTGCCTTTTGGTGTAGATAAGATAAACAAATATGAAAACTATTGGAGTACGTCTTGAGGTGCCTCAAGGGCATTAAAGTTTCATAAAATTGAAAATTTTGATACGTTTTAAAGTTTTTTTAAAGTCTACTTTTGGTTTTTAATTTGTAATAGTGCGGAAAAGTTGCCTTTTGGTGTAGATAAGATAAATTAAAAATATGAAAAATATTGGAGAACATCTTGAGGTGCCGCAAGGACCTGAAAGTTTCATAAAAACACACATTTTGGAACTTTTTCAAAGACTTTTGCGTCTCTTCATTATGTAATAAAAACTCTTCAATAGGTAATATAATATGAATAGAAATAAAAAAAAACAGTTTTACTATTGCATTGACATGGCTTCCAGGGCACACCAGAGCTGATGTTATTGAGGGGAGTGGAAGATTTGTCTGAGTGTGATGACAAACTGAGAGCTAGTGTCAAGTCAGCAGTTTTACCGAGTACAACTGAGTTATCTCCTCTCCTCTATTGTATAATTGATTAACGTAATTGATTTGTTAGTTTGTGTGCTTTGTTGTGAGTAAGACTAAATTAGTGAAGACAAGACAAATATCGGAATGTCCTGTTTTTAGGAAACTTGGTGATTTGCTTGAAGTTGAACTACTTAACTACGCATCTGCTATGAAGTGCTACTGTTATATTAAACATAACCTCAAAGAAAGGTCCTTCTGTAAGTGAAATCTGTAACACTTTAGTTCCCAAAATAGAACAAACAGGTCAAGAACGTCTATTCCCATTGTTTCTAGCAAAATAATTTTACAAATGAAAAACGCTTATCATGGTAAATATAGAAATTTATTAAAGTCTAAAAGCAGAAAAGGGACTGATAATTTTGATTCCAACCTCACAAAATTTAGAGAAGCTAAAATGTGCATTTGATATTGCTGCCTGTAAGTGTGTAAATTTTAATACCTGTATAAAAGAAGAAGAAGAAAAAAAAAAACGCCCCACTTATGGAGCAAGAGTTTCATAACGGTCAACGCACTAACAAGAAAATGGTTATAGGTAATACTGATATAGCTATCACTAGCGCTTCGAGAAAGAAAGAAGCAAGAAAAAGTGAAGAACTACAAGGAATAGTTAAGTTGAATCAAGAACGGACAAAAAGTACTATTGTGTGAGAAACGGTTACTAGCTACAATGACAGCGCTGAAGAAAACGCTGTGTTCTTTAGAGGAAGAGGCAAACCAACCAGATCCTTCTTAGACTCTGGCCGAGTACATTGTGAAAGTGTATGCGCCTGTGTGGTTTAATGTTAAGTTAAACTTTCACGGAGCGATGGTTCCAAACATCCGTTTAACCATATCTGGTATTCACGCTCTCTCTATGATGATCTCAAGAACGTTTTTGTCTAGATTATTAAAAGAAATGGGTACAATGTTGCTCCAGAAAATATCCTTTTGTCCATGCTTAGTGATAACCATAAAATTTATATAACTAAGTTCACGATGTGTTCCCACGCAAGCAGTGAAAAAAACTGCGAAACTGGTGATCGAATTGGCTCAAAATGTCTGTGGTTATTGTATAGTTAGAGAAGGATATATAAGAGCAAAAATTGACTCGCGTGGGAATATGTCAAAATTTAATATAAAAAACAATTTAATGTGGTAATGAAGTAATAACAAACATTTTGCAGCAGTAATATCTGTAATCATTAAGGATACAGAAGTAATAAGCACAAAATGTGACATTAAAAATATTTTATTACTATTATTGTATTTTGTAAGTAATAAATTTTTTCATTTGTAATGCTTTTATATGTAGTTAAAACCGCCTTTTGTAGCATCATAATACGAAATATTCATAAAACATATTTTATCCAAGTTCATAATTTTTAAATTTTTTTTACAAACTTTAAGCTTTTTGCGGCACATCAAGATGTTGTTGTATTGCAACCAAATTTTTTTAAATTCTTTTTTAACCTAAAAGGCCTTTTTCCCCCACTATTACCAAACTAAAAATTAAAAAAAATAATTTTAAGGCGATTTTCGTTCCATCCTACTGTATAGTCATCAATTTTTAAAAGGGCGGTGATAGAATAAATGAAATAAATGTGGAATTTGGATCAGGAAATAGCAGAAAATTTTAGAATAAAATAGTAGGGCCAATATAATAATAATATAATAGCAAGTAATAGTATAGTAATAATATAATAGTAGGGACAATATAGTAATAGTATAATAATTATAAATAAGATAAAAAAGTAAGGAATTAATTAGAATTTAAATTAGATTAAAAGACATATCATTACATACAAACGCGCGCGCACACATACATACACACACATATATATAGATTCACTTTATTCTTAACAAAATTCCGAATAGACATAAAATAAGAAAATTTTATAAGATCTTATATCATAAAATTACAATATATTATAAATTTTAGATTCCAGAACTGTTATTGTATTTTAGCTCTGAATTGTATCCTGTTTGCTTAATTTTTATTAGCATAAAATAGCAATTAATACGTATCGTTTGTAATTCATGGCATATGAAACATAAGGCGTTACATGATGATTTAAAAACAAAACCAAAGTCAGATTTTATGAAAGGATTTCATCCATGTTCTTTCTAACGTACCTTATATCTTCTACGAAATCATTCAGAATTTTCCAGAAAGTACTCCAGCTCTTTGCAGTTCAAAGAAAATATCTTTCACATTTCAGACCACACATTCGGAAATTTTCCAACAGTTAAGAGAATATTCATCGACTCCTAATTGTTGCTGCAAATCTGAACCACTCAAATTGCTTCTTTTTTTCTACATGCTTTTACTTTATGCGAGAATTTTGACTAATACCCTGACATGTTTGCAATAATTTACAGCAACTCCGAACTAATGCTAACTCTTATTTCATTAAAAGAATTCTTTGCGGTATTGTTGCGCACGGATCCTTTTTCCAAATCTATAATTAATAGAATCATTCTTTTGACTATTTTGTTCTTTTCTATACCTTGCTCTCTCGAATTGTATTAAAACCATCACTATGAGAAAAAGGACTTCTTCACAATAATTGAATTCTTTAATATATATACAGTTATGAACTAAATTTAAATTTAAATGTAATTGCTATGAGGCAATGCATGGTTCGAGTGGGGTTTCGTTCTATACCATTACAAAATTTTTCTTCTTCTTCCTTCTGCTTCTTACATCATTCGAGGCCCTTTGATTATTTTTGAACAGTATCTGTAGATCAGCAGGACAAATCGGGATCTCTGCGTGTCATCGATCGCAAGACAACGCGTGTGCGATGAAGCGCGTAACGAGTGCGTTTAAGGACCCGAGAGTGGATTGTTAGGCATTCCAGCCAATCAACTCATTAGCGTCCAATCTGGACGGTGTAACAATGGGCAGCTCATCGGACTTCAGCGGAAAGTGACCCAACGAAATCAACAGCGGTGTAGCGAAATCCTTAATTGCCCGCTTTTCACGACACTATCAAAGAGATAACATCTTCGTTATGTAAATTATTTTTCCTTACAATGAGCTCCTAGCAATACATAACTTCAAGCAACCACCTGATTAATTGGGAGATACTCAACCTTTCCCTACAATATTTAATTTTACAAATTTTGCAGAAGTTAATACTTAATGGCATGCTTATTTTTGTAATAGACCGATTATCTGAGTAAATTTCCTTGTGTTTTCCCTCTGTATTCGGGAGACTTCGAGCTCACGAACATTTATTAGACACAGCTTTTGTTATCCTAGCTTTCAGTATCACAGAATGAAGCAAGGAAAATCCTTTCCTTCGTATGATCTGGGGTCACATTAAGCCGCGTTCCGACGACTTGTGGCCTTACGGATTTGGTCATAAATATGCCAACGGACTTATTGCTGGACCACCCCAGCCTGTGGACGTCGATCCGGAGCTGCTCACAAATTCTCGATAAAATGAACAGATATCAAGGAACCCCAGAAAGCCACAATAGAGGGGAAAGAGGGCAAAATGTGTCAAACTCAAGGCTGGAAACCAACTCGAAATCCTCCCCCCGGGAACCCCCATACTGCAGGACACAAGTGGCTTCCTGGTTTTGGCATCTAACTTAGGGATTTTCTCCTGCTCTCCTTGATAAGTCTTTTATATATTCCCCAAGATTTTATAATAATGTTAAGGGCTTTGAGAGTTATCTTAGTATATCTAAATAAATGTCCCATTTTGCATCAGTATTAAGGCTGTTTGGGGACAGACTTTGTAACATGGAACATCAATTAGATGACGAAAACAACACCTGAGCTGACGCCAAGTCTCTACATCATTCAGTAAAAGGAAATTTAGCCCCGATGTAACAGATTCAGTTACACAGTGATTCTTTAGCGGTATGGTGTTAATATTTAGAATACTACGCTCTCGAAGGTGAGACTTTACCACCAGGATGCTGCGGCCCTCACCATTTGTTGGGTTTATTTTTGATTTTACTATTTATTTCGTTGTTGTAGAAATTATTTCACGCCTAAACAAACAAAAAATAGAGGTGAAATTGTTTCGCATTAATTTATGATTAAATAATTAATTATTATGATATCTACCTTTTTGAATGGGAGATCATATCTACGATATTTTTAATCGTCTCTTATTAAATTTTTGAAGGAAGGAATCACATGTTTGAAGTTGCGTGAAGCTTTCTGCATACTCATAATTACTATATGCATGAAACTAGTATATACTATGAGAGATATTGATTATTTCATTGCTTCAACCTTTGAGTCTCAATTTTCACTGCTCTTTATATATATATGGTCTAGCCTCTCTATCTGAACGATGATAATAATAATAATAATAAATATTTCAGATTGATATCCAGAAGTCTTTCGGATTTCACTTTTCGTATGAATTTGAAAAAGCAAAATTTGATAATCTTTTTTTTTTTTAAATTTTAATCCCTTATTTTTTGTTTTTCGCCTTTATCGAAATTAGGTATTAACTCCCCGCAGTATGGTGCCTTTTCTTTGAAATATTCTTTGAACAGAAATGACCCATTTGGTTCATAGGACCATAATGCGCTTTTAAACTTATCGAAGCCATTTCATTTGAAATTAAATTTTGAACACATATGGATGATGTCTTCTATGTCTGTTCTTTATTATCATTGAACGAACATGTCTAGTTCCGATGTCTTTAAGGTGATAAAAAAAAAAGAATATTTTAGAATGCAAAGATAAAAATTTATACATTTTTCTTTTCAACTGTTACGTGCTCAAAAACTTTGTAATCAGAGAAAGATTACGTATTCATCCCGTGTCACGTCCCTTAAACTACGCAAGTATCATGAATTTCATATTTTATATAAGAATGCTAATCGTTTTTTACTTTCGAAATTATTGAAGGACTTGGGTTGATAAATACGTGATATATTTGATGAAATTTGAATACTTTTGTATGTATCTTAATATATATGTAAATATTTCGATAATAAATAGCATTATTATCACACAGAAGACTTACTTTCGTATCATTATTTCAGAAAAGTATGTCTAAGAAAATGTTGTGAAAAATCTTTCGATGCTTCAATAACTGCTTAAAGCAATCTCGACAAAATACGCCTTACGACTCTAATTAGCTTGTAAAAATGTATCTGCAATAAAACATGCAGATACATTTTTACAAGCTAATTAGAAAAACAGATGGCGCAGCTTTTCATAAATTTCAATCCAATATCAATACACCAGCACTTCATATGTAAATAAACACATCATTATCTCTCGATATATCCGAAAAAGTTCTCTTGTGTTCTCATCACCGCTATGGACGCTAGACTGTACGATGAATGAGGTCAGAATCCGGCACAGTAACGAATTAGCCCATGTTTGAGTTAATGAAATAAAAATTTTCTTCAAATTAAAATTTGTTTTTTCATTCATTCAAAGTTATAGTTATAGTTTGTTGTTGTTTTCTTCTCTTTTTTTTTGGCTAATTTTCTCAAACTTACTTTTTACTACTACAAATAACTATAACTATAACTTTTCTCATCAAATAACTATACATTTTACATCATTATACAACTAAAAAATAAGCGTTTTCTAAAAGGCGTACTTTAAAGTTAAACTACCCCTTAATTTTTACCGAAGCACTTTTCTCCTATGAGATTTGATTCTCCGTTATTATTCATTTCGCGTGATTTTTACTCACAGAACGAGATGGGACATAATTAAATGTTGTCAGTGGGAAGCGAAGGAATAAAATGATAGAAAATATCTGTGATGTTTTCTCTCAATAGAAAGGACAATACTAAAAATGAAATGTTGTGACCGATGGATGGAAAAAATTTTAATTTCTAGAAAAAAATAACAGGTTCATTCATTAGGAAATTTTCATTCAAATCGTACTCACATTCAATTTGAAGAAGATCTTTTCTGTAGTTTAGATTTCTGCTGAGTACAAACTATTTATGAATTTCCACTTTTATTCTTATTATTAGAGTAAAGGTACGCGCCAGGATTTTCATAATGGATGTTCGGCAGTTTATCCACTGGCAATAGATCTCATTTGGTAGTTCCCTACACCTGATATTTAAATGATTTCATATTATTCGTCAGAAAGGTTTCGAATGGCTTGACTACGTATTATAACTTTCCAAAGGCCGAAAAAATAAAAAAAACAACTCCATGAATATCAGGGGAGAACTTCCTAAGCGTCTTTTCCTTTTATAGATCTTTTGTGACAAGTCAAAATAAGGAAATATTTCAGAATTACTTTTTATGTTTTTGTGAAAATGCTATGAAAAATCAGGAAGTTTTGTTTCGTTGGCGTATGCGAAGTTGAAGAAATGTGAAAAATGCTTCATCGCTTCGCTTTCAATTCTGTGAAATGTCTCCTTTTCCCCTTGTATTCACTGGAAATACTACTGAATGACCAATTCTAAAATCTGTTGAAATCATTAAAACTAAGAAAAAATATTAAAACTTTCATTATTAAAATGAATAAAAATATAAATTTAATATAATGGAGCTTAAATAATTCAATCGCTTTTTAGTTGAAATCGTTGGCCATTCGAAGTTTTGTCTCTGTCCATTAACTGTCCACATTCTTATTAAAATCTAAAATTTGAAACAGTTGTGATTCATTCCAGTTCAAAATAAAAAGTAATAAATATGAATTTAAAAACGCTTTCATTGATGCACTGAAATGGAAAAACAACTTTTTAAAATCCAAACTTTGGATCTCAAGACAGCATAAAAGTTTTAAGTAAACTGAAATCGTAATCACATTTGTAGCACATTTTAATTTTAATACATATTATAAATATAAATAGGAGGGATTTTTTTGTTTTTTATTATATTTATTGTAGTTTTATAGATTCCTTCGCTTTTTTACAAAGCCTCAAATTTTTGCGATTTTAATTTTGAGCTTTAGATTTTTGATAAAAAATTTCTTTTCTTTTTTTTGCTGCATTGATAAAAACGTTTTTATTTAATTTATATTTCTTATTTCTAGTTTTTAGTTTTTATTTATTGAGTTATTAATCGTTGCTTTAAAATGAAATATATTAGCTTTATTCGGGAACTAATCATCTTTCGTGACAGCCATGAGAAATGGTCTTTAAAATTTTCAATTAAATATTTGTGTACCTTGGTCTCTTAACAACGGCATCTCTTCAGCAAAATATTTCAAAGCTTCAAATTTCGATGGTTATATAACTCATATTATTATAGAAGCCTTCCAATATTTTTTGTACTATATATATATATCTCTTATCTGCTGTGAGCTGCCGTTTGAATTTGAAATGGAAGGGATAAAACTTCAATACATATGAAAACGTTTTTTGCTGGAACCAAGCATATATTTTTAAAAAATGAATACAGATGTGTATCACAAAATTAAAAAAAATAATTTATGAAATATATCAAAAAATTATTTTATAAAAACTTCTCTGATTCAACATAAATTTCAGTTCTACCATCAAAAGTGCACCTGCCTTAAGTGCAGTAAATTATATTTTATTTTATTTCAATCAATAAGTGCACTTCTGAAAACAATTGTGATGTTTAAATTTTATACAGTCCTACGATCCTATAAATCATATTAACCAACATTATTCTGACGATCTAATGTTTAAATTTTCTGCAATCAAGCTTGATGGAATTATAAAGCTTAGCATATCATTATTTTAAGGCAATCATCTACATATTCATTTTAGACAATTAGTTTCGGGGAAAAGCAAGCGTTGATTGGAAATTTTTTTCAAGATGTTCTATAGAGAGGTTTAAAACAGCGAGTTTTTACAGAAGTAGAATAGAGAAATTCAAATTTTCATAACTCAACTTTAATTGCGAAAGAGTGGAACTTTTTTTATTAAAAATATTAGTGTCTCAATAATATTTTATTAAATATGATTCACAAAACAGAGGATCTGTAAAAAATTTAAAAATACTAATTCACCAGAACTTTTATTGATTCAAACTGCATAAAACATGATTATTTATTTTATTTAGACATTTTTGTAGAGCTTCAACACGCACGCACGTATACATACACACACACACTTATACACACACATACACACACACACTTATACACACACACACTCAGCTTTAAATAGAGACAGAGGTGAAAAGCGATCTGACTGGCGCTGTATGCAAATCACTTCATCAAATCGGCCAGCAATGTTTAAGCTTACATCCAGATTCTAAGCAGCCTTATAAAATTTCATTGAGAAGAAAAATTTTTTCTTCTAATATTCTATATTTCTAAAAATAAATATTCTGATTCGCATATAATTTTCTACTAGGATATTAAATGTTTTTATTCGAATCATTAATTTTCTTATTCTAAAGATAAATATTTTAATTCCCTTTTTCTAATAATATATTTAATTTTTAACTTTAAATCCTTTTTGATCAAAAGTATGGATAATAAACTGTAGCCGTAAATTCCATATTTTACCAGGCTGCAAATAAACTGCGAATTGAATTTTGTTTATAATGCATTTTATTTTTTAATGAACGAACCGAATTCCTTATGGTTTCGCTACCTTTTGCGAGATTTCAGATCAACAATTTTGTTTTTAATTTTTTATTAATGAAACAAACAAAATAGTATTTGAAATCCATTTTTAGAACATTTTTTGTATTAATTGACAATAGCTCCAGATTTATTATTGTCATTCGGATAAAATAGCTGTAGAATTTCAGAGTTTTACTGTATAAAAAAGTGAGCAAAATTTCACTCTAATAAGCATCACAATTGCGAAACTAAATAAAAATCTTTAAAAACTGTGCAAAACTTAATTTTAATTGTTTTCGTTTGTTAATAGTAATAATTTTTAAGTTTTAATAATTTTTGTAGGCTCGTAATTCGCCTATAAAGACATCACCCTTGGACTATGACTTTAATAAAAGAAAACCGTAAAAAATATTTCACATTTTCAAAACGCTGGTGGTTTACTGGTTACTATTTTGTATAATTGTACATTTGTTGCATTTAAAATTAGATATATTGCTTGCTTATAAAAAATTTTAATTATAGTAAATATAACGACATTATTTATGCAAATAAATTTCTTATTGTTAATTTGTTAAAGCTAAATCTTTATTGATAATTTCAATGTAAAATTTATCTTATTGTTGTAATTAACAGATTAACTTTTTTATAATTTGAATGTTTAAATGGATAAAATTTTTATAGTGGCTTTTTGAATTAACCACTTTGAGTTAACCAAATTCCGAAGCAAGTCTTGCTTTACTGAATGATCAGGACGCCGGGCCTACTCTCGTAAACAAAATATTTTTTAAATCTCTTTTGAAGAATTAATTTTTTCAAAAATTAATTCTTCATGCGTTTTTATATCCAGAATTTTTTATTATCTTTCCTATATCAATGCTCTTTCAACTGACGTCGCTCCTGAGGCATAGTGGATTTGCATATTCGTTTTTATGAATTTAAAATTAGAAAACTGTTTTCTAACCAGTAAAAATTTCAAAAAAATCTTCCACTCCTCGGAAAAATTTGGAAAGTTTTCAGCAAGCTTTTCGAATTCAAGTAAATTAGAATCACCAACGGTATGGAGATTCTAAGTTTCATCTGATAGTCAAGTCAATATGATTAATGTCTATGTGTGGAGGAAGGGTTCAATATATCTAATGATGTTTTTCAAGATAATGGGAGAGGGGATCCCATGCGAAAGAATTCTTATTTGTCGTTTTCTCGTGTCCATTGAAACATTCATTTCTTCTTCACGCTTCCAATGCCATAGTCGGTTGCCGATTTGCTGGGCATCGGGACGCCCACGTCAAATGGATTTCTAAAATGTTCTTAATAGATAAACTTCTAACCTGCAAATCATGAATCTATTCTATGATCTTATTTACATAAATATTTGGCAATAGTGAGGGATTTCTTAATTTAAAAGAGAGAAATTTACAAAACATAATGAATAAGATGAACTATGAGAAGCTAATCAAAACTACGGATATTATCGAAATGATGATTTTGCACTCCAAGTATGATATTATTCGCCTCAATTGTAAAGAGGAAAATTTTGATATAGTTATTATTCTTGCAATGTGTATTAAATTAATTTCTTCTAAATTTCTACGTTATTTTTGAATATTTCGAGACTTTCTTAGCCGTACTTGAATTAAATCCCCTTTAATTTAGAGATTTTCTGTCTTTACTTCGACAATTAGCCTTTTTTTTTTACTTTGTGCTTCAAATATTGAGAAATTCGACTGTGATAGTTTAGCGCCGATAAGATCCCCCTGTCCGCATAAGACATTTTTGAATGTCTGTGAATATAACGTCTCAAAAATTTAGATGCTAAATATCTATCAATTATTAAATAAAGCATCTCTGAAAGAAGTCTAGCCATTTGTTTGCACGTTGTCGCTGTAATAACTCAAAAAGGCAGAGAGCCAAGGATAAGAAATGTAATTTAATAAACTAGAATTAAGGATAAAATTTATCGCCTGATCAAACTTTAGACTAAATCCATCAACTCGTTGTTGAAACATGCATTTTATTTCTCTTCTTACGAAGCAGAAGTAAATAGTAGCTCTCTAGAACGAATAAGATTTTACAAATACGTACTTTCAGTGTGCTACAAGGCAGATTTTTTTTATAATTTTCTACTTTTAGGTTTTTAATTTGGAATCTTGAAATCAATTTTCCTCATATTCACTACAGGTGGCTACCCATAACGAAATTTAAGGAGAATTATTATTAATTGATATCAAAGTTTACAAAATATTAAAACAGTATATTATCGTGGAGAATATAAAACTGTACAACATTTCAATATTCTGTCTTATCAGAAAGTCTATTTCAAATCGACTACTAAACTCTATCGTTGCAAGCAATGAGAAATGATATACCAAATAAAAACACATTCAAAAAGTTGAATTAAATTTGACTTCAGAATATCTCCTAGCCTAAAACTACTTTACATATATTTGCATTTAATCTTGTAACTCTCTCCATCATTGAGATTCAGAATCATGACTAACGCCAGCCGGATTCCTTGGCGTACATCTTTAAGCCGGGGCACTTGGAAGGCTTTAGCTCAAAGAACATCCCATCTCGCGTTCTTTCCGAAAGCCATTTCGTCCGCTATCACAATCGCTTTCGTGGCCTTCGGATACCTGCAAAGGACGAGCTCAAAAAGAAAGCAAAGGGACATTCCTCGCTTGTATTCTGTTTTTTCCTCACTCATTCGGTCTCCTTTACTCAGTGGCAGAAACGAGCTCTCGCCAAGGCTGTGTATGGGAAGACCTTTGTCAGCTGACGCGCGTGAGTGGCAGCTTTATTACGCTTGAAAAAGGAAAGAAACATTCGGTTTTTGCATGCGCATGAGGCGATTCTGTGTGGGTCAGTCATTTCCTGGCATTGATCTGTATGACACTATTTTCATGGTTTTAACTAGTAAAAAAATTAATTATTGAATCAATTATTAATAATATTTTTACTAAAACCTCAGCTACTTAGGTTACGGTTTTTGAAAATGAAATTTGATGTGTTCCCAATATAAAAAATAATTCTAACATGACAAAGATATTTTTTTTTATCATTTTTCAAATCAATGTTTGCCAATGCCGCGTGTGAAATTAAAATATGCTTCATTTTTTTAATTCGTCGGAAGGCCAACAATCTGGTCAAAAAATGCATTTTTAAAGCAAATGTTATTTTATAACACATTCAATCCTCTTATTATTGTCTGTATCTTTATTTTTAATTAGAATGAGAATATTCATTGCGACGAACCATTTTTAAGTCTCCCAGTTATTTGAAACAATATAAATTATACATTTTACATAAAAATGAATTTAAAAACATATAAATACAACTTAACGCATAAATTATATTATTTTTCGAACTCGAATTCGGAAAGTCGAATTTTTATTGTCGTTTCGTCAGAAGCGCATTAAGCTATTTCCCCTCCATCTTTATAATCTACCAATATTTTTGTTCAGGGAAAAAAACAAAAAAAAAACACGTTTTTCACTAGACCAGAAATAGCCAAAATTTGAAGTAAATAGCAGTTCACATACGTAAAACAGCCTTTTTTATTCTTCGAATTATAGTGCAACAGAACGAAGCAATAATTATGACACTTGACCATTTGGAATGTATTCCAAGTGCATGCTTTCTCCAGCGAAAATTGATCTAAACGATCACTCTGCTTTTTTTTTTTTTTTTTTTTTCCGTCTCTCAGTCTGTTAGATAGCGTTTTATTTTCGTCCCGAAGAAAGTTTCCGGATTTCCGAGACCGGCATCTGGAATTCGAAAGACAAAAGAGTGGACGGAGTTTACAATGAGAATTTGATACTTTACGAAAAGGAAATAAAACCGAAGAAAAGACTTAAGCATGGCGTTTATCAGTTCTTTGCAATAACATGAAGCGAGCTCATCAAACTCAAAAGCTAGCAAGGATGTTAAAAAAAAGGGGGGGGGGGACGTATATCACTTTAACTTTTTGTGGAAGTGGATTTAATTCGGAATCAGTAATATAAAATAAGACGCATTTTTATTGGTGCAGTTATAAGACTCAATTTTTCAACATATAATTATTATAAATAACATAGAATTTTCAATTCATTTGTTCTCAATTCTCAACAAGATGTCTCCTCGATATGTTTAGTTATGTTATCGTCCCTTTTAAAGCAACACTAGGGCTATTTTGGGACGAACCTCGTCATTTTGAGCCACGGTAAGATGACGAGAACGACACCTGAGCTAGCACCCCCTCATAAAGCTTCCGCACCACACCAGCTGGCCCGACGGATTTGGCGCGCATCGGACCCACTTGCATGACGGCTTGTGTCATCGGGAAATGCTTCTGAGGAATCGGGTGTCGAACAAGAAGCCCTCCCGTTCCGAAGCCGAGACCTTACCCCCAGGCCACCGCGGTCTCTTTCTGGATATGAAATCAAAATTTAATGAATCGATTCACTTATAATTTAACTATGATAATATTAAAACTTTTTTATTATCATTGAGAATACTAAAATACACAAAATTTCGAAACTTTCACTCGACGAGAAATGAATAAAAAAATCGATTGCAAAATTCCACATTTATAACATGATAATACCTAATTAAATAAAATTATTTTTAAAAATTAATTTATATAACAATTATATCTTCTACCTGCTGCAGTATTGCTCTTTGGTGATGCTCCTCGTAGGATATATTTTGAACTAAATATTTCTGAAATGGAAGCAGAGCAAATGTAAGCATTACTGGATGTATTCAAAGGTTTTTGGACACAGCGTAGAAAGAGTTTAGTTTTAATTTCGAATTTAAAAACGCTTTCATATTTTCGAGTTTCTAATCGTACCAAAGCCAGCAAGCATTTCTTAATCTTTAAAATTCAAGCACCCCACACTGACGGGAGTTTGTTGCAAAGCTGAAATCAAGTTGCTACCGGACTTAGCATGCGGTAAGCTAACGATTCCATATTTATCAAAAATATCTGAGAAAGAAAGAAAGAAAAATCTCTCCCAAGAAATTAATATTTGCAAATAGTATTTGAAGCCACGATTGCAAGATTTAACACGTAACTATAACTATGTTTCCTGAAATTGATTGGAAATTATATTTCACTAGAAATCTTTTCTACTAAGTCATTTCCCAAAACGTCACAGTTATACTACAAAGATGAATATTTTTATCATCTGACGTTGTCTCCTGCTATGCTGAGATGTGCAGATGATGATTGGAGACATTTGCAATTCTATATGCAAAAATTTACGGTAGTTTTATAATTTATCGAAACGTTTAAACCGAAGAAGTCATCTGCATTGTATCAGCACACGAAACGCATTTGAAAACATTTCTCCTCTAGAGTTGTGCTTAATTTAACATGCTATGTGAATATTTTACTGTAAAATTTCTAAATCAACAAATGCTCGAAAATGGCTGTAGCTGATCCTTTTACAAAATTCTGATTATTTAAAAATGATTGCCCAATCTCCGTACTTAGTTTTCTCAGTAAAGTGTACGAATCTGTGATTCTCAAATGCCTTGTGAAGACGAAAACCTGAGACTGAAGTGATGCGATTGCCTCCTTTTAAGTACAGGGTGGTTATAATTAAACTTCCCTTACAAACAGCATCCAACAATACAAACGGATGAATGAATTGCGGCGAAATTTGGTATATAGACTATACACGAGATGTGCTCACGGAATATCGAAAAAAAAAATCGTTTCAAAATTTCCACCAGAGGGCGCCTTTTCTGGAAAAACATTCATTTTGACACAATAAATGACCAAAATGGAATACAGAAACAATATTAATAATCCAGAATAAGAATTAGGAGTAATAAAATGTAAACCGGGAAATGTTGTGAATTGTAGGGAAAACAATGTCGAGATTTGCATGCTTGCGAAGAAGAGGGGCGTTCAGTTTTATGCAAAACAGGTTAGGATAAGAAACGTTTGCAGCAGTCGTTGTCATGTTTTATGTCGATGTTTCCGACTGTAATGATAATGATATGCAGTTGCGACGTTGAATGACTTAAAGAACTCCATAACGCTTCATGTGCGAAGCATCACATCTGATCAGTTACGACTTGCTGTTGAACGCACTGCCCACTGACCTGAAATTTTGCAGGTGAATGAGGGTGACCACATGGAGCACGTTTCTCTACATCACCCTGGACACGATTAACAACTGCACCACTTCTGCTATTTCGTCCTAATCTGTTCTTTCTGCAAACTGAACTGTTTTTTTTTTTGTTGTTGTTTTTCTCTCAAGCAGCGTACTGTTATTTTTTCCTTACTTTGGTGCGATAACAAGGTGATCAGAAACCAGTCAATAAATGTTTCTGCATTTCGTTTAGGTCGTTTATTATGTTAAAATTAATGTTTTTTCCGGAAAAGCGTCCTCTGGTAAACATTTTGGGACCATTTTTTTTTTTTTTCGAAATTCCGTGAGCACATCTCGTGTATAGTCTATATACAAAATTTCGTTAAAATCTGTCCACCTGTTAGCGTTCTATGATGCTGTTTATAGGGGGAATTTAATTATAATTGCCCTGCAGAATAAGAAATATGCCCACTTTAGCCCAAATCCAAATGAACCGTGCCAAGGATACAAGAATATGCAAATACTTGGGTTACTTCTAGACATAAATTTATTCTTTGCTTTACATATGCAAGCGGCTCTTATCAAAGAAGAGCTCTGCATCCCCAAAATTTATCAACTTAGTCTTTCATTCGTGCGAGCTGCGGGTCAGATTCCATCCGCAACGAAACAAGTATTTATGTACGGCTGATATCTGATGTCAGGAAGTTGAAAAGTTTCCAAAATAAACGACTGAAAGTAAATGGTAAATACTTTCGTATATATAAGTCGATATGTGATTGTTTCAAACTTGAACTCGTTTCAGAATTTTTCCCATGAACCCTTGAAATATTCTTCGGAAAAATACCTCATATTCGTAATGAATCGCGTAAAATCTTTGCACCATTCCTATTTTTTAGTCTCCATTTTTATATTTCCCCATTAAAAATTTTTTTTAATGAAGAAATGACATTAATATAAATTATAATTTTTTTCTTGTTTATCCTATTTATGTAAAATTATAAATTTTATTTAAATTCAACGTAATTCTGATGTGAAAGCTCGAATTTCTCCCTGAATGAGAGGAATTCCAAAAATTCCACTCTATTCCTGATGCTATGTACTATTTACTGGATGGGTCGCGTTTTTCAAATACACTCGTTTTAGGTCGAGAACTCGATCATCTTAATCCTTTGCCTTCTCGCTTTTGGTTACAGCCTGCCTGATCGTGGTATTTACATGCTTTTTGATGTTCAGAAATCCGCTGATATTTCAAGACACTTAGTCGACCTTGTCCAGAGTTGAGTTAAATCAAATTATTCTTTTTTATAACTTTTTGCTTTTTTTATGAAGATTTTGAACATAGAAATATAAAATTTTGTGTTTTTTTCTGACTGCTATTAAATATCATTATGTTTACAAGGAGTGAAAGCCAGAGTAATAGCAGGGCGAGAATTAGTTTCATTTCCACTATAATTCAAACAATTTCCAAAGAACACTTCTTTCGGTTTTTTGGATATGGACTTTATTTGGTGTCAAAACTCCTTCAAGTTAAAAACTTCTAGTATTACGAATTGCAAATACAGAAGTTTTATTGAAAGAGTCACCTTGAATGAAAATTGTGTTAATCAATAGTGAATGCATATCCCATCCTAAAATTTCCAAAGTTATATTAATTTTTTCTTTATAATATACATATATACAATTGTCGATTTAATGGACGAACATTTGCATTGAATCTACTACTTAAAATGAAAATGTTTTACAAATCTAATAAACAACAACAAAAAAAAGGGTTAAACATAGATAATTAACTTTTATCAAAATAGATTTCGATTTCGTTATTTTTTTAAAATATATTTATTGGTTCTGCATCAACTGAAAATATACGCATACAACAACGATTTGAACACATTCGATTTTTTTTCTTCCAATTTTTTCCGAAGGTTAATCACTAATTTCACCTCTTTCCCGCCTCACTGACTGCAGGATAAAATCAGACGCATAGCTGATTGCGCTTCGAGAAGGTGATGCAGAAGTGTAAATGCTTTTGGAACAACTTTTCTTTGTTGTGGACCGAACACCACGTTTGCACAGCTGAAGAATCTGACTTTCAGCAACTGGAAATTCCGTGCACACGACAGGAATTTGAGTGATTCATGCTTTTCAGCACGCCTTGTCACGCGGAATAAGATCCAATTTTACACTTACACTTCTCACATGCAGGAATAAAATATCAAATTAGCTTCCAAAAATTATTGCTAGTTTTGCACCTGTGTGGACTGACACGATGGGCAGCGGAAATTCAGGTACGGTTGTGTTTTGATTTCAATTTCAATGAAAGTGCAGCTTCTTTAGACTGCGTTTGCTAGGTTTTCATAATTTATTTATGATATTCAGTATTTGCTAATGCACCTCTAAATGAAAAAAAAAATCAGGACTTTCAATAAAAAAATTCACTAGTCAATTAATTATCAAGAAGCCGCCATTAAACCTCCGTTATGCTGTAGTAATTGTGGACAAAATTTATGACGCAATTAAGGTTAGAGATATTACATATCAAATCAGCTGTTAACGCTTACGAAGTGCAAACGTTATATGGCAGGAAGTAAAAGTATGTTTAATATCAGCCTTCGACGGTATGCCAATGTGTATTAAAATATGCGCATAATAATATATAAATAATAATAAAAATGTTTAGTTTTAATGTAAAAATACTTATATAACTCAAAATCATGTCTTCATTTATTAAATTATAAAATTAGAATACTAGCCTCGTCAATCGAATTTTAAATATTGCGAAAAGCAAATTTTCTTAGAATACAAAAAGTTAGTATTAGTTTTTATAAGATGACATTAAATTTAACAGAATATTTAGAGTGACAACTCGAAAGAAAAAATGAATAAATTAATAAATAAATAATGAAACGATGTAAATAATGTCATATATTTCTATTCTATAATAATGACGACATTGAAGACAAAAATAGTCTTTTCTATACATACAAACATAGTTTTTAACAAGTTAAAAGTTAATTGTACAGTTAAAAGCTCACTGAAACTTGACTCGTGCATCACATTATTTGCGATCAAAAATTAATAAACATCTTCGGTGTTTAGAATTTTTATAGCATGCAAATTATTTGTGAATTTTCGCTTTTTATTTATACAAACTGAATCAAAAATTAATTAAATGAATTAATTAAAATTAATACTAACTGTGCTCATCGTGCTTTATAATTTTAAAGAGAATTTTAATTTCGTTTGTTATTTTGAAATTTAAAAACACTTAACGATTCAAAAATATGCAGATTATTTTTAAAAAACTCATATGGACTTTTTTTCACATCATAGAATATACACTGATAATACAAATCTATACATTTTTGAAGAATCCATTTAAAAAGTTTCAATAAATTTTCGCACTTTAGAGTATAAATGCTGTAAACATGAAACTTAAAAAAAATAATAAAAAATCGAGCTCTCAAATGAAAGGATTTTTTAAAACTTATTTATGCTGAGCAAAGATACATCATTTAAAAATCAAAATATCTGAAAAACCCAGCTCGCTCGGCATTTTTTTTGTGTATAATCGTGTTTTTTCGGGGAAAATATTTGGATTAAATCACATACTGATTGCATATGAATACTTCTCAATCTTACCTTCATATGAACTGATCATTTAAAGAAAAATGAATGCACTTAGTTTAACTTGTTATTCGAAACAATCCGCTATATGACAGTATTCATTCCACAGTTCATCTATTCTACTTTATTTTTGAACTTGCACTCAATCTTACCATTGTGAAATCGAGTCCGAGCTGGCGCCTTGTGATGTTGTCAGCATGAGAGCAGATAAAAACAGGCACTAATAGTTATAATTTTTTTTGCTTTTTATTTCATAGTGTAAAATCGCGTTTTTTTTTTCCAGGAAAGATACCTATATAGATAAACTTAAAAACAAAAATATGAAATATTAATAAATAAGTAAAAAAAAAATGCAAAGAGCGCGACTCAGACCAAGGACCAACACACGCGACATTCATGTTGTTTTGACCAATATACTACACTGCCGGCACTTCGGAGCGGAAGTGAATCTATTTATTTTAATACTTAGTCATAATTTTGTGTGTGTGTAAAATCGGGTTTTTTGAGGGAAGAAACCTATATAGATAAACTTGAAAAGTAAACTTATCTAAATTATCCAAATCGTTAGAACTTTTTCCGGGATACATGAAACAAATATATAGATAAGAATTGTTTTTTTAGATAAAATGAATAAAAATGACGCATAAGTGGGGAATGGGTTTTCAAAAAGTATCGTAAAATGAAATTCCCTTTTGTCTTTATAAAAGGGAAAATTGTGAGCGCTATTTAAGATTTAAAAAAATTATACTAAAAAACAAGGAATTTTTTTGAAATAGGCGAATTTCTTTCAAGTAACATTATCTTGAAAAATTAGAAAGAAAAAAAAAAAAAAAAAAAAGAATTTTCAACAGTCGTGATTTTGGAGAAATTCAAACATTAACTTTCGACCGGAACTGTGGAAACCTATCTCGAAATATAAAGGTGATAAGTTTCATTTCCTTCCTTTGCTGCTTCAAATAAAGAATTTAAAAAATGACTCTACTGATTATTTGAAACATAAGCTTTCCGTCTAAGTTTATCTTCTGTTAGCTTAGCTGAAGGGTCTAAATGGCGTATTAAATGGTCGTAATGTATCTCCCTGTTGCAATATCTTTTCGATTATATGTCCACCCGGTTTTAAAAGTTTTCCCCTTTATTACTGTAATAATAAGTCGTAATGAGAATAAAATGTGCGTTTAAAGAAAGAAAAAAATTCAAATTGTAATGCAGTAAATAGTGGAACAAAATGATAGAGAATGGTTCATCATGATCTGACATGAATGTTTATTAGATGCTGCGACTGGTGGAAGTTAAACGTTGCTATATTATAATGGTTACAAAATTAGCATTTATAAACATTTTCTGCAAACCATTATGACTATAAAGGTGAGGATACCACATTTTTAGTTCATCTGAAAATTGCAGCCACTGAGCCTTTGAAAATCAAAGAATAAATGCAACTGTATCACAAATATCAAACTAATAAATTATAAATTTTTAAAAAATTAAATTTATTCAATAAAATTAACGGAAAACACATCTCAAGTCACAAACAGGAACAGTGTGATTCCAAAAGCATAAAAATCGGGTAGATGGCCTTGGAACGTTAACCCCCGTGCCTCTCTTTTAATGATCGCATTCTCCTGTTGGTGCGCTGATCATTACAGTATAATGAACAGTTCCTTCAATTGGAAGATCCACGCTTTGTTCATGTAGACAACGAATTCGCTTTTGTGAACTACTCTCGGCTTTACGAATGAATTTCATTTTGTTTGTTTTCATTATTTAGTCATACGGTTCCCGATTTTGCTCGATTACCGTAACATTTTATGTGCGAAACGATGTGTTGTGTATTATGTATCATGAAAATAAATGAAAATAATCATATATTCATCCTCCCTAATAGAATAAATTCATTTCTTGTGTAGAGGAACTTGGCAAGTATGAAAAATTTGAATTTGAAATTTTCTCTACTCAGAGCAATGGTGCCAAAATAAAGTTGCATTTGATTCTAATTTAATTTAGTTAGTACGGAATAAAAACTGTAAAAAAAAAAATCTATAAATTATTTTTATTTCAAAAAAGTTTTCTTTAGTTAATTCCTTTTAGTGAATAATAAATTCTGAATAGTACATAAGGTCTCTGCAGTACAATATATTCAATTAAACGACCACTTTTAAAATGTTATTTTGCTTTTCTAAAATTGCAGTGTATTTATTAAAATTATTTTTTATGTTTTAAGAAAATTATAAAAATGTTGAATATGTTTACTATTATTATTTGCTGTTTATTGATTGATTATGAATTATTTATTGAAACTTTTAAAAAGGTTTTCTTTTTAAATAAATCGTTACTGCCAGTTTCAGTTGAAAATGGATGATTTCTTTTGGTATATTCCTTTTCAACCTCAGTCGAATGTTCAGATGAAACGAACTTTTTCTGGCATAGTTTCCGACTTTCACTGGATTACTACTATTGTGCATTCATCAATTTATTTGTTTTCTTTGGCCTACAAAATAATAAATAATCGTGAACAAAAGGGTGCAGTATTTGTGATAAATACTTGTATTTTTCTCTGTTATATGTTGTTACCTGTTTAATTTTGTTAGTTAAATGCTGTGTATTGAAGGCTATTTTATACGAAGGCTATTTTGGACAATAATCGGAGGATCGGGACGACTTCTGAGCTGGTTTATTCCTTTAACTTTTGGAGAAAAAAAATTTTAATAATTGAAATGCTATTCGCAGGATTTTTCCGGCACACGAATATTTCTCACAATAATTCTTACTTTAAAAATAATTCCATTAGTTTGAAGAGCTGAAAAATAATAACTGTTATTTACACGAAGAATTACTTCCATCTACTTTTCAAATAAATGTTTAAAGATGTCAATTTTCACTTCAAAAAATTTGCTGCTAATAATGAAGGATTTTTTCCCAAAAAAAGTAATAACTTTATTTTAGATAACTATGTATTTATTTCACAAAAAATACATTAACAACTATAAATCAGTTTGTTTCTGTACTTGTGAGAACAGCCCAAATTTGATGTTAAACATTCTATAATATTTGATTTCAGATACTAATTATTTGGGCTCGTTGCAATTATTATTTTATTTTATTATTATATTTAAGTAATAATAATATGATAATCTTGTTTACAATATCAGTATGATTACACTAGATTTATACATTTAAATGTTCATTTTCAATCAATCTTATTAATTGAAAAGGAGCTTATCTTTCCTTCAGACGACTCTTAGAGCTCTCACCTCAGATACAAATAATTATTTGATTGAATAGGTTAATTGATACTTATTTATTTTCTATTAAACATAAATGCGAGGAATTTTGTTTGCCTCTCGTCTTGATCGGAAACTTTCTACTGACACTGTCCATATTTTGGACAAACAATTTGTTCTTCTTTTCTTAAAGTATGTCCCATGATAGCAAAATCATTCTGCAGCGGTATTCTTCACTTTACCTTTAATTTAAAATTTTTTCCTGTCATGAAAACATTTGTTATATAAAGTCAGAGAATGTAAACTAAATAATTTACTATGATTAGTGAGATTTGTATACATTCGTATTCTTGAATTTGTATTTGAACATTTTTTTGTGTACATTAGTCCGTAAAGATGAAAAAAAGAGAGATTTATGATTTAAATTTCGATCACAAAATGCATATCAAAAATAGAACTACATTCGGACTTCACTTTGCCGACAACAGGAGATTTTCCTACATTTTTAGTGCCTTGTGCAGCTGCATCTTCTTTCACAGATGCATTTCTTTTCAAAGATTTCGAGGCTATTTGACATCCATAACCAATGGCATTGATAAAGTCAATGTTTTCATTTTTCTAAACAGACCTGGAAATGGGCAGTTTTGAATTCGTCTGCACATTAATGAATGAAAAAAAGAAAGAAAGAAAAGAAGCTTTCATAAACTTCTCGGAAGGCGAACGTTGACAGATTCTCTTCTATCTAAGATGGAGGGGTCAGCTTCTTCCTATTTTCAGCATTAAGGGACAGACAAAGAAGAAAAAATTTCACTCGCCCAACAATATTTCCTCCTCAGTTTTCAAAAAGGTTAAAGCTACCGAGTTGAAAAAGAGAATGCGATTTCCAAAGCCTTTCAATGAAGTGCCACCTGTTGAGGTTTAGTTTTCATAATTTTCAGCTAACTTTTGGACAAAAAGCGTTCACTTTCACCTGATTTTAAAGCAACTCAATAACATGATAAGCTACAGATATTTGACATTTGGAATATGATATTAATCTGTGAAAAATTTCGAATAAAATCTTCCAACGAATTAATCATCTGGGTATCTGTAAAGAATGACTTTAGCTTAATTTTATTAACGTCCTGCTTTAAAGCAACAATAGGGCTATTTTGGGACGGACCTCGTCATTTTGAACCGCTGTCAAACAGCGAGGACGACACCTGAGCTGGTACCACCACCCTTCTCCAAACGTCCACACCACAGCAGTGGCAGGACGTTTGGCCCCGACGGATTTAATGTGCACCAGACCCGCTTACATGTCGGTTCTTCGGTGGAATCATATCTCGAACCTGAGGCCCTCCGGTTCCGAAACCGAGACCTTAGCACTAGGCCACCGAGGCCCTATCTGTTGAGGGAGAACAACGGAAATCGATCGAGACTTTTGTCTTTTTAATGCATGGCAACTATTCCAAAATTTCTAGAGCAAATGTTGTTCGTTTTGACGAGGTGATAATTCGCCTAATTTGAATAATCTTTCTGTGGAAGAGAAATACCAGGAAAAGAAAATTTTCTCATTCCTCACCATTTCCACTTAGTTTGAGTTGCATATCCCATTTGCCAGCTTTCTTCTAGCATATCTCTCACTGGCTCTGAAGCGATAAAAAAAAACTTGTTCACGAGATAACATGGGCAAAGCGCTACACCTTCCAAGGAGGAAAAAGTTACCTATTAATTAAAAGTTCTGCCAAAAAAGTGCAAATATTTGAAATATCTGTGGAGGAAATCGGCAGAACACTTAATGTCCTGTAAAAGCAAATAGCATATAATAATTTTACCTGCATAGAAATTTTGAAAGAGTCGTTTTTTAAATTTTTGTATATAATATAAATATTGATGAAATTTATTTATCTAGCAAAGTATTATTATTCGTCTTAAGAATGGCTTTTGTGGGATTTTTGAAACAACGGTGCCATTTAAACAATTTTTTTGAAATTTTAATGTTTGGAATCATGTTTTTATTGTATTTTATGTAGAATAGTACTCTATAACTTTTCTCCACAAAAAATTTTGAATTATTTCTAAAATTTTTGTAAAATTTAATCTTTTTAAGGAATTTGAGTTTTTTTTTTTTTTTAAACTTTTAAGGCTTTTTTAAAAATGTTAATTTTTTTACAAAATATCTTCTCAGATATTACTGATATTTTACATAAAACTTGCTATGGATTTCCTCCTGCTAATGAGATTTAAGTAGTGTTTACATTCAGCCGCCTACAATCCATCCAGTAAAAGCGCACATGCGCAGAAACATACAATATCAAGTACTTTTTCCGTTGGGGCAAGAATTTGTTATTATCCGCTCTTCCTGCCCATATGCAATTTTCATTCTGCACAGGCGTGACTTACTGGAATTTTATGACTGGTTCAGTGTAAACTCACCTTGAGGATGTTATAACTTTTTTATTGTGAATTACAATAAAAATTCAGAAAAATGCATTAATTTTGACTTTGAACTTAAAAAAAATCTATAGCAAGTTTTATAAAGCCTATAGTTTAGAACATTCACAAAAAAAATTACACACCGCTTCTTTAATTTTCAAAAAGGCCTTTGGCTTTCAAATAATAGTATATAAGCAAAAACACAATATGGAGAAAAATGAATTTAAATTTTTCATTCATCAATACTATGATATAAAATTCATCCAATTTACCTATCACTTTTACAAAATGTGAATTAATTAATTTTTAATTGTTTCAAATAAAAAAAATTGTAAAAATGTAATCTAATCAAAATATTATTCCTCTTTAATGAATATATAATGAAAAAGCCAAGAATGATCAATATTTAAAAAATATTAATCATAGCAACTGAAAAAAATAAATACATATCTCAGAGTAGATTAAATGCATGTTTCTGCAGATAAATTGAAACTGTATATGAAAATCGAAACTTCCTCATTTTCATTGTTTTTGAAGCTTCAGTGCGTCGAAAATTGTTAATGAAGGAATCTAATTTAAAACTTTCATTCTTTCTAGGAAAATGGCATGTAGACAAAGTCAAATGACCTACTTCATTACAACTTAATCATACGCGTTTGAAGGCAGTAGAAAATTATAATAATTCATTTTTTATCATCAAGAGCATATGATTTGAAAAGTGAACGAGGCAACAATGCTTTCTCTTCTGTGATGCATCAAAAAATGTTAATAACTTAATAAATAAAAAAAATATAGATACATCTCTAAAATTTTGCATGCACATTTAGATAAACTCAATTTATCATAAGAACCCAAAAAATTTTTTCTTCGATCTTTTAAGGATTTTTAGGTAGTGTGTAGAATTAAATAAAATAAAAAAAAAAAAAAAAAAAAAAGAAAAAAAGGGAACAAATAAACACAAAAAGAAGACTGAATTTTTTGAAATTCGCCTTAACATGGATAGCATGTAGCAGATGCTTTTTTTAAAAAAATACTCTCTTTCACTAACGATTCCTGCTAATGAAGTTCTATTTCGAGATCAAGTTTATAAATATACACAATCCGCAATTACTATTCAAATACATCATTTATAAGGATCATACCTACTTTTGCAATTGCGTGAACAATTATTTCTACGAAATTTTAACCAGTCGAATAAAATATCCGCATACCAAATAGTTACTAATTTATCCTATATATGGATAATTATAACTTATGGAATAGCATAGGGAATTGTCCCTTTCTTGGAATTCTAACAAGTCTTTTAAGACTTCACGCTATTGCCATTTTTTCCTTTTTCGTCATCCGCATTGTGTCTCCAGTATCCAAACAGAATTCTAACCGAAAAAAGCCGTAGAAATAAAGAACCAGTGAAATTTTATTATTTGTTCCATTGTTGGCATCCAGGCTGGAATCAATGGTATGGAACGCCCTTTCCTCCAGGTCTTCCAATTACTCAAATCACACGCAGCAATTCTATTATTATTCTGAATGGCTGATGCAGCATCTGCGAGAAAAGAATACAATCGAATCCAGAATAATTGCCATCGGTGTAGGAAAAAAAAAAGTGACTAGGAAGATACGAAGGCGTGGATCCTAGCTCGGCTACTGACCCGGCACTTTCAATTTTTTTCCTTTCGGAAGCGTGGCAACGGCTTCATTTATCATGAAAACGAGCTTCCTGCAGTATTCTGTTGTCGGATGCTGATCAATATTTCGATTGCATCATTTTGAATATTCATACCTTCTCACACGTTCGGGAGCTTGATATGCAAACGCTCATCCGTCCCGAATTGAAAAATAACTGGTTGCCACATGAAACAAAGGGCGCGTTCCCTCGATTTTCTCACACAGTACGTTGCAGAACCGAATAACTTGAATGTTGAAAAGCTTTCTTTTTTACTCATTGCTAAGGAAATTCATTATAATTTGGTTTTAAGATATAATAGATTTAATGCATCTAAAATGTTGCATTTTCAAGTTATCACTTTCGTCACAGGAACCCTCTTCCGACTCCGTGGTCAGAATGTAAACCAGAAGGTCCGTTCCAATCAAACACACCATGACTCTCTAACCCTATCAAGTCTTTTTCGGACTCGTTGCCATTGTTATATCTCTGAAGCCCCTATTACTTGTTGAGGAGAGTAGGAGTTTAGTTTAGTTTAGTTATATTAACGTCCCGTTTGAAGCAACATTGAGGAGAGTAGACTTCCTACCTGCCAGCTCAGGTGTCATTCTCGTTATCTGGCAGGGGGTTCGAAATTGCGAGGTCCGTCCCAAAATCGCCTTAATGTTGCTTTAAAACGGGACGTTAATAAAACTAAACTAAACTAAATACACTCTTTACAGATACCCAGATGATTAATTGTTAGGAGATTTTATTCGAAATTTTTCACAGATTAATGAGAAAATCATATTCCAAATGTCACATATCTGTAGCTTATTATGTTATTGAGTTGCTTTAAAATCAGGTGGAAGTGAACGCTTTTTGTCCAAAAGATAGCTGAAAATGATGCTTTTCTAGAGAACCACGCCGAATTTTACGCCTCTCGATCTTTTCGTTTTGGAGATGGACCGACCCATCGACAAAAATAATTCTGGATTATTTTCTTTATCTTGTGTGCATATCGTGTTGTTTCGGGAAGAAGGTTTCTGCCATCGAAGAAAACTGGCCAGGAACGAATAATCGCAATTAAAATTATATACTTTTGCGATAATAATTTTATTTTGAAAATAATGACATGCAAGTGGACCAAAATTTAATAAGAAAATCAGTTTAATAAATAAAAAAAACATAAACATTTATTGGAAACTTTATATAAAAATGATTAGCCCCAAAATGATTTCAGAAACTGCACGTGCATTCGTTCTGTTGACTGCAAATTACTTTTTTAATCTTTATTCTGTGAAACGAAATAAGGAATGGTTCGTTTTTTGGTTTCTTTTTCACATTTTAAAAGAAGCCAAATTTTTTTCTTAAATTATATTTTCTTTGTGAATTATATTTTCTTTCTTTGTGTATATTTTCTTGTGAATATAAAGAGTACAGGTCTTAAAAAGTGATCAACTGAAGAAGGGGGAAAATGAAGACTAAAATGCAGAAAAAGGTGTGAAGGTGAATAAAAACAGCAAAAGCTGAACAAAAATATAAAACTGAAAAAATTTAAATATTTGAATTTCCTGTAACAATTAATGAAAAAGCGAATAAATAAGAAATGATTGAATAATAATAATAATAATAAAAACAGAATCAGAAATCTAAGTAGGACTCAATCCAATAGGAGCTTGAAATAGTTTTACAACTGAAACTTAGAAAACAAAAAAATAAAGAAATTTTATAATTTCAAAACTTTCACATTTCGGCTTTGAATCAGAACCTTTCCCTTCTATAACTTATATGTGAGAAAAGGACGTTGCTTTAAGAATTTAACGTGTGATGTCCAAAAAAATTGGCAGATTTAAATATAAAGATCATGCATCATCGAAAATGACTGAATAATTGGCTTTCTATCGGAAATGTGGGAAAAATAGCAGCAATTATTCCAAATTGAGTTTAAATTTGAGCACCCATCATCAACTTTCATTTCTAATCACACTGTTGAAATAACTTCTGCTGTCAGATGATAGCAGGAAACTCAGTCGACTTTTTCTGAATATACTTCGGATGGTTCCATCCATCAGTGCATGCCATGTGACCAATAATGATTTAAAAACCTGACAATCAAAACTTACATTGCAAAATAAATATTTCCCGTATGATAAGCTGAAATTTGCTATAAGAGATTTCAATTATATATATTTCTTAGAAAAAAAATAATAAATTGAAATGTTAAATCTTTATACACCTCCCGTAGAGAAAAAGTATCTCTTCGTGAAATATTTTCTTTATACACATATGAAATGTCATGCATCTATTGAAAAAATTTGCTGAATTGACTTATGCCATTTTTACACGTACCAGACTTTCGTTGCAACTTGCAAGGATAATAAATGTTTCACGAAAATTATTTCTAAAATAAATGTTTTCATCTCAATGGGCGATAAGTCTGTCTAAATGGAACAATAAACATATCGTTGTAAATGTTGTAGACAGGTATGCGAAATTCTTAGCATGCATAGACGAATGTAAGAAAAACATCTTTCGGGCTCACACTTTTGCATACATTTTTTTCTTCTCTTTTTTACTATTAGCCTTCACAGAACGCCAAAGTATTTTCATATAATTGTCCACGTTATTTAATGAAATTTTGTGATGGGGAGATATGTGTAAAGGCAGTATCTAGGGAAATAAAAGTTTGTGCACCTATGTATATATAAATAATAATTTCTTATTGTATGCTTCACATACTAGAAAGTAAAATGTGAATCAAAATTTTTATGTATATCAGATGTTACTTGTATAAGGTTTCAACTAAGGTCACATAAATGTTTGGTCGTTGGAGTCCAAAATTTCATTTCTTATCGCAAGCTTGGAGTATTCAGTGAAATGTTTATATAGTAGTTACATACAAGTGCAATCTGGATGAAGCCATCTGTTTCGTTAACTTTAAATTCGCATTTAGATAATTTATCAGTCCTGAACTATAAAATTCTCTTCCAGTGAAGGTATGCTTCAATGACGAATTCTTTTTTTATTTTAGTATGAAAAGATACTAAGGAGTCTATAACAACATGTCTTCCTCGATGATACAAAGCTAATGACTCTGGCAGCGTCTCGCGCTATTGTTTTCTTCCTTTCTGTTTAAGAATCTTTAAATATTATGAAACAAGATAAGTTTTCCCGTTCTCTTTTCGGTTTCCTAGATACTAATCTTCATTGTTTTACGAAGCTCATATCTTGCGTAAACGTATCTAAACTTCTCATCTAAAAGGCTTGTAAATGGTATTTCATCTCCGAATGGGGTTAGCAAATTTGATTGAGATAGAAGATTTATCTTAAAAATAAAGAGTTGCACCTAGCGATGGAACTTCACAGTCGGGCGTATTTGAAAGGGCATGTAATACGTTCGTTGTCTAACACTTTTTCAAATATTAATACGCGCCGTATATTTGGCGGGTATCACATGAGCATCCATCTGTCCGGAGACTTAACTCAGACGCATGTCTGTAATATGATGTTGACCTGTGTGCTTAGTGATGATATCACCGCTTAACAAGCGATATAACCTTTCTCAAGTTTCCGGATTTTCGAAGAGGAAGTAAATATTGAATTTTCCATTTCACATTTTACCTGAACATAAAGCCATATGCTATGTCTTATTTGGAATAATCTGATATGTTTCATTGTTATATCAAAATGACGGATCTCTGCTTCGTGTCGGTGCAAGAGAAGAGACTACTCGTTTCCCCTTCACAATAAAAGGAAGCTAAACGTACTGTGAATGGATACGAGAAGATTCTGAATCCAACCGCGGATTCACTTCTCGTTTTGGAACTTATGAGGCTTATGCGATCGCCAGTAATCCCAGCTTTCAAATCCTTCGTCATCTTTGGCCGAACATCGGCTATTCCACTGAAACAAATTCTATTAAAAAAGATCGATGCTCTTCAGAACATCCCCTTTTCTTCTGCACACAAAGAAGTCGTTTTTTGTTGGCTCGGTAGTGACCTACAATTCCAGAAAGTTCTGCTTTTGTTTCCCTTTTGGGCGTAATTAGAAGATCGGCATTCATCCTTCGATCTTCAGAAAGCGCTGCCTTCGAGTCGAAGAGACAATTGAAACTAGATGATAAGAAATGTTGAAGGACACAAAACAGTGCAGAATTAATTAGAAAAGAATCGGAATCTAAACTAAGTTTACATGTAAAGCAGTTTTTTTTTTCAAAATTATATTAACATTCTTTTTTGGAAGAAATACAAGTTCTATTGTGGGGCGGACCTCAGTCAGTTGGCAAGGACGGTACATGAGCTGCAGCACTTCCCCAAAATTCCAAACCATACTAATGGGAATACGTTTGGCCTAGAACACCAGATCTAACGTGCTCCAGACTCACATATTCTATGGATCTTTAATGAAATTAGGTATGGAATTTGGAAACATCTAGTCTTGAATCCATAAGCCCTCGCAGTCATCGTATAACGTGGTGTTCTGAGTAAAAATGCACTCCCTTGTTGTCTCAGCTTGTTTAAATTAACGCCCCTTTCGATTTAAGCATTTAAAATTTTATTAACCCTTTAAAGGGCCATTTTTTTTCTAGTCATATTATGTTAAAATATTTTTAGGTTTGAAATTAGAATAAGAAAAGGTATTCATTTAGCTTATTAGATAAATTTAATTTGATTAATTAATTAATTTGGTTAATTAATAATTAAATAGCAAATAAAGACACATCATTTTGATTGAGATAAAGAACTCAAGCATCTAAATTTCTTTCAAAAAATATTTGTCTGAATTTATGCCAACCTACAAAATTTCATTCAAAGATTGTTAAATTTGGTGGGAAGCATACTTCCCACGGCCCTAGAAAGGGTTAAAGGAAACGAAAGGTTTTTCTATTGATTCTAAGTGCAAAAAAATTGTAAGAAAGAAAGAATTCTTTTGAAAATTAAACACATTTTCATCATTTAGGTTATTTTAACTTTTATTGTGAACAGTCATGACCAGAAGCTTGAGTAGTGCATCAATGAAAAGGACAGAAAAGAGAACGTGGGAGCTTGTTCGGAGCTTTTATTCTTTCGAGAAAGGACTTTTCCTGAATTGAAAACTCGGCCAGAATTTTTTTTTTCGGGTTTGGAATTTTCATATAATTTGGGGCATCAATCTTCTTTTAGACTGATCTGACATCTCAGTGTCAAGCAGCTGAAGTCACGAGTCTTGAGAAATACGGGAAGAACCAAATGTGCTCACAACTCGGCAATCGAAAGTATTTTCTGAATTCGAATTTAAGTGATTAACAAAAGAACTAAATTAATAAACACAAATAATTTGACTTTATTACATATATATCATAACTCTGAGAGCTCAAAAAATTTCTCACTACTTTTGTGCTCTCAAAATTAATTTTATCATAAATCATAATTTTCTCTTTTACTCACTTTTTAAAATCAAACATAAGAGAGCACTTCTGAGTGACACAGGCTTTTGCGATTTCCCACAGAAATGGACATAGTGAGGTATCAGATCACTTAACACTTCGTCGTATTGAACAGCTTTTGTGTTGAAAGATTTCAAATAACTGCAACTGCTTAGAAGTTATTAGCATGAAACCACTCGCTTCGACTCCTTTTATAAGCATTTCCATCGAACAGCTGAATCCTTGTTGGAAAACTGTCACTATTACAGTTTCTTCAGTCTACATAACTTAAAAACTTATAGAAGGTTTCTCCCAATAAAAGGAATCCTGCTTTGTCTTCTATCTTATCGACAGGAATGATTTTAGTAATTTACTTCTTCCATTTTTTTTGTCCAGTTTTACAACTAGTGTCCTTTACCCTTTACTCGAAGCTAACGACCAAATCACTTAAGAATATTCTTAAGTAACTTGATTTTAAGATGTTGAATGCGAAACGCTCTATTAATTTAGTTAACTTTCTGAATTTTAATTTCAAAATAAATCCATAAATCTGATTAAAATAGCACATTAAATACACTTTTTTAATAACGTATTGAATTTTTATTTACATTTTAAAAAATTCAATTATATTCTTCATTTTAGTCTTTAATTTTTAATTTATTAGGATGAATGTTATGAATTATCAAATGACTCCAATGATATGAGTCAAAATTAATTAATTGATTACTTGATAAATAAGTTATGTAAATTATTTTAATTACAGAGAGTTCAGTAAAGGAGAAAATTGCAGAATCCTATTACATCATGAAGTGAGAAAAGAACTGACTGCCAATCGCCATCTTTATAAAATAAAAGAAGTCAAGTTAAATAAAAATGCGCAAAAACCGAATATAGAGCGAATAATGTATCTCGTTATTTCTTTTACTGTTGTCAATTCATGCTATTTCAGTCATTCTAGATACATTAAGGAGTTGAATTTTATGCAGAGAAATTATTTAAATGGAGAACTTTTCAGGAGATAACATTTTTAGGAACTAAATCTAATTAACATTAATTTTTTAACACGAATTATTTAAATCAAATTTAAACCGGGACACACGAATCGAAAACATTTTTCGTATCTACATATTTGCTTATTTTAATTATCCGAGTTGGATTGGATTTTCGATATTGAACAGTTTTAAAAATAGAACTCAAGATGAGTAGACAAGCAAAAAGCAATTTTAGTAAATAAAATAATGAATAATTATAGTAAAAGAGCTTTAAAAATTTTGATTTCGTTTCAGTAGTGGGCAATTCGAATAAAGAAATAAAATGACAGCATTGGGAATGTAACAAACTCTGAAATAAAAATTCAAAATAAACAATACGATCTAATGTGCCAAATTATTGAAAAGCTGAGAAATGTTTTATTGCATTCAGTGACTAAAAACTTTGTTGAGCTGTGAAATCTTCGAATAAATGAAGGACCTTGCAAAATTATTTATTTGCAATCATTGAGGAATGGGACAACATTCAGTAAAAAAGAATTAAGGAAGGAAAAATTTATTTTATTAATCTTAATCTTGAATTTGAGTTAAATAAAATAAACTGGAATTGCATATGATCTTTTAATATTATTTCTATTCTCCGCAATTCAAAATATCAAATATGTAAATCATGAAATCTGCATTCGTGAACTGTTTTTATATGCTATATTGTTTTAGAGTTTTTTTAATAACCTGTATCAATTGTATAAAATGAAGGAAAATCTTGAATCTTTAGTATCAATTCTTACAAAATATAAAGGAAACATTAACATAGAATAGATTTTATATCCTCAAGTTGCAATACAATGATTTAAAGGTAAACTAAACTCGATTTCTGGAGGGTTAATACAAAATTGAAAATTCGAATATCAGAACAAATTCGTAATAAAACAAGTTCATCTTTATTTTTTATCCCTTCAAGTGACCCACTGCTTCAGCGAGAATACGATTTATATTTGATATCAGATCAATCGTTTTTCTTCTTGTTCATGACTCCGCCAAATTGTTTGACTGTAAAGCCGTGCTGCTTCAATTGTCTCTGTGCATGAACCTTTCTAATAGAGACCAGTCCCAATGACATCAGAATGAAAAGCGAGTGTGGTTTATCTATTTTCTAATTTTTTGGTATTGTACCTTCCAGTTTTTTTTATCCGTCTTGGAAACTATCCAAATATTAAAAGGAATCCTTCTTCCGTAGTTTTCAACAATGGAAGAAAATCACGCGGTTGAGGATGCAATGAAAACGGTTTCAGTTTCGGCGTCATCTGTTTTTGAAAATCAAGCAAACATTTTTTTAAAAAAAAAATTGCCAAAATTGAGGAAAATTAGTATCATCAAAAAGATAATTAATAAGATAAAGATAATAAACCGAGTAAAATTTATTTTTCTGAAATAATATTTTCACGGAAATGTCGTCTAATCTTTCATTAATCAACAGTTTGATAAATATTTAAAACATTGCCCCGATTTGCCCATTTCTACCCTCCAAAGTCCTATGAACTAAGTCGTGTAGCTGTAGGTCGAATGATCTGGCCTGTAGAGCCCTAACATACATACATTTATTTATTACAAACACCCAGAACACTGGCTATGACGTCATTAGATCTCTAGCCTTCCAATATTTCAGAACTTTACAGTGTCAGAGACACGAGGATAGACGTAAGGCCATAGCGAATTGAGTGTTAACTAGGGTGCACCGTTTGGAGGCCTGCTACATTACACCCCCACCACACACATACATTCGTCTTTATTATTATTATTATAGATTCAGAAAGATCTAAAAATCCGGAACGTTATAGTCAGTATAATTTTCATTTTGGTGCTCTTGAATTATGCGCATTCTTGGGGATTCTGTCGTCTCCACGAAAAACGCTCCAAGCTGAAACTTTGGAAAAAATAATGCTCCCTGCGCTCGGACATCCCGCTGGCATAACAATCTGCAAGAGCGACCTACATAAAAAAACCCAAATATTTATTCCGTGCTGTCGCGGAGCCGGAAATGACCTGCGGCTGGATGCATCAGCCTAAAAATTCCTCAATTAGGAGGAAGTTTAGAAAACCTTTTCAATTTACAATTTCAGAACATCTAAAAAAGAAAAAAAAAGGGGGGGGGGGAATGATGATTCATCAAAACTGACACAAAATTGCACATTTTCTAACACATAGCAATCTGATTCGATGAATCTGTTTCAATAATAATGAAATTCTTGAATAATTCGTTCGCTATAAGAAATTCAAATTTTTCCGTGAATTTTCTTCAGTCACAGCTGCTTTACAGCTAATGGGAATTTGGCAGCCATTAAATGAAACGCTCCCCCCCCCCCTTTTTTTTTTTTTTTTTTTTTTTTTTTAGAAACTTGCATGCCTGGAAAAAGATGAGTTTTTCTTTAGTTTTGGCATTCTTACTGAATGAAAATATTACTGATACTATAATTGAAATTATTTTATTCATTTTTGCCTGAGAGTTGCTACTCGCAGTATTTCATTGATTACTATTTTATTTTATAAAAACTTATCAAAATTAATAAATTTCAAGATTTTTTTAAAATTGTTTCGTACAATTTATCATCTTCTGAATAACTCGGAGCTTTAAAAAGTTTGGTGCAATTGATATTCTCATTTTAATTAAAAATAAAAGTGTTTTGTTGCTTAGAATCTTACAATGAAAGCAAATACAGTTTTCATTTTGACCAACAGCCGGTATATAAGTGGAAGGATAATAAACTTAATTAAGAGTCTCGCTCTTGTAGGCTGAGTGTTCTGAATAATTAATTTTGATCTCTTCTGTATTTTTTGGTAGTATGGTTGATTATGAAAAAAGAAAATATTTTAGACTAGTTGGAAAACTTTGACTTTTCACTCCTATTTTTACAAATATTTCTATTTCTATATAAACAAATATTTCTATTAAAAAATATTAACTAGACATAATATCTATCATTCATAAACATTATTATCATAATATATCTAACTAACTGAGGAAAAAAATAGCAAGTATTCGCTTAATAAGTACCACTTAAATTTTCTAAATTTTACAAGAAAAAAAAAACAGAATGAATTGTTTTGCAACCAATAGGAACATGGAAGTCATTTTCTATTGGAAAATTAAGAAAATATAATAGGGAAAAAAATCAATTTCAAATGAGGGGAAAAATCTGCTTTCTACCTGTTGTAAGGTTTGGAAGACTTCCATCTCTGATGAAACCTTCAAAATATTTCCTTAAGTAAAAAAAAAAAAAAAAAAGATTTGTAGCGTTCGATTTGAAAGGCTTTTCGTGGAATCAAGTGAGATTCAACCATCAGCCACAGAGAGAGGGGATGTTCGATAGGCGCAGGCACGCCCTCGTCCTGGAAGTTGATAGCCCGTTAAACACTCGGGCAATCGGCAACAATTTCCGGAAGTGGTTAGGGGAGGATGCCTTCCATGCTGGTGGCATAAATAGTAACATACCACAGAATGATATCAGATGTGGAATGGCGCAATGGGAGCTTTTTACATGGAACATTTTCGAATGCATTGATCTAGTCTCCCGATAGCAGGCGGAATCTTTGTCACAGAACTGTTGCGACATCCTGTGCATTAAAAAAAGGATTATTTTGGCCCATCCATTACATAATATTCCAGGAATAGCTTGCCTCTTTGTCCAAAGAGAGAGAGAGAGAAAAAAAAAAGGGTTTTTTTTTTTGTTGTTGGACTTTATTTGATGAGAGATTCTATTCCATTATGGCGGATATTTGTGTAATCATTCACAAAATTTGGGAGATGTTTAACATGATTCTCCTTATTTGATAAAGACCTTTTCGTAACTCCAAGTCTCACCATCTGCAATGTTGCAGAAAACATCGATTGGAAGGTTTTCGCCAGAGTATTAAAAATTCAACCTATGTACATTGAAAGCTTCATAGCCGATGAAATGAAATAAACATTGCACGCAAAGGTGCTAAGTTTCAATCGCTTCTTTTCATGTCACTTTCTTGGTCTGTTTGTTCTCTACATCCTCGTCCTTCTGCTCTCTCGGAATAGGTTCGACTGTTCTCGTCATCAAAAGAGACACCGGAATAGAATTATTTACATCTAAAGTCTGAGCCACCCTTTTTCTAACCCATTTCATATTTTCCCCCGATTTCGGGTTTAAATTGATACCATTAAAAAACTATTATTTGATGATTTCCGAATGCAGGATATTTTACTGTTGTATGAGTGATTTCCACCAATGATTGATGATCTAGGACAAAATCCTGTTCTAAAAACCAATAATTTTTTTGCATGTAGTTCTATTGAAAAAAGTTTAAATTATTCTGTTTGTTTACCTCCGAATTTACCACAACGTTTATTTAAATTTTACATCAATCCTTGAAATTATTAATAACTAATGGAAAAAAAGAGCATTCAAAAATAGTCTGGTGTTGTCAGTAATATTTCAAGATGTGCACGATTTAAAAATTCTTTGATTCAACTGATTTTAATCAAAAAATAAAGTTGCAGACATTAAGAGATTTTGGGTATTATATTTTATATTAAATTATATTTGATATAAAAATATTATATAATATTTTATATATTTTTAGAGTAGACAGATCAAAATGACAAAAATAAGACCCAGATCTTAGTCTTAATGTGCCATTTTAAAAAAGCTATTATTCTTGTAAGAAATCGATATAGATTGCGTATGCACAATTCATTGAGACAGTGAATATTTCTAAAGCCAGAAGCTTTAAAAGAAGAACACATTTCCTGAATTGGACCTTACGAAAAGCCAGTATGGCAATCCTGTATTAAAAATGCTCAGTGGCGGATAGGTACTACTTTAGGGGTAATTGAGAGAGGCAGATCGATTGAAAAGATGCATAAATTGAAGATAAAATATACAAATATATGAATTGTAAAATATTAAAATAATGCAACAATTTATCTAATATAATTAGCAGGATCCTTTTATTAGCTCACTCAATACTATAGCATCGAGCTCCTGCTCAAATATTAGTGAATAGGAATGTGGATACCGTTAAATCATAATCGATAAAAATATTTTCACATTACTGTTAAAACAAATAATACCGATATAAAGTTAAAAATGAAAGGAAAAAAATGTGAAAAATAGGGCTGTGTAGCTGGCCTTATGGCCCTGCCTAGAGTGGCAAAATGTTCTATATACGCCACAGAATACACTTCCTATTTCCTTCCTAATTTCAACTAGCATTACGTAACGTATTTAAAAAAATGGAATAATCGCCGTCACATGGCAGCGATGACAAACTGCGCGCGTCTGCAACAGATAACGCAGATAAAACAATGAATGCAAAACGAAGCCTTTGAATTCGGAATCGATACGGCAAAACGGCAATTCATTTGAATTCTTCGCACAAAGGAAGATTGTGCAAGCGCGTGTCTTCTGCTCAAACAATGGCCATCTTATTTTTCCATCGTTCTTCTATAGGAAGGAATGGCGATATGGATGCGCTATCAGATTTCACTTTTACCGGGGTCGGTGTCAAGCGGCCCCAACACGGGTGACCTTTCGGAATTCTCGCTCTAGTTCCTCTCTAGGACCCTTTTGTGGCGTCCGGTCGAGCCCTTACGCGATTTATCTAGTTAGTAATCCACCGGAGGGAGATTGCTTCCACGAGGTCCGTCCATGATTGAAAGTGATAACTCCTCCGCCCAAATTCAGTTCCACCATATCAAGAAAAGAGCTAATCTAAATTTAGCTTAGAATATTTGGAAATATATTTTTTAATTTAGGAATTGTACTTATATAATAGAAAATGGTTAAGTAGATCTTCGTATCTTAGCTTTGCATTTAAAAACTGATACCACTTCCAATATTCAGATGTAAAAAAATGATACAGTTCAAATTTTAAATTTGAACTGTGTCATTTTAACGATTGTTAGTTATTTAATACAAATAAATCAATATTAAATACCTATTTGCATTGCTATGAATTACATTATTATTTTTAATTTTTGGAAACATTTCTTTTTAAAAGCCATTTTATTTCAAATGTTATGTTGCATGCTTTACGAATTTTTCATAATCAATCAACCAGTCTAAGGTTTTTGTATATTTAAATCAGATGGTTCTTGTGAAGTATGTAACGTTTCCTCCTTTCCCTCACATGGTAAGTGGCATTCCAGCCAGATGTAACGTCACCCGTTTTCCCACACATAGTTAAGTGCCTACGGACAGTCTTATGCGGATCCTTTTCACTGGTAGATTCATTGTGTCTAGTTATTTGTTATATTCAGATAAAGAGTCATAGGTGGGTGTCTCGTCGTTTCAAATAGATCCATCCTATCTTTAAGCTAGAAGAACATGAAAACACAGAGATGTTAAACTTTTTTCCTTTATGAAGGGATTCCTCAAATCTTCAAGAAACGATCAATCACCAGCAACCGTAGTCGTAAGTGTCGAAGTCAGATGGACTTTAACCGGTGTTAGCTGTGAATTGATTATAATTAACATGTGTTCGGGAAGAGTCAGCTCTAAAGGTGGAATATGAACAGACATTCCCAGATCATTGCGGAAGTACTGCTGAGCAGCGATTGGGTGATAGGGCACTCAAGTTCACCAATGAGAACGTCAGAGGTGGAGATTTGAAGGAAATAAAATGCGGGTTTTTTTGTTTGAAAAAAAAGGAGAGAAAAGAAGAGAGCAGTGAGAGGCGTGGAAGGAGAAGTTCAGAGATACGATGGTGTTCGAAGAAAATGTACTTGTTTGGTGAGAAGATCCGTGTGTTTCGGATTACTGTGTCGGTATCCACCCGATAAAGATCGGTGGATTTCTGAATCCCTCCTGGATTAGCCGTTTGAGCTGAAAGCTTGTTAGAGTTTTTCTTTTATCCGAATTGACGGAGGAACTATTTCATGACAAACTTCGACTGTTGTGTGAATTTTGTAAATAACATCAACCTAGATGAGAACAAGTCGTTCCTCTGCACATATATAAAGCTGTAAATAAAAGAATTGTTTTGTTACGCTACTCTCTTATTTAAACGGTTAGGATCGAGACATTACAAGTATTAGAGTGAAATGCCTTTGAACGGATCAAATATAATTTGGCAAACTGATTCTTTTCCTAATCTGTTGAGTCGATTGTTTCCCTTTAAGAAGAAGAACAAATACTCCTAAGGGAGCTCAGTGGGATCGAAAGCTTTTTCTAAGTTATTTGAAACATTTAATGCTTCACGAAGAATCGAATGCTCGTCAAAAAATTGATTAAAAAAAATAAAAGTCTTTAGCAATTCGATTAGAACTGAATTTACTCTTAAATGAAGTTATGGCAGCATAATATATAAAACAAAGATTATTAAAGAATTCATTACGCTAAGAGGATAAATTTTTCGTTTGTTGGTTGTTGTTTTTTTTTGGATATCTTGAGATAAATTTGAAAATAGCTATTACATGCGTTTATTATCCTTTATAATAATAAAGAAATGTAGAGAAATAGCTATTAAAATAATTGATGCAGAGTGCAAATTAATTTTTTTTAAATGTGCCTTTATTTTTATAATTCGGGGATAGACTTTGGTGCGATAAAATTGTTTATATCCTAATGCCTACCAATCTGGAATCACTGCCGAGAAAAAAAAAATCAATGACAGTATTCTAATGAATCAGGTTTGAAAACGTAACAGTTTTTTAAATATGCATTTCATTTAAGTTACGCTTTATTTTCCACACACACAGTTTGTGGAGATGGAATAACAATAACCAATTTTGCACTTCTTGATGGGCTAAAACACTATTCTGACGCAATTTATTTTAGATATTTTCAAAGCTTATTAACTAAATCTATTAATAGATTATTAAAATTCACCAACAAAATGTACCCATTTTGAAAAAAAAAAATCCTTATTTACAATAACGCATACATACACATGCATGTACATAGAAAAAAATGACATATCAGCAGTTTATTACATTTACGCGCACAGAGTGAGAGAGAGAAATTTATTATTATTTACATTTGCAAACATAATCAATGATGATAATCTTTAGGCCTTTGAATCAAAATAACTTGTCCTATTTTAATGTTTATTTATGATTAACTTTTTTCATTTTATTTATCCCATCGATGCAAAATAATGACGAAAAGACTGAATATAAAATGAAAGGAAAAAAATTGTGTTCGATGTTTCTGACTTGACAATTCGTTTGTAGTGATTTTTGACGTAAATATTAATTATCATCTTTATCATAATTAGTTTATTACAGAATTTATTCCACTTTTCAGATACAGAATTTTATTTCTTGCACATCTACTGACGAATGTATTAACTTCTTTGTCAAATAATTTCTTTAGATAGAATAGATGATACATACAAAAATGAACCAGTGTTGCTATTATTGCCCGCCATGTAAAATTAATCAAGAATATAATTTTCTCAAAATGTGTTTGAAATAGGTATGGAAGCTCATTGAATAAAGTGGAAATTCAAGAAAATCATAAAATCTGCTCTAGACGCATTAGATGATTAAATTAACTTCAACCGAACAGGAAAAAACTGTTTACATTGAATTCTCGCTTATGAACTAAATCGGTCAGCGGATAAAAAAATTCCACGGTTGATCCACAAAATGACCGATAGAGGGCAGAAGTTGACACGAAAATGTTTATTATTATCATTCATTTGCAGTAGGAGACCTATTCATACAATTTTGACTTAAGCAACAGCGTGCTTAAGTCTGTGCTTACAAGTTGTCGGCTCACTTAGCAGAAATAAATAAATTTAAAAAAACAACGATACATTGTTTTTGTCTTTTAATGTGAAAATATCTCCTCTTTTTTCGTATCTATGTCGAAGAAACTTTTAAAAACACGAAGATTAACAAATTAACATGAAACATGAAGATTAATAAATTAACATGAAATTAATAAATGCAGAAGTTTACTGTTTCTCCTAAAATAGTTTTTTAAATATTCAGTAAAAATATGAATGAAATTCATTACAAGAAAATGAACTAAACTGCATTTTCTTTGACAATGGGCGCGATTAATAAGGATTGTGGTGATGATATTTTTTATAACTTATCTGAAGCGAGCATTGTGAAATTAAAATGACTAACAATCTTTCTAAAATTATAAAATTATCACCCTCACAAAAACTTTATGAAACATTCCGTCTCGCTTTTGAGATGCCCTCTGGAGCACGATTAAATGATATAGAATTGGACCTTGGATTAAGTCTTGCGTTCAATGGAATTTGATAACCTGCTCCTTCTTGTTCTCCCTCCGAAACAACTTTCGCAAATTATCGACGTTCCGAATGTCATTCGACCGCTGGCTGGAAACATTCTCGATTCTTCATCCATCCGAAAAGTCCAGTCCATTTCATCCTCGAGGCGACACTTGTTGTGAGGATGAAATTCCTACTGATCTAGATTCTGCACCGTAATTGGGAGGCGGCACCGATTCTTCATGAAAAAGCTCCGTTCGAGGAAATCTCATAAATATTTACAACTGTCGTGATCTTCTAAAAAGTTCTTTTTATTCCTATTTTGTTTCATCTCATTTCTTTTTAGTCTCTCGTTTCGAAGCAGGGACTCTTTTCACGCGCGTATTTAAAAAATCTTGTTTTCACAGCCCGTCCTTTCGTTTGTTTGATAGATATTTCATCGAAAGAATAAAAATAACTAAACTTTTACTTCACTTTGCCGTGTGACTTGGAAATCGAGTATAATTAATTTAAACTTTTTATATCTAAGTTATTTAATTTTTTTTTGCAGGAAACCTCCTTATTAAAAACTATCGGATGCGTTGTTGTAAAATCAAATAAAAAAGAAAAGGCCAAACTGAGAATATCAGAATTATCTTGATAAACGGGGAGGACTTGACGGCCGTTAATATCTGATTTCTTTGCGTTTCAAAACAATTTTAAAATTTCTGATTTGATAAAACCTTCGAAATGAAATTGTTGAGTTTATTGTATTTACAATAGTAGTTGTATTTATTTTTGTGTCTCTATAATATTTTTTAATGTATTCTTTGATGGTAAGAAATAATTTTATCAATATTGCTGCATTCTGTAGTTTTTCCAATGCCATTAAATTAATAAAAAATCTTTCTAAATTAGGTTTTTTTTCTTTAGATTTCGAGGAAAGAACTCTAAATAAATTTATGTTGCATTGTTGGTAAATGTTTCATTTGTTCGCGTAATTTTAATTAAAAATAATTAATAAATGCTTGTATTGATGATGAAATGATGTAAAAGTATATTTTACTTTAAAAGCATCACACATATTTTTAAAACATGAAAACATTTTGATCTCGAACAGTGGTGGGTCACAAAGAAGTAAAATTCGTCACGGAATTTTGAAGAGAAGAAATGTCCTGTAAAGTGTTTTCCAACATACATTTCTCCGGACTTTCTTTGACTGCTCTTTAATTGAATGTCCTTTAATTAAATGTAAATTAAAAAGGCATTTCTTTAACACGGCTCCAATAGTTGAGATTCTTGACTTGTGAATCTTGCCTTTGTTTTCGCATTTTTTATAACCATTTAAAACGAGCCAATGCATATCAGATGGACTTTAGAGCATAAGTATATATTTTTTACTTTTTAACCCTTTAGGCACATTTGACATATCAGAGCGTTCCGCATTTGTTTGAATTTGCTTCCATTTTTTTTTTTTGAATTCTAATTAGCTTAAGTTATCTCAATATCATGTAGCAGTATGTATTCTGAATAATAAAAAATAAATGAATTCTTACGTAAAAGCTACTGCCTTTACAAGTTCAAAAAATTAAATGGGCTCCAAATACAAAAGTTGTTTCAAATAAATGTGTGATCAAAGGGTTAAAGGTGTCACTTCAACCAGTAGGAGATGACCGGTTGTAAGAGATCTGCAAATAACTATATGTGAAACAAAATTCTGTGTGGATGATTTATCTTCCAGCATCCATTTTCCAAAAATCATCTGCGGATTTCTGATCCAAAGATGCCGAATCATTAGCCGTCCCCGTTTCAGAATAAATACGCCGAAACTTGCCGATTCACTCTCCAGGCTTCTTGCGAGGAGGAGGGTGGGAATACCAGAATGAGGTTACAATACTACTCATTCCGCCCAAGTGGGCCACTAGAACTCCATCTCTGGCGAAAACGAGCGGAATTTACGACCCCGATCCTTGTGGCTCGAGGATGGGGACGGGAAAACACCTGCTTGACCTTGCGACATCCGTAACTAACTTCGGATGCAGTAACGCGTTCGATTTCGGTGGCATCACCTCCTCCTACTCATCTTGCCACCCTTCCACGCGAGGTATTCTGGCATCTGGCGTCCAAATACAAGGGTAAGTGACTTGCAATCATACAATTTCAACTTGGTTCTTCATTTCTTTGGACTGCTAGCGATTTATTTTTATTCGGTACTGAGAAATTTATTTATAGGAATGTTTAAGCAAACTGTCTCATAGAATTTTGAAAGTCTGAATTTATGATTTGAGGATTCTGCAATATACTAATCTATTTCCAATTTGTGTCCAAGGAAAACTGTTTTGTTGATGGGAAAGAAAAAAATTTTTTTAATTAACTTTCCACAATGTTTAAATTAATTAATGAACATAATCCAATTCATTGTTCAAATTTATTTCTGCCATTCTTTCTAATTTTTTAAATATTAAAATTTCCAAAATTTTCAATTTTTAGAATAAATATGTTTTTCAGGTGCTCCAAAATATTAAAAACAAATTATAAAGATATCGAGAATAAACCGACACACGGAAACTCGCTAGTCTTGTTAACACATTATTTTGAGAATAGATTTTTTCCTATTGTTCTGATGAGGTTTTGTTTTTAAACAGTTTGAAATTAAATAAGACAAACCTTTATAAGCAATACTGATGAAAGCAGTATCTCATACATAAAGTATATTGTATACCTTTTCCATTTCAAACTAGATCATAGATATTGATAGCAATTGCGATTTTTTTTTTTTTTTTTTTTGAAAAAAGGCCATCATTGCAAATATGTTCTTTTTTGTTCATCTGTTTGATACAAAGAACATCTATTTCATCAGATAATTAAAAATTTATCTTTATCTCTTGTATTTATTCTCAGAAATCTAATACGTCATATCTTTTCATGTAAAAAAGTTTTTTTTTTTTTTTTTAATACTGTTTCTATAGTGCATCTAAAACAAGCATTTTTTTTTTTCGGTTTGAAAGAAAAATTATGAGATTTATTTAGTTCCTATAAATATTTTTATACACATGGAAATCTCAACTTTTCTCTTTTTAAAAGTACAACAGATTTTCAACTAGTCAATCATAGTTATGCAGCTTCAATATACTTCGATCTAATTTTAAAAAAAGTAATCAGAGGTAAATTATTTACTTTATCAATGTATTGACTTTTTCAGTGACTAAAAATTGTCACGTTAGACTCATTTATCTTAAACTCATTTCTTCACATTAGTGTAATTCTTTATCATTGAACTACAAAATAAGTTTAAATAAATTTTAAAGGAATTAATCTTAGATTCTAAGTTCACGTTTTTTTTAATTATACATATTCATATTGCAGGTGTACATAACTATATTTCTTGCTATTAAGTTAGAAATCATTAAATTTAGCTTAAAAATACGTATAATATTTTTAATCATTGACTTCCTTCTCTTACAACTAAATTTTGCTACTTACATGACAAGCATTTATAGCTTACTGACATAAAGAAGACATAAAATCAGGGTGAGGGGGATTTGATGCAAAAAGGTGTAATAAGTCATTTGGATGGATATGAAAAGAGAATTTATAAAATTTTGACCTATCTGTCTTTTTTTTTATTCTGTTTGTCGGCCCACCCATTTACGCAAAATCTCTGGGAATGTACAGTATGAATGTATTGTCCTTTGTTTAAGTTAGAAAGTTATGAGAAACTTTTATCACTGAAATGTGATAATTAGTGTGACATGCTAGAGAAATTGTTATACTAATTTTTGAGATGAACTTATCTAAGTCATCCTGTGTCCAACGGATGCCTTTAACTGCGTCAGGCCAATTAAAATAATGTCTGTGACCTAGCTTTCACTTTCTCATATACGAAAAGCATAGAGAAAAAGTGTTGTAATCATCAAAAAATTCGAACCCGAGGTTTTGATGAATTTCCACCTTTTCGACCTTCTTGAATTTGAACACATTTTTGGAAAATGTCCGTATGTCTGTGATAAAGATAACTCAAAGACACTTTGAGCAAGATGGATGAAATTTAGTATACGGTCTTTACACACATTTGAAGATATCTGTCAAATTTTGAGCAACATCTTTTTAGAGGAAATGTGTCTGTCCGGCTGTTCGAATGTAAGTTAACACGAATAAGTATAAAACGAAGGGAGCTAGATGGATAAAATTAGATACACAGATTGTGCAGACAGCTATCGAATTTTTAAGGAAATTCAACAAGGGGTTGAACGTCTGTTGATTTGTGCTTTCATAAGCGATGACTGAAAAACTCTGTGTCTTTAATAGATGAAATCTGAGGTGCGATTTCGTGACTGCAATCGCAGTTCTGTGTCAAATTCTGATTTCAGTCGGAAGAGTTAAAACGCATCTAAAATACAGAGTCGGCCTCATTAAAGATTATGAGAGAAAGCTTTGAAGAGATCCCGCTGGGTCTTTTTTTTTTTAATGTGGTCTTTGATGTTTATATAGTAAGTTATATAACTTTCATCGATCCAGTTGCTTAAAATATTTCTTTATGCTGCATATCTCTGAAATATATTTAGCGTTACATATTTTTAGTCATTGTATATTTTGCCGTTATTTAATGATTAAACTATTAACGTTAAATATATATATTTACGTTAAATGTTTATAACGCAAACCGCTTTATATTTTTATAATCAAAATTAATTTTCAAAATGAGAGAAAATCCCAATTCTTCAGTAACAGGCACCTTTGACATTGCGATACAATCCATGACTTATTTGATAGATGTATTTTAAAATAGATTACCCATTTATTTAATAGATGTATTTTGCAAATGCAAAATAATTATAATAAACGATTTCTTGTAAATCCTGAAAATATTTATCTAAAAAAAAAGCAAATTTTAGAGATTTTGGGAAAGTAATGTAAATTAAGAAAGTAAGTAATTGTAAATTAAATTAATAAACGAAACCGATTTTCTATAAGCCATTAACGACCCGCTGGACTTACTTTCTCGTATATTCACGTCATATGACTCATTTTGTGATATGTAATATGCCGAAGAAGACATAGAATGCATTTTATGTCTTCTATTGAGCCCAACTCAATTGGAAATTGAACATAAATCGAAATTTTTAATAAGAGTGCATACACAATTTCTCGTCAAAGCTACATTCCTAATTATATTTACTTTCTTGTTTCATTTATGATTCTTCGTATGCACTTATACACAAATTCTGATCGATAAAAAGTCAAACCCTTGATTGATTGGGTCGAATATGGGGAGCATGTTTATTGTCGATGAGACTATGAATTAAATTTCATACGACTTCTTTAGTGCGCTCTTGGGTTATTCTGCCCTTTCTATTCATGCGGGCAGTCAAAAAATTTCGTTTTAAAATGTTAGGACAAATCTACAATTTTGGTGTTAAAAACACATGTCATCAAAAGTAGTAGCTCGTTACACTTTTATAGTTATCGTATTAATAGATATTCTTCCAGGCGTTACTTTCTTTTTGTATACTTCGTTTAGGATCGAATTACGTACATGTTTTCTGCTCGGTTTAGGCAGGTGCCGCAAAAGTGATCGAAGTTTCCAACACTACATTAATACCTTTAATGTCAGCTGTCAAGACCGTAGTAAAGATGAATAAAAGTGATATAGTAAACGTGATAATAATATCAATTTTGCATAAAATGTTTCTTTAGTAACCGCTATATAATCTTAAATGATATGTAATATCTATTGGGTTGTTCGGAAAGTAATTTCGTTTTTTCCCGACAGAGGATTTAATTGTATTTTTTTGCCCCCAACTTCAGATTTAAGCAGTATAATTTTTATATGCTTTGAGAGCTCATATAGCAAGGCTTGTGTGTGAAAAATTCCAATTAATTCTACACAGTAGTTTTTGGTTGGTGCCCTTTTAAATAGGGAGAGCGATAAGCAGCATTTTCGACATTACTGTTTTACTACAGAAAGGGTAAAAATTGCTCTTCAAGCCAGAAAGAAATGGACCGATGTGTATGGGGAAGGCGTGTTGACAGTACGCCAGTGCAAGAACTGGTTCGCTAAATTTTTTAGACGGTAAAACCTTCACCTCAAGTGAGGAGGTCAAAACCCACCTCGATCCGTTTTTTGGCAGCAAAGACCAAACATTTTATGAGCGTGGAATGATGCTACTACCAGAAAGATGGCAAAAGGTGTTGGACCAGAACGGCCAATATATAATTTAATAAAGTATTTGTTTATTATACAAAAACTATCATTTCCACACAAAAAAATTACTTTCCGAACAACCCAATAGTTAAAAAGTGATATTGATTTGTTGGAACTGCGACTCAGACAAAGTGGAATAAGAACCACAACTATTTCCTTCTGCACTTGCTTAATGAACAGTAAAAACTGCACTGATGAATGAAATGTGCAGTCTCTGTAGGACATACCTAGATTGCAATATTCATCCTTTCGTTTTATTTATTATGTTTTTGCTCACGAGCGTTTCGGGTGAGGCGCACAGTGGGCGTGCAACGGGACATTCCACTCGATGGTCGCGTGAGGGTGGTTCAGCAACCTTCAGAGGCTGAAGAAAAGGCGTTCAGATGTCATGATCGCTTAAACCAGGAGACCGTGACCTTCAGTAGAAAGAGATTTGTTCGATGAACTCCTCAAATCGAATGAACGAAGCTTCAAATGTGGGACGGAGAAAGCCTCTCCTGCTTCGGTCAAGACTGCTACAGGTGGTTGAGGAAGTGACTGAGTGTCTGAAGAACTAAAAAATATAAGACACGATAAAAAAAATCCTCTGAAATTAATTTCAAAGACGTCTCTATGTCTGCTATAAGCAAAACAGGTCTGGCATCTATTTTAAAGTCATCGGCGACAGATTAAAATGTGTGGTCTCCGATAGTGAATATTCATCCTTTCTTTGGTAATATGCGTCAGAGGTGAAAGAAAGCTAGTAAAATGCTTATCGAGTTTGAGATGTAAGAAGCATGCTATGAAAAAAAAATTCAAAATGACTTTAAAAAAGGAAAAATTAAAATTTGCAATAAGTCCAAATGAATTATATTTGTAGGCAAACCGAAAAGAGAAGGAGATTCTCTTTAAACAGAGCCATATGAAACAGAAAATTTCACTTCCTTCACCATTTATGTCTGAAATTCCATAACGAATAGAGCCAGGAGGACGAAAGAGGTTGATAAATATTATAACCGATGAGAACTCATCAATGATTTTTCTGCTTTTTAACTTGTTTATGTAAAAAAAGTAATTGAAAGTCACTTTTTGGTTCCTATAAGTTCTAAACATGCACCCATAAACGGGCACGTAGTACTATATAAAATTATAATAAGGCGATAATTCGTCAAATTTGAGAAACTGAAAGTTTTACCTTTCCCACTTCAACTTTAATTAACAATTCACAATTAACAGAAGAAAAAAATGTAATTTGTGCAGAAAAAATAGAAATGAAGCTAATTTTCTTTTCTTTTTTATGCTGTGGAATCGAAATATATTGATGGCATAGTTTACTATTTATCCTACCAATTGTCGGAATTGTTGATCCATATACATAGAGAATCAGGCGATCAGTTATTAGTTATCCCTTCATGAGGAACTATATTTTTATAGCGGTGTGCTACATTTCTATAGTTCACATTGTACCACGACATTCAAAATGCTATGGCTGATGAGGAAAATGGGCCTCTTTGCATACATGACCCATTGTCAAACCGTATACAATCGCCAACTACCAAACCTCTTGATGTTATATAATGTCAACTATGCAGTCGAACCTGTAAAACGCCCTACATTTACAAGAATTTAAAAAATATTCCAGGAATTGATTGGAGTGCAATGTTTTTGACGACTTTCATCACGTCATAGTTTGACATCGGTTGAGGACGCTCCGGCAACCAAGCGGGAACACAAGCTTCCTGGTGAAATGCCCTCTGACAAGGAGCGCATAATTGCTCAACGGAACCTCGCGACACTTTCTTCGTCTCATCTGGCTAGAGACAAGGGACCGAACTTTAAAAATAAAACTATTTCCACTAATGCTCATCCATTTTCTTGTGATGTTTCTTATTCAAAATGGCGTCTTTTGTACTTTATAGTAAAGCAAGAAAAAAAGGTATGTGTTTTGGACACCTTGTCTTTGATTAAACTAGTCCAAAATTCGATACAGACAACAGTTTTTTTCGGTGTCATTATACACACAATTTTATTTGTATAAATAGTTGCACTTTCCAGTTATTTCATTACATGCTTTCGGACTGACAGATCGACTGATCAATTCATCAATTGACTGAATCCAAACTTTGAAGCACAAAAGCATACTTTGTGAGCACACACTAAGGATAAAGCGAAAAGCCAAAATTCTTCCATGTATTTTGCAGTCCCAAAATTTGATTAAAATCTGCAGTTTTGTCTTGACCCTTTAAGCACGAAGTCCCCGAGTTAAGAAATTTTGATCAGATTTTTTTTTTTCTGTAAGTAATTATGATACATATTATATAAATATTTTTACTGAATGCTAAAATACTAGCTTCTTAACACTTCTTAATAATCTTCTGAAATACTTCGTTGGTAATTTTTTTTCAAAACTTTTCTTACATAAATTAATTATTTTTAAATTGTTCAAATTTGAGCAAAATGTTCTCTTTTTACTTTACAAGAAAAGAATTCACCAAAATGATTTAGTGGTGGTTAAATGATCGAGTGAGGGAGCTTGGAAACACTGGATATGAATCAAGGTCCCAAAAGGGGAGACTTGACTTGTTCTGACTAGTAGAATCAAGTTTTCATCTTTTATTACTGAATCTAGTAACCTCTCTTTTCAACATCAAGGGGTGCTCAGAACAAGTGATACATTCCATTACTAGGTTCTCGATAAATATGGGGAAAATTCTTGGTCAGTTTTATAAGCTAAGAGTTCAATACGGAAGATTCATTTTTAATGAAGAATTTTCTTTACATTTATTTTAAAATAAAAATATCGTTAAATGTGGCTTAATGTTTGTTGTTAAATGTCGTTCAAGCAAGTTTTAAACCATAAAGAAACAATAGATTCAGTCGAACTTTCAGCAGTTACCACTTTGCCACATTTTCGTGGTGAGGAAATGGCCGAAGAAAATGATAATGAAAATTATGTAGATGGAAAAAAAAGCCAGTGGAACAGCGAGTAAGAACCGACTTCAGAACTGGCTTTTGCTAGATAGTGAAGCTTTAGTAAGAAAAAAGTCTGCATCACAATAGAGTATATTAGTGCAGTAGGACAGAAAGACAATAAGCGTCCAATTTTGAATGTATTGGACCTAACGGGAGAAGAAAAATGTGGATGCCAAAATTGTAAAAATCTAAAAAGAAGATTGATTTAACACCGGCGTCATGGTCTAGGGGTAGCGGGTCTACCCCGTGATCTGAGCGTTCCGGGTTTGAGTCCTGTTTCGGGCATGATTGTTCCTTTACCCTGTGAAGCGTGTGAAAGTGCCCCCCCCCCCTGTAAAAAGGGGTTGTGCAAGCAAGTGTATGAGTGTCATCTTCATATGAGCTAGAAGTCAGACTTCTGCCCTCGGGTACTCAGGGGCTTTTCCCTCAGAAGCCACTAGATATTCGGCTTAAATCGCAGGCAGTTCGTCAGCGGGCTTGTAAAGTGCCATAAGTAATAACAAGAACAAATTTATTATCCATTTGTGAATTTCATATAAGAAAAAATAAAAATATTAGAAAGCTTTCGTACGAGATCTGTATATCTTCGTGTATGTAAATATGACTATTTTTTTTTAAATCCCTGCATATATAAATGAAAGTTAGTTTGCATATATGGCTACCATATGTGAATCAAATTCCATGCATGGATCGTTCCTACCATAAAGCAGTATCAAATTTTCGTCCTCATCGGTAAAATCGCATCATTATATCGGTAAGTATAGCAATACCGGTAAATACCGATTACCGATCGTTCACTATATCAGTAAATCGGTAAAGTTCTATCCACTGTATTCTGAGGAACAAAACGCGCCATATTTCATCAATGCACTAGAAAGTCTAGCGAAGAACACTCTCTTTGATACACAGTTTGATACTTATTTATATACACAGTTGAGTCGCAAAATTATTTTTCGTTCATGGCTGAGGTCACGAACAAAAACTGCCCTCTGCGATTGTTGAAATCCACAGTTCAATCAAAACAGAATTTTTTTTTCCGAAAACTTATGGAAAGTGCATCTGATTAGAAGGCAATGATCATTTGTTGACTATCTCTCGTCTTATTCCGCATCGTTTGCATAGTAGGTGAATATCGTGTGAGGGTCATCCGAACTCTCGATTTCCATTTGTTTGATGTCCATTCCTCGTGTGGTCCGCACTTCGTAAATCATTATCATTAGCTGTTGGCGAACAATATCCATCGCTTTTTCTCGCCATTGTTACCAGAAAGAAAATGTTTGATATGGGCCGAAACGCATCATCAATTTGCGAAAAGTATCTCAAAGCATTTCATTTGTTACAACATTATTTTTTACTTCAACTGATCTCATTGCGTCGAATTGTCCAAAATCCATTGTTTCATTTGTATGGCATAAATAAAAACGAATTCTTAAAAGGCCAGAAATTTGTTATGGAGTCTTGATAGATTATACTTATGTCACTTATATTTTTTTCGTTCACTAAGAGCGATTACTCGTGCCATTCTTTTACAGATGAAAATGGTTAATTTGAATTTTCGAGTCATTCCTTTTTTTTTTTTTTTCCTTACAGGTACCATGAATTTCTTATTAACACATTGCGCACGGCCCTCTGTGCGCTCAACGCGCTCCCGTCTGTTACTGCTTCATAAACAACAAAGTTATGATGAGTTTAGAACGCACATTTACCCAAAACCGTGCTGTCCCAGGTCTGTGTCTTACAGATTTCTTTGAGGTACTTAATGTGTTAAATATTTGTCTTTGTTTGGTTATGCATCGATTGAGATCAAAAAACATGAAAACGAGATATCTGGTGACCCGGTCACAACGTTCGGCATGCTTAAATCTAGAAATCTCGTGACCCATACGCAATGTGTTAACATAGTATTATTAAAATATCGTTTTTAATTTGAATCTGTTTCAGTCAATCCAAGTCGAAAGCATTATAAAGAAAAATGTTTTTTTTTTTTTCTGAATTGTTTTCACTTGTTTAACCCCTTGACCTATGAATTTACTTAACCTACTAATTGGATGACACATCCTATTTGGGACATTTATTATTATTTTTCTATAATAGCATAAGATCAATATGAGATACTGAAGCATTTTTAATTAATTTTTGTATTTTAAATTATCTTATATTTCCGCTTAACTCTAGATTTTTAATTAAAAATTCAGTCATTCAATGCGCGATTCAGACTTATCATTTTGTTCGAAGAAGTTCATTTGTCTTCCTTTGAGTTCTCAATGACACTACAAAAATAATTTTTCAAGGTTTTTATTTATTTATTTTTATTTATTCACGCAAGAGATTTACTACTGCTCAACATATTACAATAAAAGATCCGTGAGAAACTTCTCGTGCTTTTAAGAATTTTGATATTGTAGGAAGTAAAATTTTCTGGGTTTTTTTTGTTGAAATTTTATTGTTTAATTTTTGATTTCAATATAGAATGATATGGGTTTGAATATAATTTATTTATTTTTGAGATTATTATTTTTAAAATTGTTTAAAAAGTGAATAATTATTTCATTTATCAAAGTTGCTTACAATTTCTTTATGAATTATGCATTATTTATAGAAACTGTTCAATAGTTAAAGTAATCACTATTTTTTGACCGATTGTAACTAAAACTTGACGCAGAGCCAAAATTCTACCCACAAGATTGCAAACATTTGTAAATTTTAATTTTTTCGAAGTCCTTTGAGTCTTTGAGTTTACGAGTATGCGAGTGTGCAGATCGGTCGCCCGCTTGTGGGGTTTGGTTCCAAATTTGATATATATCTACATTAACCTAATTTTACTAAATTCACTTGTATTAGGACAGCCGAACAGACAGGGTGAATTCTGAACAAATTTCATTCAAATGTAGAGAGAGAGAGAGAGAGAGATACTGAATATGGTGTTGCTGATTTTTAATCGAGTTAAAATGATAAATATTATTTTTTGATACATTTTAAGAAGATCGAACAGAATCAAAATTAATAAATAAATGATAAAAATGAAATGAATCGATAAAATATACTTGGAAAATATCAATATACTCTACAATATCGAATGGACTCTAGAATAAGAATTCGGTATTTTGCATTTGTATAGACGATATTATTTAATTCCACGTTTCTCCTGCTGTACGAAGGTCTCAAATATACGAGGAAAAAAACAACTTGTCTGATAACCCAATAATTTTGTCAGGCAAGTTTTTTTCTTTTTACAAACGCCTCAATTATGCCTTTGTAAATGATACTCCCGGCATTTTGCTGCATGCTTACATATATTTTCAATTATTTTAATATTTTTGGAACTCGCTTATCATTTAATCAGTTATCATTAAATTATGAATTCCTAAATGACGTCATCTGGTGACGAATTTGAGAAAAAAGTGATTTCAAGATTCCGTAATATTTATAATTGTGAATTATAAATGAAGAAAAATTAAAGCATAAGAATTATAAACTAATCTAAGAACACTGATAAAAATTTAAAAGCAGACTATTTTATTAAATTTATTTGAAAATTATAACTACAGACAGGCAAGAAAAAGTTATCCTGATATTAAATTATGCACATGTATTTATTTCAAAAGGTTTTCAAATAAACAAATTTTAAATCGTAATAAAAATTTCGTCCCACAGGTGGGCAACATTTATCAGGTAGCGACAGTAATAAGTATATAATTCTGCCTTTTATGAGGATGTCAAGAAGCGTCCTTGGTCTCTTCCCGTTGCCTCTTTGTGGGGGGATTGCGTGCAACAGGTGAGGTGTGGTAAAGGGTGGATTCCTTCAAAGTCTCGCTCAAAATGTAACAAACAAACGGCTTGGTTACTGTTCTGAAAAAAATAAATAAAAGTCTGCTGCCGGAAGGATGCGTAGAACGAATAATAATGTGAAAAAAGAAGAGAGGATCGTTCGAAAACAGGAATTCAGACGAGAGTGACCTTCGCCATAACACAGATTTTTATCTTGGGGTTGGCGTGAGTTTAAATGTGCGCCCCGTTTTGAGCGAGGCTCACTGCGCGGGCGACTTTCTTTGGATTCACCACTGCAGGTGCCGACGACATTTATATATTGAAATAGTAATTATTATTTTGTAATCAAGTAATTTTGATGTTTGATAAAAAAAAAATATAAGCTATAGACAGGAAATTTAAAAAAAAAAATCGGTGTAGCTATACAAGTCAATAATCATAAAATAAACAAAGATAAAAAAAAAAAAAGGTCATTAACACAAAAAGAAAGGAATTGAACAAAATTTGTTTTGATAACAAGTCATAATTTATTGTTTAACCTGCTTACAATTAAAATCACCACAAGGCTGCTCAGTTGTCGGAAGGATGCATCGCTTATTGTAATAATAAAGGAGAATGTGAAATTATTGGCCACAGATCGTTTGATCTTGACTTCTTTAATTTGGTACAAACATACTTGTGCTTTTACATATGTTCATATCTGATTGGGTTTTTAAAATTTCTAGCAAATAAAAATTAAAAGAACTTTAATCAATTCTTGGAGATAACTTCCGAGCAGCATAAAAATAATTTCAAGTACATTTTAAAATTTAAAAGAAAAATTGTACTTTTAGTGACACTCACTTAATTGTCGTACAATATTTTTTCTGCTTTTGATAATATTTTTAAAAATATTTCGATACATAACTTGTAATAGTACTTTCAACTGTTACAATTGAATTCAGATTATTGTCATTATTTTATTAAATATTTATCACGAGTCCATTCTTAGAAAACAAAGAATGAAACTTCTGTTTATTTATTATTTATTTATTTTTCATATTTTTCTGTGATGTCCTAGAGAAATTTGATTTCAGATTTTATTTCATTACAGTTTTTGCAAAAATTGTAGCTTTTGCCCTATAAGATATTAAATATATTAGGAAACAAATCTGATACGCTGAATGATTATATTTGTTATTCTTTGGTTTTTTAACCAGCCGTTTTAGCTAACATATTAATATCCGTGTTCACATGATATACACCAATTTAATGGAGGGACTAGTTGTTATAGGTGCATTCCGCTGAAGACAGATTGCATCTAAATGTTAATATAAGAATCAGCTATGATTTTCATGAGAATTTGATACCTGCCGCCATAAAAACTCATACACTCAAAAAGTAGAACAAGTGTAAGGTAATTAAAATAGCGTTAGATAAATTTGTATCTCAATTTGAAATTTTAAAAAATTGCCGATGAGATCAACAAGTTTTAAAAAATTGTGCATAAAAACTAAAATCATTCCTAGCCACCATTCCAAGCGAATCAGCCTGCTCCAAAGGCTAATGGTACAAGATAAAACAATGGGTGAAATAACGATTGAAAACTATTTATATAATACAATTCATATGTGCTCGATTACTTGCAGCCGTTGAACTTGCAGGAAGAAGAAACATAATGCTACTCTACGTCCTTGGGAAGCCCCAACGAATATTTTATAAAAAGTCGAGAATGTCCCAGTGACGATACAAATATCGATTGACGTTTAAGATAATCAAAAGATGGAGGGAGTATGAATATTCTATAATGTACTAGAAAATAAAAAAAATTACATTTTTCAAGTAAAAAAAGAGAGGTATTTAAAAACTATTTTTTTTCTTTTTTGTTAAATAGAATTAATTTTTTTTTGTATAAGTATACAAAAGTCAAATTTTTATGTTTAATTTAATCTTATGTTCAAAAACTCAATTAATTAAGAATAACAGTTTATAATAGTAAAGTAACAATTTAAAAAAATGAAAAAATTGAAAATAATAAAAAAATTTCAATTAGTAAAATTGGCAACACTATACAAACAACAGAAAGGATTTAGGGGATTCATTATAAGTTCGAAATTGCTATCAACTGAGTTGCCATGATTATAGTTGCATTGCAACGTTTTACATTTAAATTTTAAAGGTGAGAGAAAGTATAGCAAATTTGGCTTGCTTAATGGTCAGGTGGCCACTCCTCAGCTTGAGAGTCCCGGTAGCAAGGCACCACCTGGCTCACGCCACTGGCTGCATGCGAATGTAAGTGTAGTAGCTACGAAGGAAGATACAAGGATACGGGCACCTGTCATGCAAGACATTTGAAGACAAAATTTTGGTACATTTATTTCTCTCATTAAAGTAAAAAATAATGAAGAATTAAAAAAAACAATAATGCCATATATCATACATTAATAATAATAATACCATGCCATTTACCCTTTTTATACCACTATACAGATAAGGAACACCAGAATTACCTAAAGCCATGGAAAAGATATGAAAAATTCCATAGGCGTTTCAAAAAATAAATTACAAAGTCAAGGAAGATAGAAGATTGTTCGAACATTCAGAAAATATTAGTACCGAAGAAAGTTTTCTATTACTGACAATTCAAGATACTGATATGAATTTCTTTAAAAAATCATTAAATCGTTATCATTTAACAGTTACTTAAAAAAAAAACTGTTGTGAATTTTCGACTTGTGCGTAGAAAGGAACGTTACTAACTTTTAGAAGTTGGTAGACTGATAGACAGACTCCAAGCAATACACGTGCACAACTTCAGCAGGTTATCCCAAGAATTACTATCTACCTGACTCATCGACCCTCCTTTAACAAAACAGATATGCATCTAGATACAGGGTCTGCTACGAGATAGGCTTGACCCCACCCCTCAATGACAGCAGTCCATTCCCATCGTCGAAACAAACGAAGGTCGTTCTAACCAGCGTAACACGCCAAGGGCCTTTAAACAAAAAAGAAGCTCATCGCACAATGACATAACAGCCGAGGCCGTTGCTTTGTGCGGCTGTAATGAACCTTCGATAAACAAAAGACCACTTTGTGTTCGCGTAAGTGAGTCGTTATTCACTTTGACACTTGCTGGATCGCCTCTGATTAGATCACAACCAGCTTGGGAAAATAGCGGCTTTGAGATGCGTCGTGGCACACTTTATTGAAGGGAGATTTCCCTGAGGTAAAAGCAGCATTGTTTCTCTGGGATCTCATTTTATGCGAATTGTAGATTTTATGAAATTATTCGGTAGACAGTAGATATGCTTTAGATCACAGAATATGCTTTCATAGTTCTGTTTCATCACAAAGTGAACAGAAGCTGTTTCAGAATTTTTCGGAGAATCGAATCGCATTAACAAATCAAATATAATGATAACCTTTTAAAATCATGTTGAAAACAGGGTAGAGTAATCATTTTGTAATAGAGCGTGGGATCAGAAATGATAACAAAAGGGTAGGGGTTCTTTATTAAGTGAAATTAAAAGATACTACAGATGACATGTACAATACAGGTTTAATTGATTGCAGATTTTCTGTATCATAGCAATCTAACTGATGAACGATAATATGCGTAGCGTGCATAGTTTCAAAAAGTAAGCACTTTGCACACTTATTTCATGTGTTCAACGTGCTTGTGGATATTGCATCTCATTTGTCATCGCATTTACCTTGCTGTTTAAGACTCATAATTGTGCTATTTATTTTGAATTCATTATGTCACGTAGATATTCTAGTGTTGGACTCAATGACGCACACAAGAGGTAGAGCTAAACCAATTTATTAACTGAACTGAGAATACAGTAACTGACAAATCTTCTGCTTTTATATAAGCAGAGAAAGTTCCAAAATACTCTTCTGGAGACAGTAAGAAAAGTCCAGAACACTTGTCTGGTAAACTAAAGAAATGTCCAGTATCTTCTGAAACATGAAATAAAGGAAAACATAAAATCAAGGAATTAAGTATTTACATATACCATTAATCTCAGTGTCTCTAGCGGGATTCGAATCCAGGTCTCTTGATCAAAAGACCAGTGCCATGACCATTCGGCCATGGAGATTCGACAGTCTTTCTTCAATGCGGCATTGCTCCCTCCTTCGAAGAACAGCGTCTCGATGTTATGACATTTCATTGTGTGGTTCTAGCTCTCGATCGAGTCACAGGGCCAGTATAAGTTGTCGTGTCTTCACGGTGAGTAGTCTCTTGAGAAATGTCTCTTTCCGGAACCTCCATTATTTTATAAGACTGTTGGTCGTCTTGTTCTTCTGGGTCATGGTATGGTTTCATGCGTAAAACGTGGACAACTTCTTTCGGTTTCCGCCTTCTAGAATTAGGATCGAAATCGGCCACTTCATAGGTGACGTCGGACAACCGTCTCAAGACTTGATAAGGACCGAAGTACCTCTTGAGTAGCTTCTCAGAAAGCCCCTTTTTACGAACTGGAATAAAAATCCACACCAAATCCCTTGGTTCGTATGCCACCATCCGATGTTTGGAGTCATAATGCCTGCGATCTTTCTGCTGAGCCTCGAGAGTTCGTGCACGAGCTATTTGCCTCGATTTTTCTGCCTTATTGATCAGATGACTAACGTAATCGACTTCTTGGCTGAACTCATTGGGGCAGAGAGGAAACATCGTATCCAACGGCGTTTCAGCTTCTCGCCCATGTAGGAGGTAGAAGGGCGTAAAACCTGTGGTTTCCTGCTTGGCAGTGTTGTAGGCGAATGTGACGAACGGCAGTATCTAGTCCCAGTTCTTCTGTTCGACATCAACATACATAGAAAGCATATCTTCTAGCGTTTTGTTGAATCGTTCTGTAAGGCCATTTGTTTGCGGATGATAGGCTGTTGTCATTCGATGAGTGATATTGCACAGTCGATTAATATCGGATACCAGCTTGGACTGAAAAACTTGCCCACGGTCTGTAATGATAACTCGTGGAGCTCCATGATTCAGGATTATGTCCTCTAGTAGAAATTTGGCAATTTGGGTAGCTTCCGCCGTCGGTAAAGCTCTGGTGACTGCGTACCGTGTCAAATAATCGGTGCATACTACAATCCATTTGTTGCCGTCGTCAGATTTTGGAAATCGTCCTAGCAGGTCGATTCCGACGCGATGGAAAGGAGCGGCAGCTGGTGGAATAGGCACGAGATGTCCTGGTGGCTTCTGATGAATAGATTTTCTCCTTTGACATTCTCGGCACTGCATCACATATCTTCGAACATTTCTGTACAAACCTGGCCAATGGAATCGCTTTCTTATTCTATCATAAGTCCTGGTGAATCCTAGATGTCCGGCAGTAGGGTCATCATGGAGAGATTCTAGAATACTGAGCAGTAAATGCTTCGGGATCACTGGTAGAAATTTCTTTCCGGACGAATCAAAATCCTTCTTGTAGAGGACTCCTTCGACTACTTCAAAGTTTCCCAGCCTGCTTGATTCGGTACTTTGTTGGTCTCTTATTATTCTTGGCAATTCTGGATCTTTCATCTGTTCTTCTGAGAGATTAGTGAATAAAGTGGCGCCAATGGAGTCCCCAGACCATGAAGCATCGACTTTCAATGGGTTTCTGGACAGACTATCAGCATCTTTGTGTTTCCTTCCACTTTTGTACACCACTGATACGTCGTATTCTTGGAGTCGCAGCGCCCATCTAACGAGTCTTCCAGAAGGATCCTTCAGTCCTGTCAGCCAACACAGGGAATGATGGTCGGTGACGATCTTGAAAGCCTTTCCAAAGAGATATGGCCGAAACTTAGTTATAGCCCGTATGACCGAAGACATTCTCTTTCAGTTGTGGAATAGTTTTTCTCAGCCTTCGTCAGAGTCCGAGAGGCATAAGCTATTACTTTTTCCTTCCCATCTTGAATTTGGACTAATACTGCACCAATTCCGTATCCACTCGCGTCGGTGTGAAGGTGCAGTTTCGTCATAAAGGCCTAAGACAGGATCGGAGGTAAGATCTTTCTTCAAGGTATTAAAAGCTTCCACTTGTTCAGGTCCCCAACAGAATTTTGTGTCCCCCTTCAGTAACAACTGTAGAGGTTCGGCTTTATGGCAAAAATCCTTGATAAATCGGCGATAGTAAGAGCAAAGTCCCAGAAAGCTTCTGATATCATGGGTATTCCTAGGAACGGGAAAGTCACTCACGGCCTTTATTTTTTTCTGGGTCCGGTCATACGCCATCACTGGATACTAGGTGTCCCAAGATCTTTATCTCTTGTGCTCCAAAGCGACATTTTTTTGGATTAAGAATAAGGCCGGCGTTCTGTATACACTGTAGGACGGTATTCAACCTCTGAAGATGTTCATCGAATGTTTCTGAGAACACCACAATGTCATCTAAATAGCAAAGGCACATTGTCCATTTTAAATGCCGCAGAAGATTATCCATTATCCTTTCAAAAGTTGCAGGAGCATTGCATAAGCCAAATGGCATCACTTTAAACTCGTATAGTCCCTCAGGTGTAATAAAAGCCGTTTTCTCACGATCGGCTTCATCGACTTCTATTTGCCAGTAACCGGAGTAGAGATCCATAGACGAAAAATATTTTGCCCCCTTCAGACAATCCATGGTGTCGTCAATACGTGGCAATGGATACAAGTCTTTCTTGGTAATTTTGTTGAGTCGGCGATAATCAACACAAAAACGCCAGCTTCCATCTTTTTTCCTGACCAAGACGACTGGAGATGACCATGGACTTTCTGATGGTTGAATGATGTTTTTCTCTAACATTCTGGTTACCTCCTCACTGATAATGCGGCGTTCGGAGGGGGACACCCTGTAAGCTCTCTGACTAATAGGTAAGTGGTCGCCTGTGTTTATTCGGTGTTTAACATTGAGCTGGTTTCCGTTCTTGAACGTCCTTTCTTGATCGAAAATTTCTGAAAATCTCTGGAGTAGATGAAACATCCTTTCTTTTTGGTCGATCCTCAAATCCGGAGCTATCATAGTGGTATAAACGATGACACCCAACTTTGCCTTTGAAGTGGTCGTGGAATAAGGCGATCCCTCATCTATGGTATTTACGCAGTCTTCGTGTAAAGGTTCCGCATACCCAATGTACATGCCTTTAGGGATGATCTGATCTGAGGTTCTCCTTGTCCATTGGCAACCCATAGTTCGGCTTTTCCATTAAGGAGCGTAACTATAGTAGACGGAATAGCAACTTCTTTGTTCAAGAGGAGCATCCTATTTCCCTCTACTATTACGTCGGTAGCTCGAAGGTTCTTACGGCCTAAGACAGTAATCTTTCTGATAGAACGAGCAGGTACTGTATAGTCTTCTATCGTGAATAAACGGCTGGAGTCTGGAGTTTGGGATTCTCGAAGGACGTCTTGAAACAAGAGCTTCGAACGGCCACAATCTATAACAGCTTGAGAAGCGCCCAAAAAGTTCCAACCAAGGATGATATCGTGACTGCATTGCGGCAAAACAATAAATTCAAAAGCTTGAGGTCGGCCATTGATTTCGAGACGAAGCGTACATTTTCCGACTGGTCTCACGTAATTTCCATCGGCGACTTTTAAAAGAATATTGTTAGTTGTGGGAAACATAACTTTCTTCAATAGGCGACGATACTTCTCCGAGATTACAGAAAATGAGGCTCCAGAATCCACAAGAGCAGGTACTGGCTTATTGTCGACGATTACTTCTATGTTGCTTCCGGTCATTTTTGCGGCACAATGTTGCGGCATCGGAGGATTTTTGTCACTAGCGGCCTCACCCCCAAGGAAGGTCGCACCGCTTAGTTTTCCTCATTTCTCCGACTAGGAGATTGACTGGATCTTCTATATGGCGACGGAGATCTATAGCGACGTGTCAGCGATCGTCCTCGTGATGGGCTGGGCTACAAACTTTGGACTGTTGGTCGGCTGTATTCGTCGGCATAGCGTCCCTCATTCGACGGCGGACGGCTGAAATCTCTTCTATTAGCCCGATATGCCTCAATAGCTTTGCGATCTCGGCAATATCGAACTACATGGCCAGGACGGCCACAATGGAAACAGACGGGTCTTCTATCAGGGGTGAGCCAGACATCCGTCTTCCTCTGTGGTTGCTGTGCTACGTGCATAGGTCGTCTAACAACGTCTGCATAGGTAGGTTGGCGTCTTGGTTTGACCTTTGTCCACTCTGGTGTTGTCTGTGACAAAGGAGCCAAAGCATTTTCCACTTCCTCTCGAACAATGGCTTCAATGCCTTTGTCCTGGACTTCGGGATCGACTACTGGAGACATAAGGCCCTGGACCTCCTCCCGCACTATTTGACGTATTAGTGATGCCAGATCCAGTTTTTCGTCAATTGCAGCCATTGGTATGACATTTGGGAGCCTTTCAAATTTCCTACCACGGATCCTCTTTTGCTGCATTTCTTCGATTTTTCTACACCATTTTATAAAGTCCTCTGTAGTGGTTATTTCTTTCGTCAGAGGGCCTGGTAAACATCTTCGGCGACTCCTTTCATCAGAGGAGACACTTTCTCTTCTTCTGACATACCTGGTTTGACTTGATAGCATAATCCCAACACGCTTTGGATGTATGATTGCGTGCTTTCGCCAGGTTTTTGAGCTCTATACTTGAGCTCATCTTCTGCCTTCTTTACATAGTGCTGTGTTTCTCCAAATGCTTCTTTTAACATTGATTTAAAAACATCCCAGGAAGTCAATTTTTCCTCATAATTTTCGTACCATTGCTTCGCTGTGCAATCCAGAAAAAAGAACACATTTGCGAGACAAGTCATGTCATCCCATCTGTTGAATTTTGATACTCTGTCGTATTCCTTCAGCCGTTTGTTTGGGTCTTGTCCTACGTTTCCTTTAAATACAGAGGGATTCCTGTATTGTTGCTGTGCTGATGTCAGGATGATCGGTTTTGTCTCTGGTTCCACAGGCATTTCCCTTGTCTTTCTGGATGGTGGATTATAAAGTCCAAATTCTGGTTCAAGGCCTTTAAGGCGATCGCTTCTTCGTAATTACGTTTCCACGCTGACTGGAATCGTACCCGGCGCCTCCACCAAAGAATGTCGCGTAAATATTCTAGTGTTGGACTCAATGACGCACACAAGAGGTAGAGCTAAGCCAATTTATTAACTGAACTCAGAACTGAGAATACAGTAACTGACAAATCTTCTGCTTTTATATAAGCAGAGAAAGTTCCAGAATACTCTTCTGGAGACAGTAAGAAAAGTCCAGAACACTTGTCTGGTAAACTAAAGAAATGTCCAGTATCATCTGGAACATGAAATAAAGGAAAACATAAAATCAAGGAATTAAGAATTTACGTATACCATTAATCTCAGTGTCTCTAGCGGGATTCGAATCCAGGTCTCTTGATCAAAAGACCAGTGCCATGACCATTCGGCCATGGAGATTCGACAGTCTTTCTTCAATGCAGCAATTACATCTGTGATAGGCAGTTTATCCAAAACCTCCGTTTCATGAACTAAATTCACTGATAAAGAGTTTGCCGTTTCATGCACTAAATTCACTGACAAGATTTTGATTTACGACCCTTTTTTCCCTTTGCTTCTTCAACCACCTGTTCAAAAGTAAAAAAGACGTCGCCAAAGTTAATCTCATTGTATTAGAATTGTGCTGCAGGCACTCAGTTGCTATAACACCGGTTCCTGAGCATATTAAAAATAGTCCTCATTAAATCACATTGACTGTTACTGAATTTCGGATAAAATATCTGTTTTCTTTTCATAAAAATTCAATCCATTTCATAATATGTAGGGAAACCTTGTAAAATGAATTGCTTTTTGAAACAGTACTATTTTAAGAATCTTATTTTGTATGGGCCATTTTTCAAAGTACAGTAAAATTTCTAAAACCAATGCTATTTAGTTAATACTGACAAGCTGTACAATCCTCGATGAGTTCTCATTTTATACTTGATCGTGTGGTGTGGAACAGTCTTAAAATTACACAATTGAGTTTTCAACAAAATGCAGGCATAAAATGGTGATAATTAATGAGAAAACTCGAAAAATTTCAGATTTAAAATAGCATTAAATTAGTAAGTATGGCAAAATATTTGTTGATGGGTATTTGAAATTTAATAAAAATCTATTTTAGTAATTGATAACAATATTAATGTGCTACATGAAAATTTGTAGCAAATGTTTAATTCATTTTCTTACTGGAAGCGGGTACTGTAAAAAATCTCAGATTTTTCATTTTTTTTAAATTATTATTTTAGTCTTTATGCTAACAAATGAAATTAGTTTTATTTTCATAATAGTATATTTTGTTTTCGAACTTGCACGGGAAATACTTTTAATTGGGACAGAAGTATTCTTGCTTCGCTCATCGGAATCGAGATGGCATCCACTAAAGCAGGGGCTTTCGACTTATGGCATTACTTTGGGAGGTGCACATTTGACAGAGAATATTAAAATGAATATAAAATAACACCTCATTTCACATTTTGTTTTAATATATATCATTAAGTACTTTTCGTTTTTAACCTTTTTTTTCCAAGCATGACTTGCTTCATAGCGAATTTTTGAAGTTTCCCCTAATGTATGGGGCATCCATTAAAACAATGAAATTTTTAGTGCTCTTCAACACATAATATAGTGTAACTAAATTCCCAGCCCTGCTGTTAATTTTTACTTATAATAAAGGTGAAATAAAGATTAATATAGGCTTGCGCGGGCAGGTGAGTATTTTGGCACTCTACAGGCCTAGCCCTTTGACTTAGAGCTACCAAACTTGCCACAGGCATACTTTAGAAGATGACAAAGTGCAACTTTGAGGCATTATTTGAAATTTTGATTCAAATTTTATTCATAAATTAAACAAAATTTTGGTGTTTTTCCGCAACATAGTTTTAAAATTATTGCAGTACAAAAAGGAATTTTACAGCAATTTAAAATTTAAAAAATATCTTTTCAGTGTTTTCAAATTTTTTCTTCCGTATAATTTTTCTTTCATTTTTTTATTAATTTTTTTAAATATTTAATCATTTTTACAGCAAGATATTTTATTGTTAAAATAAAACTTACATCGTTCGCTACTAATATTTCATCCTGCTTTTTCCAACATAGTGATCAAGGTATGCAGATTTCGAGATTTGAGTAGATGTAGGAATAATGCATGCTTTTGACATTTTTTTTTGTTGCTATTTTATGGTATTTAAAATTAAGATTTAAGTTCAGAATCAGGCCATGGTGGAAAAAATTTAAATTGCCTCTAGTTTAAAATTTTTTTGTGTGATGTAATTGGATAGACAAAGAATTAAGGAAATGCAATGAACAGATCTGTGCAAGGTTTTTGAAATAATGTAAGTTATATGTCTATCGAAATTTGAATTTTAAAAATATTTTTCTGTAGAAACAATTGAAAATTTCAACAACCATTCATCCCGGCGAATCAACTGATCAATAAAGGTAGCTAGTTCCAAAATAAATGCGGGACTCGGCTGAAAATTGAACCTGAATTATACGTGGAGGAAATTCTGAACGGAAATGGAGTTTGATTGCATATAATCATATTTAGTAAGAAAATTCTTGAGATATTATTATTTTAAATAACAAAACATTTAAATTATTTTAAATAAACGTTTGTGATTAAAACTGAGAGGTGAATAACATTTGAATATTACTATTTTATAAAACACTCGATTTTGGACCACTTCATCGACAGTCTCGAAGAAGACATGCCAAGCAGCGTTTGGAGTTTCTCAAAACTTCCCAGTTCCTAAAATAGCGATATTCAAGATTTGATCAGATTTTGTCGCAGAAGATTAAGATTGATTTTTTATTTAAAAGCTAGAAGTCAAGAATATTTTATTGCATATGATTCCTTTCTACCAAAGCAATGTATAAAATTTAGATTTTCTACTTTTTTACAGAAGTAAATTTATTTACCGGAAAACAAATGCAAATTATTATTATTTACATCATTTAAATCCTTTTGAAATTAAAACCAAAGACTGAATGATGAATTAGAAATTTTTTATTGAATAATTCTTCGAGATATTGCACAAAATATAAAACTATCTGTAATACACATAACACTTCATTGCTAAACAATTCTATTCCCTATATTCACATGGTTTAGTTTCAGCAAAAAATTGACTTGAAGCTGAATTATTTCCGTTTCAAATTAAGGTTCAAATTATAGTGAAGCTGATAGAAAATAAAGGAAATGCATAGTAAAATGAGGAGAAGGGCGTAAAATTTCTAAAGTAGAATGAGTAATATATGTAGGAGTTAGAAACATTTGAAGCTTAAAAATATTTTGATGAAGTCATTAAGACCAAACTACATAAAATATCCAATTGAAAATTCTAGCCACCATTAAAACGGCAAACCGGCTGGTTGCTATAAGTGACCAGTCAATAGTAAATCTTTATAATTGTTACTATATATTGTCACATACAGTTTACTACAATGAAGAATATATTTATATTTAATTTTGAAGTGGAAGCTCCATTTACGAATACAATTGAATAATGCTATTTTTAAATGTTCATTCCATGCATTGATTCTTAATAGGAAAATGCTTTTAAAATAGTACACACATTTTAGATTCTTATTTATGTAGTGTAAAATTCAAAAAGATCGAAAATTCTTGATGTCCCTCACATCGTATGTCTGGAAAATTCTTAGATCAGCAGACGTGGTCTTAACGAAGCTTTTTATCATTCTCTGTAATATGTCCTAGTGCATTATGTGAATGTGCCTCTTGCGAATATTTACGAAGGAACTTATCACAGTTTGGAGTTTTTTGGTGTTTAATCGCAAGGATGCGATTGGCAGAAAAGTACTAGAAAATCGAATATGCACTTCGGACGTGTTTCTTCAGATCAGTTAAAACCAAAATCTGATACAAAATTGCATTTGGAATTTCAAAGTCACACACTAAGTTTCACGTATTTAAGTTATGACGTTTTTGAGTTATCGCGTTTACATGCTTGTGAAGGGCACATTTTTGATGTTAATCTGTGTACCAGCTCTCTTCACTTTAAAGATATTGTGTTAGCTTATATTCGGACACATAGACAAATAGTCTTGCCCTGAATGCATCGCATTCAAAATTTGATAAAAGTCTGAATTTGATGTAGAAACCATATACTAAATTTCATCTGTATAGCTCAAAGCTCTTTTGAGTTATCCTGTTCCCAGACAGGTAGACATGATTCCAAAAATGCGCTTTTCGAATTCGGGAAGGTCTCTAGAGTGCAGATTCGTCAAAAGAGTGATTTAGAGTTTTTTGATTATTATAGAGCTTTCTTCCTGCGTATTTCATATATAAGCGAGTACAAAAAGAACTAATTAAGGTATGCATGGTTAAGGTATGCATTCAATAAACAAAATATCAATATTTTTTAAAAAGAAGTTACCGTTGTAAAGCATCAGGGATTTGATAACGTGATTTTCATTTTAATATTGGCTCCCGAAGTAAATTATGTAAACTGTTGCCTGATTTATCAAATTTATTTCTGTAAATCTGTTTCCGAATAAATCTGAGAATACATAAATTGAAATTTTCAAGGCAAATAGTTTGAGAATGACACAACATATTTGGGGGTGAAGGTGACATTTTGTCATAACCGATCTTCTAAAATTTTTGATGATTTTGAACTAAAGTCCACACATTAAAAGTGTCGTATATATAAAAAAAATTAAAATTTTGACGATTTTCATATCGAATGTTTAAAAAAACAACAACCATCTATTAGTGTATATCTTTATTTCCCTGCATATATTTTTTTAAATATAATTTTAGGATACCTTATATTTTATTGAAAGATAATGTTTTAAAGGCTTTTTTTCCCTCAATAAATTAGAAATTGGAGTAATAAATTGTTAAAACAGAAATTTAATTTTAATTTTCTTTTAGGCAAATTTTAAATTCAAAATGCATTCATCAACTGCTTTTCCAGTTTTAAGAAAAGGTATACTGTGTCGTCCCAGAATAGTTTTATCTGATCCCTTATCATCTTACTTGTCTGAATCCATAGTCTAAGGAGCCATGGCATTAGCAACTAGACTACCTAGGCGGCAAGCGCACAAGCGTGAAGAATCCTAATTGAAGTCTCTTTCACGAAGGTCTTTTTTGGTGCCTCAAAGGACGAGGTCAGCCCGGGACAAAGAATCTCTTGAATGGAAGCGCACAAATAAAAGTTGATGAGAAATCGCCCACAAAGCCTCGAGATGCCGTTCTTTCTAATTTATGAAAAGATGCGGTGCAGTTCTCTTTCCGTTTTTATTTTCTGACGCCTTCATCGGCCGAAAAGAAAAGGTTCTTGTTGAGTAGCGTACCAATAGTTTCACGTACCCAGTCTGTCTGACCATTAGTCAATAAATAAGCTGTTACGTATCTTTATTATCTTAGCAGAGCTTCAGGTATATCCTTTTCAGCTACACAAAGGCATGATTCAAACGATTTTTTTAAGACAAAGAGAAAACCCGAAATTTGCTGCAATGACCTCCTTGGTGTTGCAACTTAAACTTATTCTGAAGAAAAGGCCATCTTTTATTTCAATAATCTTGGCGTTTTATTTGAGAAGCTCGTTTCACGATTCTTGCTCGAATTTTCTGGAGCACTTTAACTATGATTACAGTATTATTAATTCTATGTGGTTTGAAATCTAGGGGAAAGGGATTTGACTCCTGTCAGCTGTTCAGAAACCTTTCAAATAGCCTTCACGAGGTCACGATGACTAAATGAAATAAATATAATAAACGAAATCTGTACTCTCTAAAGCAGGACTTAAAAAATATCAAAACTTTTATCACTCTATAGGGTTCCTTAATCCTATAAAATTTGAAAGATGGGATTGTGCATTTTTGAGCTATTTTTTAAATTTTATATTAATCAAAAATTGAAAGAAATTTAAGATTTTCTTGACATTATCAAAAATGTATCACGAAAAAGTATTTTTTTTCACAATACGAGAATTCTCTCTCTCTCTCTCTCTATATATATATATATATCTTCTTACACCAATTTAGCAGCTTTACAATTTTTTTTCTAATTTTAGTATATTTTATGTAAATTTTACAACAATGCTTTTTATTTAACGAAATTCAAATAATGTCCATTATTATTACAAATATTTTTTTCTAGGATTTTTTTCCATTATTGATAATCACAGTATATCGGTATGTTTTTGCACAGATAATTATTCTCTTTCTCATGCTTAGTTTTATTATTTTTAGTTCAACTTTTTTAGACTGGAAACATGTTTTATGTAAATTAGATAAAATAAAAATTTAATAATTATTTTAATGTTTTGTACAATTTTAAGTACTACTGCTCTATTCTGAAATGTATTATATTTCTGTAACATGTTATCGCTGTTTTAATCGCTGTTACAATCCGAAGAATTAGTAAGCGCATAGCAAGCAAGTAACAAGTTACGCATGTATCAAAATCTGAAATTTAGAAAACCTTTGCTGAAGAAAAGATTAGAACAGAATTAAGCATAAATAATTTTGCTGAGATTTCTTGCATTCAATTAACTAACTGATCATTGAAGGAAATTAGCAATATAATAATAATATTAATAATAAAACTTGTTAACTTATTTTTCGAATTGTTACTAATATTCCTTCGTTGCACCGCTTGCATCTTTGTTCTTCCCAGAGAAGTCGGAAGCGTGTTTTTTTCTAAGTTCATAAAAGTATTGGTAATCGAATCTGGTTACACGTTTTCCCCAAATGAAGAGGCCGCGGTGGCCTGGTGATAAGGTCTCGGCTTCGGAACCGGAGGGTTTCAGGTTCGAGACCCGATTCCACTGAAGAACCGTCGTGTAAGAGGGTCTGTTGCACATTAAATCCGTCCTGACCAAACGTCCTGGTGTGGTGTGGTGTGGAGAGGGGGGTGCCAGCCCAGGTGTTGTCCTCGTCATCTGACCGTGGTTCAAAAATGCGAGGTGCATTACAAAATAGCCCTAGTGTTGCTTCAAACGGGACGTTAATATAACTACACTAAACTAAACCCCCCAAATGAAGAAATCACAAATCCGCAATTAATATCTAGAAACCTGAAAAAAGTAGCAGCGTCAAATCAATTAGATTCTAGAACAACAGATTTCTTCTTTTCTGTTGATTCTTAACACGAGTGTGTTACAACTGGAATCCCTGGTTCATGTTTTTCCGGCCAGCATTGTTGAGTGCAATTAATATTTTGAAGTTATATCATTTCGAAGCCTGATGGATATTTTATTATTCTTAATTATTATGGCATTTCCGGTTAGGCCCGCGTTTTAATGAATACCAAGTTTTATGCAATGCAAAATTTTGCATTATGAATGAATATTAATATATTAGTTTAAATCAGATAAATTACAACAGATCTAATTTAAACAGATTAATTTTCAGAAATTTTCTTTTTTTTTTCTTTCTTAAATCGCCAAAAAAGATATGACAAACATCCTTTATAAGCATTTCACTACTAATTATGTAATTATTATTGGTACACAAGAAACATACGATCTCAATGAGAAATTATGTTGAAAAATTTAATAACTCCTGGATTAAAATCTGCTTATTCATTTTCAATAAATATTACAGTCCATACCCCCTCCCCCACACAGACACGCATGCACAAAAAGAAGAAATAATTGTTATATGTAGTTGCTTGTATTAGAAATAAATGTTAACTAATCATAACAATGTTTTGCGATGCGTGCAATTGCCACCAATCCGGAAAAAAAATCACCAAGCAGAAAAAAAACAATTAAGAATTTCTTTCTTAACCCCTATTCAATTCGAACGCATTTTTTTCAAAATTTAAAAAAATGAGAAAAACTATTTAATAAAGATCATGAAAAAAGAAATTAAAGCAAGAAAAATAATTGTGATTTTGCTTACTTTTTATAATATTTATTCGTTCTAAAGTAGGTTTAATTGTTTCGCCAAGGATATAAATATTGTACATGCTTCTCTCTTGTTTGTTTGTTTGGTTACATTAACGTCCCGTTTGAAGCAACACTAGGGCTATTTTGGGACGGACCTCGTAATTTTGAACCGTGGTCAGATGACGAGGACGACACCTGAGCTAGTACCCCCCTCTCCACATTAGCGGGAGGAAGTTTGGTCATGACGGATTTAACGTGCAACAGGCCCCCTTACACGACGGTTCTTCGGTGGAATTGGGTCACGAACCTAAAACTCTCCGGTTCCGAAGCCGACACCTTACCACCAAGTCACCGTGGCCCTGCTCCTCTCTTGCATTACATATAAAATATTTCATTCAATTTCTGATATGCAGAATATTTGCACCTTAACATCCAATCTGACGAATGCGGTGGTTTCAAATATTAACTTATATCTTTTGAACCGCACATTTCCTTGAATTCAAGATTTATATTACTTGGTTGATCTAGAAATGCTCAATGGAAAACAAAACAGAAATGGTCCATAAACTTATTTTTTAAATTTTATTTGATGAAAGCTTCGTGCTGGAATTTGTACGGATGTGAAACTTCCAGATATCCTCTGGGCTAGCGAGGAAAAACAAGCAGGGCCATCTGGGTGGGTGGGGGTAAGGGCAACGCGTGGCGAAAGAGAAAAAAATATCAAAAGTTCAGAGGAACGAGAAAAAAAATGTTTCTTCTTACGAACCAGTTGGTCGTGCAGGTAACACGACAATCTCATTCTATATTATTAATATGTTATCTGCAAAAATGAGAAATATAGGCCTCTTTTCAATGCTTCTTGTGTGTAAATCTCTTCTGAATTAAACTAAATGGAAGAAAGAGGATTTTTCGAAACTTTCTGAACAGTTTCAGTCGGATAATGGAAGTCGTATTCGACACCAGCAATTGGATATTGTGTCCTCGAATCGATGTGCGGACAAGAAATCGGGATGGTATGTTTGAATTTCACTCTTAATAATAATCTCTCAGAAAATAATATTGAAAATAACCTATTTTTTAAACTTTCTGTGGTCGCTTAATTTTTCAGTAGAAAACTTTTGAAGCTTATCTTTTTGCGAAAGGAGTAATCTTCATTTTATTTGTTTCATTTAATTTACATTGCAATTTATTATCTTAATCCTTCAAATAATTATGAAATTTTTGATTTTTTTTTATAATAAACTTTTTTCTGTGTTCTTCATATGTGTAGTTAAAAGTAATATTTCTTCCTTCATTTGACTTAATTCATTTCTATAAACAATAACTAAGAAACAATAAACTAATTTATCCAAGCAAAATTTTTGCATAAAATTATGCAATTTAACAATAGAAACGTATTTCGCAATTGAAATTTATAAAATGCGTTGCCGTTAAAGAGAGACACCAATCAGGAATATTTGGATAACACCTTTAAACCCGATATATTTTTTTCAAAATTTTTAAATGAAATTGGTATTAGGATACAATTTATTAAATTTAGTACAAGAAACCCACAGCCTGCTATTTTTATACGTAAGATATTTGATTTTCAGTACTAAAAAGACTCAAATTTGAATTTGTGTCTAAAACTTTTGGTAAATATAATCAAATTTCATACCATCATGAAGATTCATATGAAAATGAATCAAGATAATTTTTCTGTTTTTAATCTTTAAAAAATATTTTAGCAGAATACCATTCCTTTAGAATTCCAGTAGAAAATCTGCAATTTTTAGAAATTTTCAATTACTAAAAAAAAAAAAAAAAAAAAAAAAAAAAACACGATTTTTAAATATTTCTAGATTTTGATTCTGTATGACATTACCTAATCGCAAATTTGGAAAAAAAGAACATTAAGATTCCTTGCTATTTATAATACTACAGACTACAGATTAGAGACTACAGATTAGAGACTAAAAGATAGAAAATGATCCGATTCATATTATTTTTCACTACATTAATAAAATGAATTGATTCGATTTGTCTCCCCATTCTTTTGTTTTCAACTTAAATTTAACATTTAAAAATTAATTGTAAACATAAATTCACCACTCTTGTGACCCTATTTCAAGTATATAGGAGTACGGTTATGGAATCAAATAAAAGTGGCTTACAGCCAAATAAATGGTAAGCGCAATTTTAAAGATCTAACGACCGGCAATCATCACGTTTTCCAGTGATGTGCTTAAGAGGTGCAATGGATTGTAAAATCCAAATGGCGTGATGCCTTTGTCAGGCATCAAATGAGTCCTTTCATGATATTTATGAGAATTATAGGTGGGATGACCATTGCCTACGAGATAACCTTTTAATTTTGATGACATGCTTCTAAAGATGATAAAATAAAGCAAGTGTGTAATTAGTGTCAACGCTAATTACAAATTATAATCAATGAATCTTAAAATTTATACCGATAATCGATTCTTGATTTAATACCTTCGTAACATCTCTCAAAAAGTGTTCCTGTAAATAGTGTATTTAAATTTATGCCAAATAAGGTTTTTAATAAAGCCAATTTTCTGAACTTTCATTACAATTCGTCCAAATTTATTTGACATAATTTTGTGATTTACTAATTGAAATTTCTATTTAATATTTTGTAATATTCAATTAAAATGGTATTTAATTAAGTTAAACTGAATTTGATTATATATTATTGCTTTAATTATTAATTAATTATTATTGCTTTAAATTTTGATTTGTTCGATATTTGAGACTGTCGAATTTGTGACAGCTTAGGATATTTGGCGTTCCTAGGCAAAGAAACTTTTATGTGCCCAATACTAATACATACTTGTATGCTGACACACGTAACCTAGCATAAAGTAATCAAAGAAATCTAAAGTAAAATAAAGTAACTAATGGCAGTGTTCTCTCGAAAACTCTCTCGCATACTCGCTAATAAGGGCATTAGTTTCCCAGTCCCAGCAAAAAGTTGCGGACCTAGGGCGAGGCTGACCGTACCTTTTATAGCGTTGGCGTACATTACAAATATAAATCTTTGGTTCGAATTTAGCATTCTTACTGAATCTATCGTGTGCTCCTTGGTGAAGGGATTTTTTCCCCGTTAACTCTTGGCACGCAGTCAATATTATCCGAAAATGGAATGTGTGCTTTAGAAGCGTTGAAATTTGTCCTTAGGCCGATTGAAACCAAAAACAGATGCAGAACACGAAACCGCTTATCAAATTGGATACATTTAAGTCATTGCATCTTTGAATTATAGAGTTCATATGCTTCTGAAGGTTCAGACCGACAGACATTCAACCCTCCATGATTGATTTGACCCAAAATTTGTTTGGCGTCTACACTATAAGTGTTAAATATATGTACCGAATCTTAGTCATCTAGCTCTCTTTATTTTGTAATTATCATATGAACTTACGTTCAAAACAACTGGACAGACAGACTTCCTCTTAACGGATTTTGCTCAAAATTTGAAAGAAATCTACAAATTTGGTTTAAAGACCATATGCCAAATTTCATCTGTATAGCTCAAAGTGTTTGGGACCTTGTTACAGACAGACATTTTACAAAAATGTGTTCTTCGAATTCAAATGTCTGCAAAGCGGAGATTTGCCGAACTCTCGAGTTTGAATTTTTTGACGATTGCAATACTTTCTATATACTTCGTATGTGAAACGGTAAAATTCATTTAACGAAATACTGAAAGCAGTAGCAAAACGATGGCTAAAAAAATCATAAATATTCATTATTTTTTTATTAGTATATACTTAATATGTACATTCACTGCTAAATCTTTATTGAATTTCAAGATTTATTGCAAGGGGAGGGGGGGGAGTTCAAAGAACGAATGACAGTTTCATTTCATTATTGTAGTTACCCCAGGAACCTAAACTCTGACAATCTGCAAATGAACCGCGTCTCTTTCATCGATTTTCACGCAAAAATAGAAATTTTCTAAATGAGAACACCTAAACATTCAAATGAATTCTGTGAAATCGCCAGTTAATACCATCATGAATGAAGGATTCCGATGCATCTGCTGCACTTCTATTTTCTGGGAGGGCGCGTCGCAAGAAAAGAGTTGCATATCGAGGGGGTGTTTCTCAGACACGTTCCAACCATATGCGAAGTCCTCCGTTATTTCTTTTAATTTCTGCTCCGTGGAGTAAACGAATGCAGATTATCACTTCTCTAAATATCCGAAATATCTGTTATGAACACAATTCCTGCGCATTGAATTTTAAAAAAAAAACCCAGAAGTTTCCTTTCGTCTGTTATGCAAATAGAATGCTTTTTATCCCCTGAAGGCATAGTTTTTAGTGAAAATATTAAGCAAAACATTATTTTTAAAGTATAATCCTGAGTGTAATTCGCCAATGAGTGAAAAACAGAAATCACAGCTCGCATGGGAAAGGTAAAAGAAATAATTCAAAATAGTTCGGGCTACATGAATTCGCTCATTGGTTTAAAGATTGTGTGTTCATTTCTAAAAGCGGAAACCAGAGGAAGGGCTCTCTCTTTCGTACCTGCTCAAAATAGCGCGTTTCGTGTTTCGTAATACTGTTTGAGAACAAATAGAGAGATCTTTTTTTTTTCTATTGATTAAGTGCGTTGCACTATTTTTTCTATTGATTAAGTGTCTGCAATTAAAATGATGAAGCCACTGAATTTCAATTAATCTAACTATTTACTTTTTTGAGTTCTCGTGCCCCCACAAGCATGGGCGAAAAAACAGACAAATTTTATGCCGATGCATCTCGTCTAAAATTAAAAATCTGCAATTTTCATTTAACCCTCCAGCTGCGTAACCCGCGATTTCGGCGGGTTGGCAATCAGTACATTTTCTGTTGCATCGCGCGTTTTTCGCAGTTTTGAGTGTTTATTTTTATGATTACAGATATTTATAATATTATATTATTATCGTGTAATAAATAGTATCAGTTCACTTACTTTGAATAGTAATTGAACTTATTTGCAAACATTGCATCTAAATAGTGATTTTAAAGAATTTCGCAGCGAGATTCTTAAATGCTACAAACCAAATTTCATGACTGTAACAATTTGTATTTGTCAGTTACTGAAAATAAAAAGACATCATTCATTTTTTTTTCTCTTTTTTTAGATTTTGGAAGATCGGCCTCATGGATGTTTTTGAAAATAACGAAATCAAATTTTTTTACGATTTTTCTTTATATTCGAAAAAAGTAAAAACGTTTCGAAATATTTACTTCAAAATGGATTATTATAAATGTTTTTATGGCGGTAATCTAATCATACTTGAATTGTTTTTAAGTTCTGTAACAATAAAGGCACGTTCATTAATAAATTTAAACAAAACGTGACAACTTCTTTCGGAATTTTTGCGTCTTAAATATTTGAGAACTTGAGACCTTTAGAAAATAGTTTTATATTTTCATACGAGATTATCCAAATAAATAATTAAAAGATTAGAAATTAAATTATGTTTTTGTTCTTTCAGAAACATGTTCTGAATTTCAAGCATTTGCCAAGACCTCGTCGTCTGAGCCCATAGAATCGGATGTTGAAATGGGGAACGGGAGCTCACACTCCATCGTCCTCGGATCTCCAAGATTCCAATCATCCGATTTCCCGTCACGGAATGGTTATCAACATGATCATAGAGGCATCCCCAAGTACGCCCACCCCCAAAATAGAGTCTTGCCAAAACCCGTCGCCGGACAACGACTGCGCAGCACTGACAACGGGAGCATCCTCCAGAGCGCCGGCACTATCCGTGGTCAGCGAAGAGACAGCGGGGGTAAAGAGGGTCATGCCGACAGTGAGATGATGGGCATACTGCGAAGACGCTCCGAGATGATAGAGAAGGAGAACTACCATCACCTCAATCTGCGGAACCACCGACTGTTTCACAGCGACCCGAACATCGCTCGTCGGCCCGGGTCAGGAGATGGATGCAGTCACGAGGAGTTTCAAGAAGCCTACACCAGTAGAAGGAGCTGCAATGGGGGAGCTGCCATCAGAGCCAGTAAACTGAAGTATAAAAAGAAAACTCGAGCACCCGATCCTCCACCACCTGGGAACAATTACTCCAGGCGACCTCAGGTCACCAACTACGACGATAGGAAGAGTATGAATGAACTCGCTTGTAAATGCATATCGAAGCCAAGAGCGCCTCAACCACCAGCCATAGTTATCCACCCGCCCCCACCTCCACCGATGCCTAATTCTGTGACTACCAGGACCAAGATCGGTACTCCCCCATCTGCTTCCAAATCTGAAACACAGACATCAGAGAAGACAAGGTCTCCGCCAGTCACAAGGGCGGTGGAGAGTCAATACAATAAAACTACCTACGAAAAGAACGTAAGTTTGATGCATGTATTTGTCTTTCACTCTTCCTCTGTAACAGCCATTTTCATTCTTATATAAATACAAATTATTTCAATGAAACAAATTCTATTCTATAATATGTTCAAACAGTTTTCATTGCTTTAACAAAATAATATAAGTCGGAAAATTCAAAATACGCGAATCGCTCTGGCCAGAGTTTGGATTTAACTGTACTGATTTTTATATATAGTTGCATCTTAGTTAGTAAGAAAGAAGTAAAAAAAGTGTTTTCTAGATTTTAATTAGTCATTTAATTAAAAATAAGGAAACGCTATTGTTTTTCCTCAAATAACTTCGTAATATAATATTGCATTTTTATGCCAATTTAAAATTTGAAAAAAAAAAAAAAAAGCTTTTCTGAAATATCAACTGCATCTCCTTTGCATGTAAACTTTTCTGTAGTTTTTTTTATATATATTTTTAAAGTAAGTGTATTATACAAGACTCATTTTATTATTTTAATTACTGTGTGTTTTACATATCCTGAAGTTATAAAGTAAATCTTTGTGAGCACATTATCGTAGTTATAATTAAAATGAAATCTTTAAGAATAATGCAAAGAAAATTGATTAAAGAACGAAATATTATCATATTACGATGTTTTGGCTCTGAAGTTCAAATCGTTTTATATTTTCCTTCACATCTTTCTGATTCCTAAGAACCTACGTTATCTCTAGGACTCACTTTTTTGCCCGTCTCCAGATACCCAGAATTTTATCTCTCCTTCAAGCTTACCCTCTTCTTTTTGTCTCCTTTTTTATCCTCCGACGGCAAGTGAAAGCTCTCCAAAAGAGATTGTTGACGACTTGTTCATTTCGCCTACAATAAAAATTCTAAGCATTGCCCGTTCACGGTAATCCCCGATGCAGCTGGTAGATCGGCCGCTTTCCTGATTATGCTGCTAAAGATCAAGAGAAAAGGTCATTCTCTGGAATTTGCCTGTAAAAGTTGCTTACATTCTTGGAGGTGATTTCGTCCGTATGGTGCAAGTCCTGATTTGCACTGTAGAAAGTGCCGAACCTGCTAATGTTTAGAGCTGATATCTGCCTTTCCTTGTTTAGCTCTGTGGTGGATGGTGCTATCGAAATTCAAACCCTTCTATTGTTTGATTGAAATCTTTCAATGCATCTTCTTCTGATGTAGGAGTATAAACTGGAGAATTGTTGCATCGATTCTCTTCGCCATTTGATCATATCTGCAGTTAAGGAACACAAATCTATAAATTTCCTTATTATAATTTTAACTTCCAAACAAACCAAATATTTTCTCTTGTATAAGGAATCGCTTGATGTTCTGTCATTCCGTATGAAAGTCTGAATACTACCCACATCCACTCTTGGAGTGGGAATTGTTGCGTTCATCTGAAAATGAAATAGTGGGCATAATTCATTTCAAAGGAAATGACAGTGCAAAAAAATAATTAAATCAGCATCTTATATTACGTTATTCTAAAGTTCAGGTACATTACCTAAAAGTGTGAAAACTGGTTATCTGTACTATCGAGTTCGTCCTTACATACAAATCTGTAGTATGTAGGATACCTATGAGTTCGGTAGAATGCCGAATGACGAACGGCAAAGTATGAAAACATCTCTGATGGCCCTTTCTCTCCTTTTTTTTTATTCTCTTATATAAAAAAGATTAATGTGTGCGTGTATTTTGTGTGTTCAGTTTGATGGCTCTTTGCAAGCCTCACTGTTTAACCTTAAGCTACCAAATTTGATATGTAATACTTTAGCGAGTGAAAATATGCATTTTTTTTATTAATTAGAATCTTAAATATAGAAATTTTAGAATATTTTAAGTTAGAATCTAAAATATCTTAATCTGATTGAACTCTTTACTCATCGAGCTTTAGATACTGACCGGATATTTGATTTCGAGCAAACATTCCTATCATTGAGAATAAGTCTGACAATATTTTCCGAATGGAGTCAACGTATCATTTTGTAAGCAGTTTGAGATGGGGCATATATGTTAATGATTGATAAATCTTTATTTTTCTGATTTATTTCAGATGAGTCTTTTTTTTTTCCCCGACCCTCTAGTTCACCGGAGTTATTGCTTATATTTAATTTCAGTTAATTCTTTTAGATGAAAGTTCATGTCCATGGTTTTTATTCAAATTGTCGAGTTATTTTAATAATCTTATTCATATTTTATTCATTGTGCTTATGAACTTTTTTCATGGAGACCATGATATCATAGAGCTATTATGTCCGGTTCATCTGTCTTCTAAATTTAAAGGCATTGTATCGTCATTTTCTTCATTCATCCTGTAAACAACAAAGATATTAAACAGAATATTTCTTTAATTTTTAACAACGGATAAAGCATTTTGCGTTACAATACTAGACAATTCTATTTTTAGTACTCATATTTTTAAAACATGTTTGGTTTTAACTAAAAGGTCTTGAATTTAATAATTTCCTTTTCAAATTAAAGTTCATATTTTAATGGAGATGACAATAAATTGGGAAAATTCAGAAATTAAAGGAACTGTGTGAGGTTACAAAATAGTACGATCTGTATGACTATCAAAATTTGAAACTTAAAAATACTTTTCTGAAGGACTCAATAATACAAAGTTTCATAAAGTATTTAATTGAAAATTGTAGCCACCAGTAATTTTGGCGGACTAACTGGTCATCAGAGGCAGCTAGTGTATAATATAATTAAAAGTTATTTCAAACTATTTACTAGGATTTCATATTTATCCATATTTGAGCTACCTTCTTTACACCGAAATCTAAATATTCAACCTATTTTTTTTTATTAAGATCACGTGAGAAATGTAAAAATCTCTAAATTAAAGTCACAAATATAAAATATAACACTTCCAGTTATCAGGATTCAAATGTGTTGATATACTCTCACGTTATAAACTTCTTTCAAATTACTTGAGGAAACTTACCCAAATGAATCTCATGTATAAAATATTTATTATTTTAATAGAAAGGATTTTTAATTTCTTTATACGATAATTAGTGTACAAATCAACTAACCTTCAATGCTAAAAAATCGTATTCACTTCCAATCTGAATGAAATAAATCTTATAAAATCTCTTAAATACTCAGAAAAAAAACCCTTCATAATAATGGCTAATTCATCAGAAGAGAAGGAAATTATTTATTATTTGATTAAATAAATCAAATAATAAGATACAAGGTTGCTGCTCTCAGAAGACTAAGCGCACGGATCGCCAAAGGAGTCACCTGATAGGCGGGCGCATGCGCTCATCATAAATGTGGAGTAAAGGGCCGTCGGGAATACCACAGCAATTAGGAAGGGATGTAGCATTGAAGAAGAAGCGAGTTCTCGGGTGCAATACGAGGTCAGATTATTATTTTGGATGCAGAAGTCTGATATAAGTAGCACGCAGTTGTCGCAGGTAGAAGCGAGGACTGACTTCATACAAGTGGGGATTGAATTGTCCTTCAGTGGAATCCATTGAATTGCTGGGAATCCTGTTTGGAATATAATGATGCACCAGGAGGCAGGTAAACTGAAAACGAAAATTGTACACCACATTAAAGAAAAATTATCAAATATATAAATAATAATAATCACCACCGTGGCTTCTCTTTACCAAAAAATCTCAAGAGCTCTGGTGGGTTTTCGAATCATCAATTTAACTGCCGCTATATCATCATCTTTTTAAAATTAAAGTCCAATATCCCCCCCCCCAAAAAAAAATCCGTTATTGTTTTATCTTATTGTTTCCTTCAAAATTCCAGATACAACTTTTTAAATTCAAAAGCATGACAAAAATTGACATAGTTGATTGGTTAAAAATATCCAGCCAAAATTAACTGGTCAGAAGATAAAATCTAAGAATTCCAACAAATTTATCGCAGAAAGAAAATCGAACCAACAAGAACAATCGCAAAGAATTTAGAACAAAGGAATGAAATTGCTGTCTTTATTACAGAAGGTGAAAAACGCATAAAAATCAGGAATCAAATTAGGCTGAAGGCGGGGTGATTCAAATCTCACCCTTCTTAAGAGTAAAACTTTTTCGAGGAATATCTCTAATCCTGATATACAAGGAGGAAGCTTTCCCAGATATGTTTTCGCAAAATATTCGGTCTTATCTAAAAGCCGTAACTCAGCTGATAAATGCAAAAAAAAATCCATAACAAAATATGAATTTTTACAAAGCATTCCTAACAAATTAACAAACGAAATTCTTTCCCCAACAGCATTACAGTACAGCGAAAAAGATTATTATTTTTCCGAAGAAGTTTAAAATATAAGTCTGTAATTAAAAGAAAGAATTTTAAACTCGGGAAATAACAAAAAAAGAAGAAAAAAAATGTCAAATAAATGTTTAGAATCAAAATTATTACATGCAATTTAATCAATTAGGTATTCTAATTACCATAAATTTATTCTGGAAAAATTCGGCATGACTTCTTTTTACTAAAAAAACCCAAAAGTTTCTTTCCTTTTATTTTTCATAACTTTTTTTTAACAGATTCATCCTTTGGAAAAGTGGAGAAACTGTAGAAGCACAGGAGACATTCGAATAGACGAAGAAGACGAACGTCCAGCTTCCAGAACCACTGTGTTCGACAGTAAAAAATTATCGGACAATCAAAACAAAATACCTTCCTACCTCCCCCAAAGACCAGATCCTTTTCAGAAAGAGATCCAAGCTGTCACTAAAAAGATCGCCGAAAGTCGTCAGCATGTATCCTCCCAGAAAGAAAAAGAAAAAAAGACATCGAACTCCCCAAATTCTGATTCCAAACCTAAAGAGATGAATTCGCCGCCAAAATTTTACTTCGCAGATCCTGGGGCTTTCAAACCCGTTCCCACGCCAGGGCCTACAGAGAAACCTGTTGAGAAGACGACACATTCCGAAGGTTTCCTGAAATCGGATTGTGTTGGAAAAGACTCTGAAGAGCGGAAGTCCAGTGAAAAGACGGCTGTCGACGAGATAGTCCCTTCGTTGCAGAGGTTTTCCCCCGGCAGGCGTCGCTTCAGACTGCCAAGCGGGAACACCACCCCCACGCCGCAGCAAAAGGCCGAGAAGGAATGGGACCACTTGTCAAAGAGCTTATTCCACAAGCAGGATAGAGACTCTGACATCGATGTCAGGTAACATTTGAAATTTCGCATGCATGGTTTAAATATGCGTTATAATAACGCATACTTAAACCATGCATGTAATCAGCACTTTCTAAATCAAGGTCCTCAACATACTCCAAAAGAGAGGGCAAATGAAAATTTATGAAGATTTTATAAAAATTAGCAAATACTTTAAAGGATTTTTTTTTTCATACAAAAGTATTAAGTATATTTTGGATTATCGGTCGCGCGTGCCTTAAATTTTCATATCAGTAATTATTATTATTTTATTTTACATTTTCATAACTTTCAAGTATAAGTTTTGTGACTTTTTGTTTGAAAAAAAAATTGCTTGCCTTCTATCCCCAAAAGCAATTAAAAAAAAAGTAAGCTTTTTTTCCCCGCCAGCAATAGCTATAAATTGTATTTAGATCTGAAAATTTCAGATCATATTTAAGTTTACGATAATGTTGAAACATATTTAAAACTAGCCGCCTTTGGCGACTAGCCGGTCCGCCAGTATTACCGATCGCTACAATTTTCAATGAAATATTTTAAGTAACTGGTCTCTTAATAGATTCTCAAACAAAACCTTTTTAATCTTCAAATTTTGGTAATCATACAAAATTTATACTGTTGTTTAGATCGTTTCGTTCAATTTACTATATATATTTTGCTAATTTGTTGTCATTTCCGGTAAAACTTCAACTTTAATTTGAAATGGAAATGATGAAATTGCAATTAATATAAAGATATTTTTTAATAAAACCAAAAGTTTTATTTTATTTATCATCTTTATTGTTATTTATTTATTATTATTATTATTGAATATGGGTATTGCAAACAGAATCGCTCGGTATATAAGTCTTATGTGAACTACAAAATATTTTTCATAATTTATGTAATATCTCAAAGAATAATTCAACAAAAATTTATCAGATTCAGCATAAAATTCAGTTTTTAGTTTTGCTTTCAAAAGGATTGAAATGAAATCAATAATATTTTGTTCCGGCCTATAAATATATTTCAAAAATTATGAAGTTTAAATTTAATCCAAGAAGGTATCATATTCTGAGAAATATTCTGGACACACCAAATTTTAAATAAATGAATGAATGTTTCTATTTTCCACGATCAACTAAGACTTATTTATGAAGTTTTAAATGTTAAAAATTTAGAAAAACTCAACATTTTCATAATCTTAGGCCAATTAATCTTGAGAAACCTGCGCGCTGATTGGCGTATTTTCTTTGAAACGATAGATGGAAAATCTAAAATTATCCTTTTTTTTAATAGAATAGTGATATTCAAATTGTCATAAATCAATAAGTTTAAGTGATTGATTTAGTTGAATGGAAATTAACTCTTTTTATTTAAAATATTAGTGTTTCAAGAACATTTTGTTAATCGTGATTTCCACAGCAGAAGCTTTACGTAAAATCAAAAATTCGTTATTTATTAGAGCATTTATTGAATCAAATTACATAAAATATAATCATTTTCCAATTAGACCATTTTAGCATATCTGTGTCTTACTAAAGGTTTACAAATTAGCTGTGTGACCCTGATTTGAATGGATGTCCTTTTCATATTAAACAAAACTTGCCTTAAAATAAAACTGATTTATTAGATTAATAATATAGAGAGTGTAAAAGAGCATAAAATAATTTTTCTTGAATTTATTTTTTAGAAAAAATAATATTTCATATTTGTTTTCTTTCCTACAGACACGTGCCGAAAATTATATTTGTGCAGATTTCATTTCCAAAAAGATTTAATTTATTTTTAATTGGAGCTTTAATCAATGTGATGGCAACACTTTTAAAAAGGGTTATTTTTTCCCATGAATGCGAAACGTGCTCGTGCAGCTTTTCATCTAATATAAAGTTTGCAGATTTGCTATTTAAAAAAAACATCGTATGTAATCAAATGTTCCTAATATATATATATATATATATATATATATATAATATAATCGCACTTCAATTAATCTCACTTATTCCACGAGTTTTCTAATCTAGTTGTCTTGTACCATAAATAACTTTGCTGTAATGCGAGTTCGAAATAAACAACTTTAAATTAAAATGTTTATTAATCTTTAAAAAACTTTAAAAGTTGCATCAAATGAAAATGTAAAAAAATGCGGAATTATTTCCTTTTTATAAATTATGATATTCTTTATATTTAACGAAATTGTATTATAAAAAGTAATGAAATATTTGAAATTTTTTTTTCGAATGACTTTACAATTTTCAGAAGATCTCATCCTAAACGTTTGTCCATTTCTCTTTTGATTTGTTACTATAACGTCATTCCATAAGAGAAGTTCAGGATGCAATTTATTTATTTATTCTTATTTTAGATTAAGACCTGTTTTACCAAGGAGGCCTCAGGAGGCGCCAAAATTTTCTCCTTCAGAAGCATGGCAGGCACTCGGATCGGATGGCATGGGAAGCAGCAATCATTCCGCAAGCGACGACGGCCCAGAATCTTTTTCTGCTTACCAGCAGAATCTGCACGGAATGAGTGACCACTCTCGGAGGAAGTCGGATATGGACTATGACCGCTTTGGTGCAGACGGTTTCAAACGCAGCAGCATGAGTGACAGTCACTGGACGCCGAGACAAGATTTGCTAGACGACTCGGATGTCAGCAGCGAGGACAGTGAGGAGGCCATTGTGCCCCGAATAAGGCCGGGTTTGGGGGAGATTTCGACCCGATTCTCTCTTCCAAGTGTTATGTTTTCGAATATGAGACCGATTGGTTCAGAAATAAAAGCCAATTCCACTCAACCTTCTTTCTTGAAAGACAGCACGAAAATTAGTAAGAAAAAGATTCCGAAACGAAATGACCCCACATATGACAACAGTCCGGGTCACAATTTCAAACGATTTCTAAGCAAACGAAACAAATATCTAAGCGAAGAAGACATTACCGTTTCAGATTCTAACTGGACTTTTGGACAGTACGGACTTCAAAAGAGAGGGAAGCAATATTCGTCGGATCTAATGCTATCCGATAAGAAAAAGTACGAACTCATGGTACAAAATCATTTTGGGGATTTTCTGGGTGATATATTAGTATCGAAAGCGAATCACATGAGAAAACAAATGAAATCATCTGATTCTGGAAATTCTAATTTCTCGTTTTATTCAACTGATGGCCAGATTATGTATAACCCTGATAAAGGGGGGTTTGTGAAAGACGAAGAATGCTCTCCTCCAACTAGAGGTAGAGTTTATGACATGAGAAGACGTTTCGATGCCATCGCAGATGCTTCAAGGCAAAACATTGGACTCAAAAACTCGAAGAAGAGGGCCACTGCTTCGGATTTCGATCTGAGCCGAAGACGAGATCTTGAGCTGGCAAAGATGTTAGAAGATGAGGTAAGGAAAAGGAGGAACAAAGAAAAGATTTCCATCAGGCAGCAGCTTCAAAGGATGAAGCAACTTCAGTCGGATGACGAAGATGATTTTGATGATGAGGCGTACTTCACAGAGCCCAAATCTAGAGAAGATTCCCAATCTCCGTTTTTCAATCCTGACAGAACAACAACGGTGTCTGAGTTGGGTCTGAAGCAGTTTCGATTTGGACAAAGACCACCTGTGGCAGATTCTTCTCATTTGAGTCACTGGCAAAGCTCACCCGCTCTCCTTGAAGATTCCGTAATGAAGACAAACATGCACCCTTCGGCTAAAGGTAAGTTTAAAATTGTTCTCACAAATGGAGATGCACTATGTTTTTGATAGCCACAATTTGACCAGAGAATTTTGAAGTTTATGAGCTCTTTCATATAGGGGAGGATTGTTAAAGTGATTATCTGACTTTCAATAGCATTGTAAACAACTTCTTAATGGAATTACGCAACAATCCAGAATGGTATCTGTATTAACCCAAAATTTTGACTAATTTTCGTAATTGCTTTTCCGTTTATTTTTTTTCGTTTGTAACTTGTTTAACTTGAAATTTGGGCAGACAACTTTGTTTTAATAGTTTGGAAGTTGCGTCAAGTGATTAGACGTCATGGATTAGAGGGGATAAAAACCAATTTTAGATTATTTGTTTTAACGTGTAAGAAAAGATCCTCAATTAGTTTGATTTTTCTTAGTAGTTTTGAAATGCCTCGGTATCTTTAGACTAATTCATATTTTTTTTTAAATCTAACTTATTCAAATTTTTATAATTTTTGTTTGAAAGTTTTTTTTTTCTGAACACAGAATATATTTATTCTCTCTTAGTGGATAATATCACTGACATTTCGTAATCCTTTTAATATGATTAAAGTAAATTGACTGACATCATGATAATTGTCTGCAATAAATCAAACAGACGGGAAAGTTCCGATTGTTTTTCTTAGTTTCGGTTAGACGTCTCCACATCTTGAATCCCCTTGAAGGAAATTCGGGGAATCCAACACTTCAGAGAAATCCTATCCCCCCCCCTCCTCAAAAAAAATTGTGAACTCATCTCAAATAGTTTGCACTCGAAACTTATTTATATTTTCAGGTCGGCTGTCTCTATCTTCCGTCATGAGCTCCCCCGACTCCGGTGCGTGGGTGCAGAACAATGGAGTGGTGGACACGTGGTTGCAGAAACAGCAGAAGTTGGGCTTGGATGGTTTGAAGAAAGAGTCCAGCAATAGTCCGGATGGGCATCTGACAACTTCGGACCAGGCGAACGATGGGGACGTTAGCTCTTCTCCTACACCAGCCCCGCCGAAGAAAGAGAGGAGGAAGACCAACATCTACAAGCAGCTTATGGACATCGTCAGAAAAGAGGAGAGACATCTCAAGCAAGCTCAGTAAGTTATTCATTTTTCTGCGATTCAGGTCAGTAAAGTTTATGCCCCGTTTTGAAGTAACATGAGGGCTATTTTGAGACGGACCTCACAATTTTGAGCTGTAATCAAATGGCGAGGAGGACGGCACTTTTCCTCTCCAAACACTCATATCACCAGCGAGAGGACATTTGGCCTGGATGAATTTAACTTTCAACAAACCCTTTTACATTCGATGGGGTTGGTTCTTCAAATCTGAAGCTCTCTGGTTCCGAAGCAAAGATTTTACCAACGACCATCGCAGTCTTCAGTGCTTCTTTCGAATAATTTTATAAGAATTCCTTCACGTTTTAAGAGGCATCTCTTCTTGAAATAAGCTTTGTCCTTATTTTTTAATTCGTTTGTTTTCTGTTTCGCTTGTTTGAAATATCTCGGAACTTTTGGCGCGCTTTCAGAATTCCTTATGAAGATGTTATTAATATTTAAAGTCTTTTTCCCTTGAGGATATCTCAAAAATGCTAAAGTGGACAGTTTATTTCTTTTCTTATTCCTTCCTTCCTGAAGGACCCCCCCCCAATCTTTAGAAATGGTTATGCAAAATAGGCAACTAACTTTTAAGTAACCAACCTACGGGATGACTGTTTTAACGTTTTGAATGAGCTAAGAATTTCTAATTTCCAATATGAATTCGAATCGCTTGAAAATACTATTTTTCTATTTTATTTATCGACTAATGGGATAAAGTGAAAAAAAAAAGAACATTATAAAAAACAATATACAATTAGAAAATTTTTGTATAGGATTTAATACTAATTTGAAATAGACACTTGATTTAGAAGTCAAACAGAATTTTGTAGTTGTTCAATCAGATAATAATTTTATTATAACTGCAGATGTATGCTGTTAAAAGCTTCTTCGTTCTAGGATGTCAGTATAGTTACAGTTAGATATGACAGATTAATGTAATTACTTCTTCTGCTTCACTGCATCAGATATAAAGATTAATTTTTTTAAAAAAATTTATAGATTTATTTAACATTATTTAAATCAATTCTTAATTCTACTCAGAAATAGATTTTAATATCTGTTTCAGTTTTAAGACATTTTCATGAAAAGTAAAAGTAAAAATTATTTGCTTTTAAATAGATTTTTTAACACAGTTCAAAGCTAAGCAGAGCTGCAATTCAATAATAGCAGGTTAAAAATTTAATTAATTTACAATTAAGATAACCCTGATTTTTAAACCTTAGATTTGAGAAGTATTTCCCTTTTTTTTTACTATTTATATATCGAATGTACTTTTTACATTAATAACTTTAGCAAATTTATTTGGATATACATTGAGTTATTCTTAGAATTATCATTTCCTGTTTTTGTTGCATTAGTTGTTTTAGGTAATCGCGATTTTATTCGATAAGGTTCCACAACAAATAGATCAAGATTAATTATTTCGTTTAATGTATTGTGATAATTATACATATTTATATATAACTTGTAGGTGATAAATAAGTTAAGAAAGTATTGACTTTCGAAATTTATTTTCGTATTCTTTTCTTACTCAAGCTGTAAAAATATGATCTTTACGTTATATTATATTATACACCTATTCTACTCTAGAGATAGTATAAGATTAATTTATTCAATCAATCATTTGTTGTGTTATGACTTGATCTACAATGCTTTCTATGTTCCACTTTAGCAATGGATATGATAAAAATTTTAATCAATCCAAAAGAGAATTCGTTTAATTTAAACAAGTTTAAATTCGCCTTTATTTTTCTAAGGTGATAAGTAAGTGAAACTTTTCGGATTACCATTAACAAGAAAAAAAAATCTTTTTAAATACATTAATCAAATTAGAAATACTTTATTAATTAGCTCACTTCGGTATCAACTTCGTCAAAGACCCACTGTCCAAACGGGTCTGGTACACAAGAAATATGACTTCTCATGAAGGTGAGATGATCATATGGACAATGGAGCGTCATCCTGATCATTTGACTAAGTTTAAAACGACGTGATCTGTCTCAAAATAGCCTTTCTATTGATTCAAAACAATACATCAATATATCTAAAGCACAACAATAATACTATTGGGTTGTTCGGAAAGCAATTTCGTTTTTTTTTTTTTTTTTTTTTGTGGAAATGAAAGACAGTTTTTGTATAATAAACAAATACTTTATTAAATTATATATTGACCGTTCTGGTCCAACACCTTTTGCCATCTTTCTGGTAGTAGCATCATTCCACGCTCATAAAATTTTTGGTCTTTGCTGCCAAAAAACGGATCGAGGTGGGTTTTGACCTCCTCATTTGAGGTGAAGGTTTTACCGTCTAAAACATTTAGCGAACTGGCATTAGTTCTGGCACTGGCGTACTGTCAACACACCTTCTCCATACACATCGGTCCATTTCTTTCTGGCTTGAATAGCATTTTTACCCTTTCTGTAGTAAAACAGTAAGATATGTCGAAAATACTGCTTATCGCTCTCCATATTTAAAAGGGCACCAACCAAAAACTACTGCGTAGGATTAATTGGAATTTTTCACACACAAGCCTTGCTATATGAGATCTGAAAGCATATAAAAATGATACGGCTTAAATGTGAAATTGGGTGCAAAAAAAAAAAAAAAAAATACAATTAAATCCTCTGCCGGGAAAAAACGAAATTACTTTCCGAACAACTCAATATTTACAACTGCAGTTTATTCACTCAACTCTTAGAAATATAAATAAAAAAGGCACCGAAACTTTAGCAATACTTTAAAAAATTTCGAATTTTAAAATTAAAACTCCCAAATTTTTATTTTTTTTCAAAAGGGGTGGAGATGACAGTCGGGATTCTTCTTACAGCCACCGAGAAAGCAGTCCTTCCACCTGTTCTGAGTCGTCTTCCACGTCTTCCTATTCGTATTCTGACTCTTCTAGCGCCAAGAACCATTCCAAGAATGGGGTTCCAGCCAATAAGGAATTCGGGTACCGGACTCCAACGACCGCCCCATCTTTCCAAGTGGCTTTCGTCCAACCTTATTCACCCAGGAAGACTTACCGACCTGTACCTTTTGATGTGGTCAACAGCCCTTATCGACTACCAGAGTAATTGCCTTTTCTTTTCTTTTTTTATTCAGATGAAATTTCTTGGTTCGATTCATATTTCTTTTAACAGAAGTTTTCGGCAACAGGGTTTGGAGCATATAAAGTGACAATCACTTTACGGGTGGGAAAGCCTGTCGTAACAATACTAAATGTTAACATGTAGAGAGCTACGTACACCACCGCCATTGTTGAATGACTTACTGCTCCTTCTATGCTAACGGAATGCAGGATTTAGGCTGATGACTCACGACCGTTAGCTGAACGCGTTCATTGCAAGTTAGTTGTCCGAAGCTTTGCCTCCCACCCGCATCCACTGAGCGCCCCATCCAAATGACACGATAATAGTAAGTTGACAAGATATTAGTTTCGAGTGGATATGCAACTTTCCAATCTACACAATCCAAAACTAACCGATTTTCTGCATTGACAATGGATTGCCATTTCAAATATAAAGCTCAATTCGTCAGAATAACGATTATTGGAGGTCAGGATAGCCTGGTTGGTATAGCCCTGGATTCGCATCCCTTGGGTTTTCAGTTCGAACTCCACCGGCCGTAGAGCCTCCGTGTAAATGGTGACTGGTTCACGCATAAATCTGTCAAAGTCCTCCAAGTCGGGACAATACCACTAGGTGTATTGGGATCAGAGGCGATCGTTCTCAGATTCAGCTCTAAATTACGATCAGTGGATGAAGTTCACCCCGTGAAAAGGGCTGTGACGCATGAATAACTAAAACGCACTCCTGTCCCGAGATGGTGCTACCGAAATAAGAGGCGCTAAAAATTTCGTTAGCTGGCTTGTCTACGACAAATGCCATAAATATTAACGATCCCGATTATTGGTATTGAAGATTAAATTCCACTCAATACATCAATAGCATTTCCATTGTATACCAATAATTTATATTAAGCTAGTGTACTGATACATCTCATAGTTTTTTTCCATACGGCCAATCCTAATTATCATCGAATACAGATTCTAAGCCATTCTAAGCCATTTTGAATAGAGGTGAACTGGTTTTGAAATGAAAGATGGTCTGAGGGGGGGGGGAGAGACCTATTCTTACTGACAGTGATATCATCGATTTTATGTGATGAATGAATGTAAGCAGCAAACACTTGAGAAATTTTCACTAGTTTAAAATTTTCTAGTCTTCCTTTCCAAAGAAAAAATTTTTTTTTCTTGTGTTGGATTGTAGAAATTAAATACTCAACGAAATGTGTATACAAAATAGTAGAAACAGTCATTTACAGTATCTTTTTAATTTATAATATTTATTGCCCATGCGATTATCTCGTATTTTTTGTTTGACATCATTGACAACTGATACAAAAATATAGTTATAATGACTGACTCTTTAAAAAAGGAATTTGGGATTGTCCTTGAGTAAATATAGCATTTCTCAATAATAATTTAGCTCTTTCTCTGAGATTAATCGATAGTCATTACAAAAGCTACTTTTGATGTACTTTTGCCATTTGGAAAGACATATCTGACTCGTTTGAAGTGAAATTAATTAATGATAAACAACAATTTTTCCTGATTCCGTTTTCGAGGAGCCCATTCTGAGGAGCTTATTTTCGATCCATTGATAAGCTTTGTTTAGCGTACAAATTTCTGACTGAAGTGTTATTTTTTACAATTAATTTGTGCTGACAAGTTTGATAGGTTTAAACAGTTTAAAGCGTATAAATGGTTCTCAGTCCCTTTGTCAGATTGTACGAGTCCTGATTCCCTGAAAAACGATGATCCGCTGATGAACTGTTTCTTGGAATCACAACGTCTCACTTAATTTATTAATACATCATTGTTTTTCGGGGTGTAGTAAATTGTTTCATCGTTAAAGAGAGAAACCAACACCATCTGGTTTCATGACGGATAATTATATTCATGGAAGCTGTACTACTATGAGAAGCGATTCAATTTTAAAGAAATTCGTGGATTACATATTTGAATGCTTTCAAAGTGTATCAATTTAAAAACGTCTTAGCTAGATTTAGTCTTTGATTCACAAATTATATCCTCTTTTTTTTTTTATCGGAAGATTTTTTTCTCAAAAATATAATTGTAAAAATTTAAAAATAAAAAGGATCCAAAGGCTACTTATGAATACTTATGACCTCATCAAAGGATACTAAAGGGTACTTATGACCTCATCAACGAACAAACAAATTTCAAAAACTCCTGGTATGCAGACAAATGAAAACTGTAACGGAGTATTCATTAATGATAAGTATAAAAAAAACGATTGAATCTATTTTTTTAAAATATTTAATGAATTGGATAAAACCAAGATAATCTTTGAACTGATTTTGCATATTGATATTCTTACCTACAAAAAATCTCGAAACCGCCTATTATGTGTAATGATATCTCCGAATCTAAATTAAATCCTAATTAATTTCCAAATTTTTATCTTAATTTTGCCCATATTAATTTAATTCTAAAATGTTCTCTTTTTTTCCTGATCTATTTCCACCTCTTTCGTTCAATTAATGCTACATGAGCTCTGTAAAACTGTTTTAATCAGTACTTCACATGCTCCAAGTGAAGGGATAAAAATCTGTCAAGTTAAACAAATTCTTTTAAAAGACACCTATATTCCCTTGACCTAAAACGACACGTGCAAAGAAATCCCAATCAGAATCTCTCAGTATAAAATCATTGGGGATAAATATCTCTGCCTCCTTTCGCTTGTGAACGGACATCAGTTCGTCCTCACTTCTTGCACATAAATTATGTCTCCCGTGATGGAATAAAGCAAAGTTTAGACATTAATGTGTCTCTCTCTTCGGCCACGAAACTGCTTAAAAATATGTTTTACATTATATATATATATATAATATAATATAATTAGTAATAAAAACCAAGTTAAAAGGAAAAATAGAATCAAAATTAAACCAAATAAAATAGGAATCCGGCCTGAAGACTTTCTCAAGGGTCACCCTCAGGCAAGGATTCAAAATAAGGGATTTTTTTTTTTTTCTGTGAGGAATCGAACTTTTGTCCAACAGTATTGACCCCACGTGACCCGAAAATCCCCTGAAATTAAGGCCTAAGAGATACACCATTTTTACAGAAAAGAAACAAAACTATAAATTAAAAGAATACGACTACCAATAAGCGAAAATACAATAACATGAAATAAACTAAATAGTAACTCTCATAACTAATTCTGAAAACAGAAAGGAAAGAACATATCAGCAGCAGGTGAAATTTTTTTTTTTTTTTTTTTTTTGAAAAAGATGTCTCATTGTGTTTATTCTTGTCTCCTGTGCCCTAAACAGTTTCTGCCAACCCCATTCAAGGTTCAATTTAAGAATTAATAACCATAGATCTGACATTAAAATCTTTGTGAAAAATGAGACTACTGACTTTGAACTGGAACACTTTGAAAACCATAACTTTAATAATATAATTATCTACATTCTAGAAGACAATGTTAATGACTTAAACAAGAGATTAGACCTAGAAAATATTTTTATTTGTAACTTAAAAACTTTATTTCCTTATGGACTCAATAGTAAATTAAATGGGGAAGGTTACGGAGTTTTAAACAATAACTGCATTTATTACAAATTTAATATATTTAAAGATTTTCTAAATAAAGAAAAATACAGTAAAAGATTTAAAAGAGGTAAGGGAGAAGATGGCAATTTTCAAATTATATTTGAGAAATTTCAGAATTATTGTAATTTGAATCACAATAGTGAAAACATTCGCAAAATTAGGAAATATATTTTTGGTCTTGGAAATAATAAAATTAAATCGTTAATAAATAATAAATTGAAGGATTTAAGGTTTAAAAATTCGTACACTAAATGCATAATTCTTGATCTAATTAAATGTAAACTTAATATTGGAAAAAACGATTTACTATTTAATAATAAAAATAATGTAAACAAAGAATTCTGTGTGATAAAATTTTTGGATATTAACTTCGTAAAACTAAAATGATCTAAAATTGTACATAATAATAATATATTTTTTCCTTTATCGGATAAAGTAACTGTTTCAATAGTGTTCAGTTATACATCAACTTTAAGGAAGCAAATTTGTAATTATTATATCAAAAATTTTGATAAAATAAATAAAACTGATTGTAACTGTAACAAAGAAAGCTTTAAAGATTCTATAGATGTGGATAAAGGTCATATTATTAAAGGTAATTTAAAAATTATTGAATTCAGTTCTTTAAGAGAGTTAATGGGAAGAGGAACTAAATTTAGATTAAGAGAGAAAATAAACCATAATAAAATCTTAATTTCTATTGGAAAAGATATTTTTATTGCTAAATTATTCAGAAAATACCATTGGCCTGCGGAAGGTTTCGGGAATGAAAAGTGAGAATTTTAGTGGAAATTAAAACAAAAATGAATACAGATAGTGACAGATCTGAAGAACGCGGGATTTATTTTAGTAAAACATTAAAAAAAGAAATAAAAAAAATTTAAAAGAAAATTCGTTATTACAGTAATAGATAAATCAGCATATAATTTCTGTTTAATTTGGAAATATTATTATAAGGAACTATTAATTAATGAATATAACTCTAATACAACTTATATTTTAAAGAACACGGAGAGAAAGGAATTAGATAAAAGAATGCTAGCTTTCTCAAGAAAAAAACCGAAATTAAGACTTGCTCTCTAAACTATCCTTATTTGTTCCCAACAGTTAAATTTCATAAAAAATCATTAAAATTCAGATTCGTGACTTGTGGCATTGGCTGTTATAATTACTATACGGGAAAACATTTCTTTAAATGCTTAAAAATTATCCCGGACAAAATCAAAGATGAAGATAACTTTATAATCAATAGTAACAAAAAAATTTTGGATTTTCTTAAAGATAACAACATTAACAAACTTAATAATTAGGATTTCGAGAATTTATACACCAATCTGGCTCATAAAAAATTAATGCATGTCTGTACTTTTATATATGACGAATATTTAAATGAAGGTGTCATTACCAAAAATAACTGGCAAGAATTATGTAATTTTAATATTACCGAAAATTGCGTTTTTAATGGGATTAATTTTTATAAACAAGTAAAGGGCATTCCAATGGGAACAGCTTTCTCAAGTGCTTTAGCCAATATTTTCCTACATTACTATGAGAAAAAAAATAATTAAATATAATTTAATAAACGGTTGGAGGTATATTGATGACTTACTTTTGATAAACTTTGATAGTACCAATATTGTGACTAATTGCTATCTAAAGGATTTAATTCTAACAGAAACAAATAAAAATCAACTTGAAGCTACCTTTCTGGATTTAAAAATCGAAATTGCTAATGATAAAACAATAGTTGGCATCTACGATAAAAGAGATGAATTGAACTTTAAAATAACGAAACTTTGTAATTATCATTCGAATCTAAACTCTAAAATTTTCAAAAATTTAATTTTCTCACAATTCAACTGGATTAAAAGAGTTTAATAACAAAATTTCCTATATTGAAGCAACAAATAATCTCATTAAAAATTTAACTAATAATGAATTTCCAGAAACTACTGCAACATTGATATTTTAATAATAATAAAAAAATAAAAAAAAGGATATATGTTTTGGGTTTAATTCTTTGCCTAAAAAAATAGACTTTCCGTAGCGTATTAACTAATTCAATAGATGGCGTTGAGGCCCTCCAATTATTTTTACCTTGAATGGCGTTAGCAGAAGCTGTTTAGGGCACTGGAGACAAGAATAAACACGATGGGGCATCTTTTTCAAAAAAAAATTTCCCTTGCTGCTGATATGTTCTTTCCTTTCTGTTTTCAGAATTGGTTATGAGAGTTACTATTTAGTTTATTTCATGTTATTGTATTTTCGCTTATTGGTAGTCGTATTCTTTTAATTTATAGTTTTGTTTCTTTTCTGTAAAAATGGTGTATCTCTTAGGCCTTATTTTCAGGGGATTTTCGGGTCACGTGGGGTCAATATTGTTGGACAGAAGTCCGATTCCCCACAGAAAAAAAATCCCTTATTTTGAATCCTTGCCTGAGGGTGACCCTTGTGAAAGTCTTCAGGCCGGATTCCTATTTTATTTGGTTCTATTTTTCCTTTTAACTTGGTTTCTATTACCAATTGTCATCTGTGTTTTAGTAGCGGCCACATTTGCGCTGTTTAAATACAATGGTGCTTTTTGTTGTTTACTTTCGATTCCGAAATAATTTTAATTTTAGATTGTTACAATAATAGGTTTTAATTTCATAATGCTTATATTTTTGGTTACTTATATATTCCTTCAGTCGAAACGATGCTTCCCATCTTTCTTTGGGCCAGAACTTATATTAGAGTCTGAATTTCTCCCAGCATGATTTTTAGCTTCCTAAACTACTCTATCTACACGTGCAATATTACTGCGAATACAATTTTTTCCCTTCTGTTTCAGGCTTCAAGAAGAAGGAAAACTTCTGCCGACAGAAGTGCAGTGAAATGTTCTTCCTTTCCCTGTACTTACAATCTGAAGCATGAAATCATAATCGACGATACTTTTTTTCAAACAATTCTCGAAGCTTTCTGAATCAAAGTTTTACAGACAATCTGGAAGATTTTCTTTACATGTGATATATTTCAAAAGAGGGTGGAAAAGTTTTGCATGCAAAATGAAAAATCAAATTGTCAGGCAGTGACTACAAGATGGTCATGATATATAAATATTGCAAAGTTGTACGGTCTGTATATGTTGAATATTATAGCTTTCAAAATGTTGTCAAATAATTATGAATGAGAGGATCGATTCAACTTCCTGTAGAGGGGAGAGCAACATTTCCAAAACTCTTAACGAAATAGAAAAGCAATATGTGCAAATACATGTACATATAATTTTCAACATTCTAGAAACATATAATATGACTTTGAAACGGAAATTCGTCTCCATCACAAATGCATCCGTTACAACTAATGTCATTATGGATGAATCAAACTTGAAAATTATTTCATTGCAAAATTCCCCAGTTATTCCGAAACCTTACGGATGCTTTTATCGCACAGTTTCATTTAATGTGTTAGGCACCATTCGCACCAGAGAAAATCTGACTATCAGTAACGGAGGTACCATGCAAAACGTTTGATATAAAAAAGTTAAACTGAAATGTTTCCTTTGGGGGGAGGATGAAATTTCTAATAGATAATTCTTGAATGCATATTTATCTTGCATTTACATGCGAGAAAACAAGCCATTACAAGGCATGCAAAATGACGGTTACTATATGATTGTGAATTCATAATAATTGAGGTCAATATATCTCATGTAACATTCCAAAAAATATTATAACCACCCCTTCAATTTATAATCTCATAAACTAGTCTGTGACATCGCTTTTATAAATATAGGATGTCCCGAAAAATCGTTCACAAACTTGAATGGTCAATTATGAGATCGAATGACGGGGGAGAGAGAGGCAGACAATGAATTGAATATATAACATGTGCAATATATTTAATGATATACGAATTTATAAAACCACACCATGCAAAGGTCTCGTGTTTCAGATGTAGACTTCAAAAGTTCGTTGCCTCACTTGCCATCGTCATTTATGCATCCTTCACGAAACTTTGTTGTGAAGTGGTACTTCATTCAATATGGACCCTCGAGGATAACATCTAGAGTCAACTCTTAAACAGAAATGAATTTCTATCCCACCTCCAATGTGTGTGCATTCTGCAAATACATGACTGCCTATTATTATGATGATTATATGCAAGAGAGTTGTATAGAAATTTTGTATTTGTATAAGCATTATAGGAGTGAGAGAAGTTCTATTCATACCTCAACCAGCCTGCTGGTACACTACAGTAATAAATATATGTACATTCTGTATAAAAAAATATTCTTTTCTGATGTTTTGCTTATAACAGCTAAAGAATTATTCACACCAGATCCAGAAAGAAGTTATATAAACCACATACTAACTGAATTGTCATCAAAAAATGCTTACCATTATTAAGAAATTTTTACATGCAACATTTCATTTGCTGAAAATTTCAAGTCCTTAATTTAAATATTTATAAAAAAAAATTTTTGAAAGAAAAAAACTTTATTTTTTACTACAGTATTACATTTTTTTCTTTGTCTTAAGTTCAAAACTATTTTACAAATACATGAATGTAAGTAATAACAACAAGACTATCTAAGGTATGGCCATAAATCATTCTAATGTAAAAAAAAAAGCACAAAAATGATTATCCATAGCATTAGTAGTTGTCTTGAGATTCAAGAAGTCATTTCTAGGAATAAACATAAAATGAAATAAATTTTGAATAGTAAAATATAAGCAAGAGCAAAATTCACCAAAACCAACAATAAACATAGAAAATAACAGAGCAAAAATACTGGCACATTTGGGCATAAACATTTGGCAACAAGGAAAAAAAAATGATTCATGAAATTAGGAAGACTTGTAAAAGTGGATTAGCTGCATTGATTACAACCATAACAAGGACACGTTCAAAATATTTAATAGTAAGAGATCACAGACATATAAGGATAACCCTAAATTATATAAAGAACACAGTAAATAATATATTTAAAATTTTCAATTATACTTTCAACTCATTAGTCATGCATGAAAGTTAACTATATGTGTTTGTCTTTTTCAGTTTTAATATTCCATAAAATCAGACTTAGAATCTCAATTCTAAGCCTGGTCAGTCATCTTTCTTATATATTATAGTTTAAAAAAAATCTTGAAATATCGAAATTATTAATTCCATATAATTTAAAAAATCCATTGTTAAAAAGAGAAAATAATTTTATGATCATAAATATAAAAATACAGGAATTAATTCAATGTTTCTAATTTTTTTGGTTGAAAATTTAAAATAATAACAAATGTTTTCACAAGAAAAAAAAAACTAAATTAAATAGGGAATTGAGAAATTAAAATATTACATCTAAAAATTAATAACTTTGCTGCATTTAGATAGTGTACAGCATTCAAGCTAAAGTGTACACATATTTCAATATTCAGGTTCTTTATATTTTACAGAATAGCTTCAGAAGAAATCTATTTTTATGAATTTAATTGTTCAGTTCAAAATTTTTTTAATTATTTATTTTACTGTAAAAGACATATTTTAATTGTTTCAAAACATTTTCAAAATTTAAGCACTCTATTAGTTAATGAAGTTTTCACTGGTCTCTAAAGAATTCATCTAAAAACAAAGCAAAACAGTCAAATATATATATATATATATCAAACAGATGAAATGTTTGTCAATTCAAAATTTGTACTGCTACATCAGTATAATAGGAAAAAAAAAAAAAAAAAAAAAAAACAAGATTCTATACATTAAAGAGAAAATTCGATAGAGCAAGATTTTGCCTAGACTTTTAATCTTCAAATTCCTGTGAACCTAGGAGACTCAAGACCTCAGAATAATGAAACCAGACTGTTTCTCTTTCAAAAATAAGATATTTCTTAGAATATTCAAAAATTGTAATGGCACCTCATATTTTTAAATGCTTGATACACAAAAAATAATTCTTCCAAATTATTAGCTATTAGGAAGATTTGTACAATGAAATGGGTTTGGCTCTTCTTTCCTTGAGGGTGAACCTCTATAAAGAACAAAACACAAACTTTGGATATTCAAAACATTTAATAAAAATATAAAAAAAATTTTGCAGAGATATTCGTGTTTGGGGCGATCATCGCACTTTGCTTGAATGGGTGTTTTGAGCATTTCAATAATAACAAAGTAAAATTATTTTAAGAATAATATTGCAGGTTTGGTAAAATTCACATACCAAACTAATTTTCCATTGTATAGTTAAAATAAGTGCTTAAGAGTGCTCATATTCTAATTATACATGCCAGGCTCATATATCTAATAACAGAATTTTTTTTAAAGAATCTGAATCTGAAAACATTTATTACAATAATTTTAGTCAAGTAATGCATGCAGCTTTAGGTTTTTTTATGAGGTTCCAAATGTTTTGATATTCCACTAACCAATGTAACAATTTTTTTGTTGAATTAAACAAATAAAAATTTCTGGATATAAATTAATAACAGAAGCCCATTTAAACTTAAAAGCAGTAAAAGGAAAATCATTAAAATACAGAAACTAAGAAGCATTACATCATTTGTAGTGAATACCAGAACTTCTAGCTATGGTATTGATTTTGGATATAAAAGATGACAGAAGCCTGTTTGATATTTTCCAGATTCTAAAAATCATTATTGAAATTTTGAACAAGCATTGTCAAATTAAAGTACCACCTAATAAGGTAGTTAAAAAAATATGCATGGGAAAAATCTTTAAAAATTAACAAAGACTTATTATAACACATCATAACTGAGTTTAAATGAAAAAAAGAATCTGAAGTTGTAGGAAGATTTGGAGAAATGAGCAATATTCTATCCTCAATAATATAAATATGACAATAAGTATATTATAAAAATCACAAAATAAACATACATTTTATTTTCAAATTATAATAATGATGATGAATTTAAAATACAAGGCATAAAAATTGCAAAATTGAGTTTCAAAGCAGAAATTGTATCTCCAATCAAATTAAAAATAAAATTAAATGCTGTAAAATATTTTAAATATGCCATCATTTTTTTGCCAAAAAAATAAAAATAAATAATGAATAACAGATAACAGCAATTCTGAATTAGAATGAAGAGAAATTAACATTAATACATTCACAGAGTAATATTTATTTGAAAAAATTAAATTCTATATAATAATATACAGAGTTAATGCATATATTCTTTTGAAGTACAAACAAATAAATGTCATTTTTAAATGCAGCACTTCAAAAACAATGGAGTTGATTCATGTTCATGTTTATATCTAAAATACAACATTTCAATTCAAATTTAGAATCCACAGTGTATCAGGTAATTATTGATAGAAAGAATGTTAATCTATTTTAACTGGTTTGTTTTTCTACAGAAATAATTGTTTAACTATTCTCTGTTGTCATAATGTAAAATTATCAAATCTCTAATACAAAAATAAATAAATAAAATAAAAAATAAATCTCTCCAGTTGTTAATTTAGCTCAACTTACTAATATCACTTTTTATTTATATTATATATTACTTTTGCAAAATAATCAGAAAATATATACACTAATGCTTGGGAAACAATGTTTTGAAAAGAGCATAGCGAAAATGAACACTGCCATATAGTGTGCATTTCCACTCTGATTATGCATACTTAGATGACGAAAGTAATTACGTCTATCACTGTCATATGAATCAACTCCATTATTAAGAAAAGAATATATTCAGTTGTTTAAGAAAGTTACATGTAATAAGATATATGCAATTTCAACTCACAATATGATACTGTATGCCATAAAAGCATAAGAAGAGTTTATCATGTTACTAAAAGACGAAACATTCCACAGTGATAGATAAAGTAAGGAATATTTAAATGCACCAATATGGTCCCCTAAAATGTCTATAAGTAATAAAATGGGACAGAAATGATAAAATAGAACAGGAGTAATTCCCTACAAAGGATAGCACCTACAAAAACATTCATTACATAACATCAAAAACTTTGTGCGTTTTATGATGATATTTATATGTAAATTGATACTTCTCATGAATTACATACATGACATTGAATAATATATCTATGCTGCCATTACAAAAGAGCTGCAAATATATATATAAAAAAATAAAAGAATTTTGCAGTATGTGAAAGATTTATTTAAAATGTCCATCTATTCTGTAAGTAAAAAAAAAAGGCTTTTTTTAAATGTTAAAAGCACAATCAATGCTATTACATAAAAATTGGAACTTCTGTATAAATTTACAACTTCTAAGATCAGTTTGATTATGAGTATATATCAGTAGAGAATATAATTATCTCTTATAGTAATTTTCTTTAAGTAAAATCATATGGTATGTTATATAGTTTGTGAAATATAATGTATGCAAGACCAAGAACAATTAATCGATTTAACAGCAGAGAAAATATTTAGTATAATGCATACAAATGACTGATTTTATTTTGTGGAAAGCTGTGCAAATTTCACTAATATAACAACATTCTTTGATTTGAACATCAATTACTCCTGTTTTGTAACATTTTGCTATTATATATATATATATAATTATTATTATTACAAGGAAAAAACACCCCAATATTTTGATTTCTGAGGATAAAATCTATCCAAAAATGAGTTACACCAGCGTTTCTCAACCTTTCAGTATTCGTGGCCCAGTTTTCAATCATAATTTTCATCGCGCCCCCCGCTTACAATAAAATGTATACAACAATAATGTATATTGAGTATTTTGGATTCTGTTTTTAAATTATTTTTAACAAACTGCCAAAACAAGAGTAAAAGCGATCCAACGTTGGCGAGAGATCACATCTTGCACTTTGGACAAGCGGGCGGTGAACAGATAAAACGAATTAAAACGGAGAAAATTTAAATATTATATTTGAAATGAAAGCCAAACAGGGAGATAACATTAAAACAATTTGAAAGTAGAAAAATCCATTAATGAAAGTTAACCTAGACGGGGTGAGCTAAATTTAGAAACTGGGAATACATTTTTTCGAATAATAAAAGAAATCAAACAGAAGCATGACAAAACAAAAGTGAAAAAAAAAATAGCAATGTTTGTGGAAGGGAATCCACACGACCGATGCCGTCTCGAGCATGCGAGGAGCAAATGTTTTCTCATAGGAAAAAGGAAAATATTCGATAACGCAAGTTTCATTTGAGTCGATCCTTTTATCGCTATTGAATCTATCGTGAATTTGTATATTATATATGTTATCGTGTTAATTGCAATTCACACTATTAAATATTCACGGCAGCAGATGAATAAATTTTTAAGCGGAAGTAAGCAAGCATTAGACGATAATCAAGCATCAACAAATACACAGAAGAGTGTGGTTTCGAAAATAAAATCAAGGAAATATTCTCAAGAATACTTAAATTTTGGATTTACCAGTACTGAAGTAAATGAAGATGAAAAGCCCCTGTGTATCATTTGCTCAAACATGTTGGCCACAGACAGCATGAAACCTAATAAACTTAAACGACATTCGGAAACGCTTCATAGTGAATACGTCAACAAACCCGGAGAATTCTTCGAATTAAAATCATATAAAAAGCAAAAATCATTTTTTAAAGAAACTTTGTCTGTGAATAAAAACGCTTTAATTGCATCTTACAAAGTTCATATAAAATAGCCAAATGTAAAAAACCTCACACCATTGGTGAAGAGCTTATTTTGCCAGCAGCAATTGAGATTGTAAAAAATATGTTTGGAGATATTTTTTCAAAACAATTGCAGTCCATACCTCTTTTAAATGATATAGTTGCTCGTCGAATTGGCGATATAGCTGAAGATGTACAGCGTCAGCTTTTCTCGAAGTTGCGTGACAAATTGTTTTCAATACAGTTTCACGAAGCAACAGATTGTATTAAAGATGCTCATTTAATTGCCTATGTTCGAATTTGTGATAACATGTCAGTAGTAGAAGAACTACTTTTCTGCAAACCAATAGAACTCAAAACAACAGCGCTCGCATTATTCGCTATTTTAAATGATTTTATGAACGAGGCAAACATAGAATGTAAAAATTGTATCGGAATATGCACCGATGGTGCTCGTTCAATGTCCGGAAGATTCCAAGGTACACAAGCACTTGTAAAACAAAATTCGCCTCAGTGTACACATTGCATGATCCACAGAGAAGCTTTGGCTTCGAAAAAAATTAGTCCTGGTTTGAATATTGTGTTAACTACGGTTGCAACCGTAGTAAATTATATTGAAATGAGACCCCTGAAATCGAGAATCTTTTCCGCACTTTGTAAATATAATGGGTTCAGTACATTCAGCGTTACTATTTTATTGGGAGGCAAGATGGTCATCAAGTGGAAAATTTTTGCAACTGTTTATGAATTAAGAGAAGAAATCGCCATTTTCCTAAAAGAAGAAAACAGACAGGAGGCTGAGAATGTTTGCAATGGTTTATTTGTGATGAAATTGATGCACTTGGTCAACATATTCGAGAAATTAAATAACTCGCATTTTCAACTCCAAAGAGCAAATACACATATGTGGGATACCGAGTGATAAATTTAATGCTTTTTGTAGAAAATTGGAATTGTGGAGCAGAAATTTAAAACAAAAAACCTAACAATGTTTGCAAATGTGGATGATTGTACTAAAACTTATAAGGCTGAACACGTAAAAGTTGTTTTTGTAACCATTGAAATCATTTAATCATGCTGGCAAAGAATTTTAAAAAGTATTTTCATGCTGACAACAAACCGATAGCAAGTTACGAGTGGATTAGTGATCCATTTCATAAGACTCCCGATGGACTCTCAATTGATGATGAAAAATTCATAGACTTCATGACAAGTGGTGAAACTAAAAGACAATTTAGTAATAAATCACTATTTGAATTTTAGGCAGGAGTAAGGAGAATTTTTCTGCACTAAAAACAAGGAAATTTCACATTCTATTACCATTCATCATCCTACCTTTGTGAAACTAGATTTTCTGCTGTGGCTTCTTTGAAGACAAAATATAGAAACAGAACTGAAAGTGACTATTTCTAATATTAAGCCTTCCATCAAAAAACTTTGCTCTGCTAGATAGGCCCAATGAAGTCCCTAATAATTATTAAATTTGCTTTTAATTTAGTAAGTTGTTTTACTTTAATAAGTTAATAAATATGTCGAAATGTATTTTGTTTTCTATGTGTATGTGTGCTTTCCTTTCAGTCAGTTAATCAATTTTTTAAAATAATATCTTCTCTTGGATATTCTCGCCCCCCCCCCCCCCCTCTAGTGTGCTCACATCCCCCTAGGGAGGCACGCCCCAAAGGGTGAGAATCGCTGAGTTACACAGTTCCTAAGCGCATAACTCTTTACTAAAGTTTTCATGTCCAAATTTCAAAAATCAGTTCACTTTTCTACCATAAGAATACATAATTCGAAGAATGCTTATCCTAGCATATTAAATTCGTTCATTTACAAGATAAATTGGGCTGCATAAGTTTACAAAGCAGTTTATACAAATGATCCACTTTTATATTCTTGAAAGATAAAATGGTGCAGTTTACCTGAATGGCAGTTATAGAGTTAAATGAAATTTTAAAGAAAATTAAGTACAAATTTAATAAATAAATGTTTGTCAAAACAGTGTTTTTATTATAATTTTATATTTAAAGGTTTAAAAAAAAACCTTCCCTAGTGAAAGAAAAAAAAATTTTAGAAAAAATTAGGGATCATTAATGATTACATAAAAGATTTAGAATCAACAGCATAGAGATAACAATAAAAAAGAATAAAAAATCCAATGAATTTCTTTAATAGCTATTATAAGCCAGCTAAGGATTTTCTCGAGTTTCACCAACACTATCAAATTTAATATTTAATCTGAATTTTTTCCATTATTATATACATTAATTACAGCATCTAATTAGAAAAGAAAAAATAACTCCAAGCAAAAACAAATAAAATTAGTATTTACTTCCAAAGTTGTTTTGAGTATTTCAAATAAGCCATTTATATATTACTAAATTGAGGCACCATACATTTGTTCAATATTTATACAACGGCAAGAAACATTATTTTATATAATGACTTATAAAATTAAATGTATTAAAGTAAAGTAAAAGGTTTCATTGTAACATTGTAAGTAAAAACTCGGAAATGCAAATTATACTGAATAAAATGTTCTTACACTAAAACTTAATTTTTAAAATTATATATAAAATTTGCAGGAAAAAAACCCATAATACTTTAAAAAATGATAATTATCATAAATTACTACAGAAATAGTATGCTGAAATTTCATTATTTTAGTAGCTTAATAAAGAAATTCAATTATATAAATAAATAAAAATGGAAAAAGTAATTCTTAGAAATTAAATAAGATTTTAATTTATATATCCAATGATAATTTTTAATTGGCTTTCAGTTAAAATCATAAATTACACAGATAAAAAAAAAGGAGGATAATGTATAAGAATCCAAACATATTAAAATTAAGATCTCAAAAATACAATACATCAGTGTCTGTATTTAAAAATATTTGCCATATGAATAATAAGAATAATTTTAATCACATACTACTATTATTGATTAATAATTGATATTACTGAATAGATTATTATCAATTATTTGCATATGCCTCTGAAAAAATTTAAACAAAAATCTTAATCAACATACCAGACAAAAACACATTACTTTTGTGTAACACATTTATAAGTAAAAATGATAAGCAAACCAGTATTCCAACCATCTGACCAAAAAATAATAATAATAAAAATAAAAACTAACTACTATGCTGGAAAATAAATACAAAAACAATGGTAGAATTTCTAATAGTTCCACTATATAAAAATCATATGCAACAAGAAAAATGAGCTGAAACTTTCGGTGAAGATAAAAATAAATGGCATGTAAATACTGACAAGTTTAATGGCATGTAATGATTGTTTTCTTCAAAATTTTATATTAATCAAAAGCAGCCTTTTTTGTCAGGCCAGTGAGGCTCGAGATCTCAGTTGGATCTGATGGTGATGGTTCAGAAGTTGTGAGTCGACTAAATTCGATTTCTTCTTGAGTGGAGGAGATGGCATCTAAATAAGGAAATTATTTATTAATAAAAATTATTTGGATATAAAAAGAAATCTCTCTCTATATATATATAAAGACTTGAATCTATCACTTTTTAAAGAATTTTCTTAAGCAGGCCTTATCATAAATGCTACATGTAGTATTTTTTCAAAATTTATCCAACTCTGATGGAATACTATTGGATTTTCAATTAATTGTTTAATTATATTTGAAAACTATAAGCTAATCAGGTACTAAAGCCACGAGGTCCAATTACTGCAAAATAGCAAATGTGAAAAGTTTACAGGGCACTATTTTATGATCAGACAGATAAAAATAATAATAAATATTGATTTGAATTACAAGCACTTTTATTAAATACATGTTAATGATTTTAAGAATCAATAAATACATTTGGGTTTTAAACTCTGGCTTTTCTAATTTTCTTCTGTCGTTATTTCTTTACTTGTTTACTTGCTCAACATTTCAGAAATCAAAAATTAGTTTTTAATGATATGGATTTTCAATTTTAATACAAAAGAAATTAAATTCAGATGAATATCATTTTTTTCTTCTGTTCAGCCTAAATAAAAATGTGCAACATAATTTCATCAATACTTTCTTCTTTATAAATTACACATTTTTTATTTACATATTTATATTTTATACATTTCATCTTTAAAAATTATACATTTTTTTAATACAAAATTATCCATTTATTATTTGAAATCATGTTACATAATCTATATGAATCTAAAAAGATATACTTAGTTCCTTACAATCTGAATTCAAAACCCACCTGACTGAGCTGGATAATACTTGTGAGATGGTGCATACAATACCAGCAATGCTATAGTATATAGATTCCACATTCCATAAACACCAGTATAGAAAGCTGATGTGTATTCTATTTGCAAATGGATATCTTTGTCCCATTTCCACTGTCCTTCACTCACCTAATTAAAAAATTCACATATATTTTGAGAATATTTACAGCTCAAATTTCTTATAGCATCAATAGCAATTATTTCCACTACTGAATATAAACTAGAGCAGTTATTGAGAAAAAAACTAAAAATTAACATCAGTAAAGAATATACATACAGAAAAATTATACTGGTTTATACAATAATGAAAAGGGTAGCAAAATTACCTCTAACAATGAATTGTCAACTAATTTTTACAAAAAATTTATTATTGATGATACTCAAAGTGAACTTCATTTACCAGCTAAGAGAGTTTTTCTGAATATGAGCAAAACTTATAATAATCGAGTGAGAGTTACTCAGAATTAGAAACTACTTTTAGATATCTTTATTCTAGATATTTAAGCATAACATAATATTTCAGATGAGAGAATTTTTTGGTAATCTGTAAATTTGGAAATAAATGAATTAAACCCTATTTTACAGAAAATTTCTTTCAGCTAGAAATAAGAAAGAAAAAAAAATCATTTTTGACATTTTAGAAAAGAAAAACTTATCAAAGAATTAAAAATACCTATCAAAATTACTATCAGCTTACCCCTTCTCACTAGTAATAACTAATAGTATTTAATAAATAAAAAATATATGATTTCAGTATATAGCAGAATCCTGATGTAAACATGGGAAATGGGTTTTACATAAATTTACCATTAAAATTACAAAAAGTATAATGGCCAATATAAATGTTATAAGCAAATAAAAATTTCATACCTGACCAATGACAAATGAAATTACAGTCAGAGCAGCACACAGAACTGTTGCCATCATCAAGAATTTGAAACGATAAATTATACCCTACAAGTAGAAATTATAATATAACCCGACTGCCACATTCAAAATCACCCAAATTTCAGAGGATTATGAGAATGCTTACCTCATAGTACATTCTTCTGGCACTACTCATACTTGGTAATGTGTTTCTTTTGAAACCAATGTTTCTGAATACTTTAAATACCATATAACAAAGAAAAATGAAATATGTGCAAGCAGATATTCCAGCAAGTATTATAAAACCCAACTATATTTCATGTTAAGGAAATCTGATTTTACAACCCCAAAAACATGCCATTAATTATTAATTATCCGAATGAACCAAATTTCAGCTCAATATTAGAAACAAATTTTAATTGGTAAAAATACCAAAAATAATTATTTTAATATATAAAACATGAAATGATAAAGACATTTTGACAAGTCAAACAAGATAAAAAAAATGACACAAAAAGAAAGTTTTAAAGTTAATAAATAAAGAAGATAAATAAATCAGAAATACACACTAATTCATTACATGAAATATGGAATTCCCATTCTATTATGAAAATATCATACTTAGATTTACTTCTGCAATTTTGCTAGACATATGTTATGAATACTTTCGAAAAATTCTAAAAACAAATGCCGAACAAATAAGCATGGAAGAATAAATTTAATTCTTTTTTTCTTATTGATAAATAAAAACAACAATCAATTCTAATTTTAAAAAGTGTTATGACAGTTCAATACAACTGCAATAATTAATTTCATAACATGCAAGGAACAAAAATTATGCATAAGAAAGTATATAAACAAAGCAATTAAAAAAGAGATTCTGCACAAAAAGTTAAATAAAAAAATCTGTGACTGAAATAATATTATTGATAGTCTTCTAATCAGTACTTAATGTAAATACTATATCTTTTTGTATCAATAAAAATCTTTCCTTTGAATAAACATAGGCTTTTCAATAAATGAATTAATAAAAGTGAAATTCTTATATTGCAAATCTTTGAATTTATTTTCAATTACCTATCATATAATATAAGCAAGAAAAAAGTTATGCAGAAAAAAAATTAAGATAAGCTGAATGAAAGGAAATGAAATTAGATATATTCCTTATAATGTTAAAACAAAATTAATTTCTGTGGGGAAATAGGTAATTAAATTACTGATAATAAAACTAACAAGTAAATTAATTTACAAAACAATTTTGAATTCCTATCAAGAAAAGTTGAAAGACTGTAAAAATAAATCAATAAATAACTTACCATTTATAAGAAACATTATCAAACAGGAAAAATAGGTAAGAGGATCAGCAACTTTCAGAAGTTCAATGCGTTCAATTTTAGTGCCCCCCCCCCTTTCCGCAATATTTTAAAAGCAATTTACTTTTATGTCTTCAGTTAATGGCAAGTGAATATATTATAGAATTTTTTAAAATCCTTTAAAATTCAAAATGTCATTCTTACTAATTTTTTTTTCTTGCTTTTCATATTTACTTACCAGAGATACAATTATTTATAGAATTGGGTGATTAATTCAAGTCAACAGCTGTTTTTTTACACAATTTTATTTAAAATGATTTTTAAATAATTTTTATATGATTATACCTGTGTTGAAATTTACTATGTAGAAATTGAATTAAATTTTTTTTAAAATCCAGCCTTGGAGGTTGAAAAGGAAACGCTCAAACTAATATTCACTGATGAGAATACAGAGCTTATTTTGCCTTGATCCTTAAAATGTTATAAAATACTGTATTTTTTATAAGTGCAAACAAAGAAAAGGATACTGAGAGTTTTGATCCAATAGTTGATGTCCAAATACTGAAGAATGGGTTCTTCAACTGTACACCTCTGAAAAAAATAAATATAATACAAACTTTACAACAGAATATTCAACACACATGCACACATGACAAAAAAAATAATGAAAAAGCAATATACAAATATACAGACAGCAGTAGTATTGCATACAAAATGTATAAATAAGCAATGCATTGAAAGGGCTTTCATTTGTATAAAATGATTCATATGAAAGGTTTTTGACATGATTCAAGACGCACAACAGGAATGAACACATTTTGAACATGGGATGGTAGTTGGAGTTAGATGCATGGGACATTCTATTTCAGAAATCCTTAGGGAATCCAACATTCTGAGACTCACAGTGTTAAAAGTGTACTGAGACTACCTATTTTTATGCACAATCTCCCACCATAGATAATGCAATGGGTGACTGCTTGCACTTAATAACTAAGACCAGCAACATTTGCACAGAATTGTCAGTATTCATAAAAAAGCAATACTGCATGACGTCACTGTAGGAATCCATGTGGGACGTATGACAGACATGTCAGTTACAACAGTGCAGAAAAATTTGGCTTTAATGGGCTGTAGTAGCAGAAGATCGACTTGAGTACCTTTACTAACAGCACAGCATCACTTGCAGCACCTCTCCTGGGTTTGTAACCATATCAGTTGGACTCTAGACAGCTAGAAAACATTTGCCTTGGTTAGAGAAGTCAAGATTTTAGTTAGTTAAAGCTCAAGGTACGGTTGAACTAATGATCACAACTGAATCTATCAGTAACTGAAAATCGATGGCATTCAGGTACTGTATGCCATCATACTGCATGTATGTCAGGTATTGCATGCCATTTACAGACTTCATGCACCCAAACAATAATGCATGAATGACAGTGCAACATGTCACAGGGTCATAAATTTTTGCAATAAGTTTGAAGAATATTGTGGATAATTCCAAAAAATGATTTTACCATTTAGATCGTCTGATCACTTAGATCTCATAGAATATTTATGGAGCCTAATTAAAAAGTCATTTCAGATAAAATTCTGCACTTGTAACACTTTCAAAACTAAGGACTCTCTAGAGAGAGCATGGCTCAATATTTCTGCAGGAGATTCCATCAATTTGAGTCCATGACACAACAAGCTGCTGCAGGAAAAGAAGGCCCAACACATTACCTAGGAGACAAACCATGACTTTTGTTATCTCAATGTATATATTTTTCATACTAAAAAAAGGGGGGGGGGAGGACATTTTATTAATATTAAAAAATTAATTTCAACTTCAGAAAGATTTTTACAGCCACAAGTTTTCTTCCTAAATAACAGTGCATAGATAAATTTCAGACCAATAAAAAAGTTCTTGAGCTGCAGGATTTCAATCTTTCTTTAGAAAAAAACTGAAAAAGTCAGAACGGCTCTATTCATTTCCAAAAATGAAAAATGATTTTGAATTTTACAAACAGCTTCACAATTATCATTATCCTCTCTAAGCAACAATTTAATAAAAGCCAAGTTTTCGCCATTGGAAAAAAAAAAAAAATCAGCTTACCTTTCACACATATCAAAAATAAACAAGCAGAAACACCCCAATGCAACAGTTGTGAGATAATGCCAATAACTACGCAGCCTGTTACGTTCTACTTCATCCTAAAAATGAAACTAAGTTTTATTGATAAAATAAGAATATATAAAATTACACTTCTAATAAAAATGTTCAACACATTCAGATACAGAAATTTTAACCCCTAATGACTCATTTTTTCTACTATTTAATTAAATAAAATGTTCTATTTTAGGAGCATCTTATTGTTTTGATTCATATGAAAATTTATGTATAATATTTGTGATATTTATCTATTCCATTCCATATTTATCTATTTGTAAAAGCATTATAACATTTATGAATAATTTTATTGTTTTTAATAATGTAAAAACGGGATGAAATGATGCACAGACAGTTAAAGAGATAATCAATCTGGAACTTCTTTTATTACTCATACAAATTGTCAAAATACTTGCTAATTACAATTCTTTCAAACAAAACATATAAAATCAAGAAAACGATTGCTGAACTTCATTTTTGGAATAAAAGCATTCTGAGGATATCAAACATGTTTCATCACTCAACGAACAAACAAATAAGCTTTCATTTTTAATTCAAAATTTGTTTAAAAATAGGATAATCAATATAATAATTTTTATAATGATAACACTAATTAAATACTTATATAAATTATTTGCAAAGAAAATATTCTAAAGTATAATTTTCCATAATGTAATTGAAAAATAAAAGCTCTAGACATAAATATTTTAGTACACAGCAAAATCTTCATAGAATGACTCACAAAATTAATTTTAATTTCACTTTTATGATATTTTATACAATCATTCAAAAAAAAATTCATATCTTTCTTTTTTTTATAGAAACTTTATATCTTAAAAGGCTTATGCATTTTTATAGGCAAAAAGTTAATACCAAACTCCTGTTTGAAGTTTTAAACCTCCAAACACATTGGAGGTTTAAAACTTCAACTTCTAAGAAATCATATCTTATTACAATTAAATCCAGTTTAAAAAATAACACTGTTTATAATTCATGATTAATAAGTATATATAATGTAATTACAAATTAAATTCAATGTGAGATCAATAAAAAAAGTTTTGAATGCTTTTTAATAACACAACTTTTAGATCCAGATTATTTCAGAAATTTACGCAATTAATGCTTAAAATAATAAAAGCAAAAAGAGAGGAAAAATTCACTACTGTATAAAAACTAATCTCATCATTATCATTCAATAAATAATTTAACATTTTCCATTAAAGTATTTAATCCATTTCATATAAAAAAAATTGTTTTCATTTTCAGCAAAACCATTGATTTTCAAAGAAAATAAATCATACTTCTATGACATGAATAGAATAAAAGTTTCACACTATAAATCAATCAATTACATCTTCATTATTCTATACTATCAGTACTGGCTGAAAGGACAGAAAACAAATCAATATCATAACACTAAAAAGAGTTTACTTTTTTAAATAGATTTTTATATACTGTGAAAATTGCTCATCAAAATTTGTGAGCATTCGTCACTAAATAATTTTAAACTAATTTTGTCATTCAATCCAAAAATAATACTACTACTTCCTAGTACTTCAGTTATTACAATCATAAAAAACAATACACATTATCAAAAGAATATATAAATATTTTTCTCACCTTTCTACCTTCCTTAATTAACATGAAGCAGAAAGATAAAAATAAATAGTTAACTTATTTTTTTCAAAAAATTAAGCATAAAAATACACAATACAGAAAGAAGATAATTTAAACTTAAAATTAAGCTTCAAAAGTTTCTAAACAAACACATTCAAGATCAAAAAGTACTGTCGAGTTTTATTTTTGCTTATTAAATTTGTATACTTTGGATCTTTCTAAGCTGCAAATATTATTAGTTCCAACTATATAGTCCCAAATCTTAAATAAAAGTGCCATTATTTATTTTTTAAGATTCATAATTCCCTTACCATAAATATAATCTAATAACATTCACAAACTAACTGATCTTCTTAAATGTTGCAAAAACTTAAAAAGCAAACTTATAAGATAATTTTGATTGTATATATTTATTCAATTAAATATTTATCTATCTAATAGACATCAACATTGAATTTCATTTGTTTTGTGATTGGTAAATAGCGAATCACTTGACTCATGACATTTGAGGTTTATTTTGTCAGTATTGTTTGAAATAATTATTGAAAATTATTATTATGTCATTGCAAGTATTTATATTGCACTTGATACTGAAATGGTGACAAAAAAAGGGAAAGTAAAGCTTCAATTAACACCAAATTAATGCTTTCAGAATGCTGTATTCAAGACACTCGCTTGGGACAGAGTGTATGTGAACGGAATCACCCCACAGAACGGTGTTTTTGCATAGTTAAACCTAACTTTGTAAAATAATAATAATAATTTAAAAAATCCATAAAATTTAAGTCCTATCATCATAATTTTTTTATCAATCTAGATTATTAGTTCATCTTATCATATACGTTAAAATTAGAATTTAGTAGCTTTTTTTCTTTTAATTTACATTAAAATATATTTAGAAAAATTCTTATATTGTGAAATAATTTTCAAAATGCCTATTGAAATTATTCTGAAGTTTTAATGGACAAAATGCTTTAAATGATTATAAAAATAAACTTTAAAATGATTATAAAAAAATTCAAAAATACAATACAAAATAAGTAGAAGGCAGGCATGCGTGATCTTAGATTCTGATAAAATAACCATATCAGAATCACTCAACATCCTGATTTCTAATTCTTTAGACCAAGAATCTGTGCCACTAATTGCTTTATTTATAATTCGAAACTTTCTCCCTCTTAAAAAATAATGTTTTCTTACTATAACAAATTGAATTCAAGGTATTCCAAAATTAAAAAGGAATTATGCATAATGCATCTGAATGTTACACTAAATGCAACAGAACTGACAATAAAACCCAAACAGAACCTGCATAGTACCAAAATAATAATACTAACAAAATAAATAAATAAATAAAAAATAATAATAATAAATAAAAATCAGAGTCAGACTAGAAATACGAGAATTTTTTTTTCATGTGGAAAGATAAAGAACCCAGCTCTGTTTATTTACATTATGGTTACCCCCTTCCAACAACAACTGATGAATAAAATACCGAAGTGAGGCAGAATATGAGATAACTATAGGTCAGGCACATATGCATCACCAGTCCCCAGATTACAACCTCTAGTGATGCACAGGTGGTACTCTCGACTGTGACAGACAATTGTAGGTGATGCATATATGACATGCCCATTTCAAAAGAGTTAAAAGCAAATGAATTAAAAAAAAACAAACATTATTTGCTAATTTTACTTTTAAGCACACCATTTGTGGCAACACTAATGAACAGCCTTCTGGTTTATTTATCCTTTAAGAGAAACGAAAATTTTTCATCTCTTGGCTTACAATCATCTGAATATCTATGCAATACAAGCGTTGACCCCAAATTGTTTTTTTAAATTATAATGGAGTGTCCATCGATATCAGACAAAGAAAAAATGAGCAAGAATCTGGCAATTTGAAATGAAAAGCGGATTGTGACGCTGCTAAGTTGGTGGTAAAGTGTGAAAGATTGATTATTCAATATTTAGATATTAGAGATACACACAAATAATGTTCTCATTGTGGAACTTTAAATTTTGAATAAGAAATTGTATGCTCTCATCATGGAAAGACTAAGCTACCAACCTGAATAAATGACCGATGGGGTTAAACTTGTTAACTGGAACTGTCAAATATTGCATACAATATCGGACAACATTGAGGTTAGAGAGTAAAAGCAAACAGGGGTCGAAGCCACCTTGTTTTCATTAAATAAATATGACGAAAAGTTAAATTCTTTGTCATGTTTTGCTTTTCAAGGATGACAATAATTAAATATTTATTTAAAAATAATTAATGTGACTGCATCGATTTTTTTTATTTAAAAATTATTACTGGAAATTATTTTGTATTGCCAACCATTGATCACATATGGAGAAAAAAATTATTCATATAAATTACTTCAGATCTAATATTAATCAAGAACAAATTGTTAATGGTTATTTATCAGATCTAATTGCTAAGGTTAATTCATCCGATTCAAATCTGTTATAAAACATATAAGAAATTGAAATAAAAACCACAGGCTGGTCTAGTATTTTTCATACAAACTTATCTTATCAGCTAATGAAGCAATTATTCATGTGATCAAAAATTTAAACTTCATAAAAATAATTAATTCTTTATCATTTCAATGCAGTCTTTAAGTTCCTAATAACATCAATAGAATAAATTATTATTTGCTATACAAGATTTTTTTTTTTTTTTTTACACAACATTACTCCTTTTCTGAAATCCAAGTCATGAAATTTCTATTATATCTGTCTATCCACACAATATTAATGACAATCAACACAATCAATTTTTTTTTAAAAAAAAGAGATCCACTTTTGATTTATTGGCCAACAGTATTTAATAGTATTGTAGCATTATCTTTATTTTTGATCAATTGTTTAGAAAATCAGAATATAGAGAATAGAACTGAGTCTACTACAAATACTAATTCATGTTGTTCAAAAATTACTCATTAATGCCGACAACTCTAATTATTCTTATAGAATTCAACCACGAAACACTACAATTGTAGCAAGAAATTCATCAAGTTTCTTCAAAATATTAAAATGATCCGATGTGGTTTTGTCAAAATGCTATAATAAACAACGCTATGCACCATAAAGCAGCAGTAGACTCTTAAATTGAGAAATGAATTAATAATTTCCTTATTAATTTTTTAGAATATTTGTTCAATGAATGATTCTGAGACTAATTCACTTCTTTTCACCACTTCACTACACTTTGCAAATACTCTCAAACACATAGATATATAGTTTTATTCAACAGAAAATTAATGCAGGATTGGAGAATCTAGTGCACTTTTTAAAGAAAGAAAAGAATTGCATTCAATACTGTATAATATCATACTTCTTTTCCCCATATAATATTGTCTTCAGAAACAGTGCCTTTACATCTGTGTGTACAACTGTAATAAAACTTATTCAAGCATACTTATTTTGGTGATTATTGTTGACTTGTAATTTCAACCAACAACAATTAACTTAACTTTAACATTGTTGTTCAGTTTTGAATCATGAATCCATACACAATTTGATAAAGAGATGAAAATGATTATGGTTATTTCACTGTATTAAAAGTTTTTAAAACAAAAATCTGGAAAAAAACTGTGAATTTTTAAGGTCTCTCAATCAATGTGCTACCATCATGAAACAAATAGCTGTTGATGGTAAGAACCACACACACTTACTGTGTAACTTAACATGAACACCTACAGTCTCAGTGTAAAGTACTGCTAAATAAAGAGTTTCTTCATCCATCACTTTGCATCTTTGTTTATCCACCAGCTGGTTAAAGTGGGGTTTATGGTCATACATTCATTTGTGATAAATTAAAAGACAAAATGCAACTAACCATAAGGTGCTCTCCACAGAAAATTAACCAAAAGCTGAGCAAAGACGCATAGAAAATGCCTTGCCGGATGTCACTCAACAATATCATGAAAGGCATGTCAATCCACAAGGTTAAATATTCAAGAGGGCCTATAAATTAAAGAAACAGCAAATAACATAACATACATTGGATTGCATCATTCAATAGGCTGATTTATTTAAAACTAAGAAATAACAAGATATACTTATCCTTAATAGCGTTTGCCAAATTATGTAATTTGGCAGCAGCATTGATATTATTGCAATTAATTAAATATTACTGTAAGTTTATATTTTAGATAATTAGTGATCTGAAAATAGGAAAATAGTATTACAAATGACAAGTTCATGTTTTCCTAATTGTCTTTCATTTGATTCTTAAAATAAACTGCACTTCTTCCTAAAAATACCTCCTTCATCTATAATCTTGCATTTTAATTGTTTATGTTTTCAATTAGTTTTGCAATTGATATAATTGTTTGCATGATCAATACCAAAATTTTTTTTCATGGTTATATTTTCTTAAAAATACAGAAATGCATATAAATATGAAATTCTTGGACATTTCCCATAAAGTTTATTTAAATTATGAAAAGAAATAATTTGATTAATAAAAATCAGCCGAATCTACCAACGGAGGGGACCTTGGAAGAGGACTTATGATAACATGTGAACATTCCTTCCTCCAACTTTGAGTCTCAAGCATCAAAACTATGGGGAAATGTGATAACACAAAATGTGAAAAGGAATTTCAAAAAACATAGCAACAGCAAATGTATTAAATACTAAGATTCATTCAATACATTCATTCATATATATAAAAGTATCTGTCTACAATACTTTTAGATAGATACTTTTGAAGACTACAAACAACATGTTTACAGCAAAGTACAAAATAAGACTTCATCAAAATAGATATTATTGAATAGAGAATGGATTGTGTATATTCACTAAAATTATATAAAGTCACAGCTTGCTAATCCGAAACTTAAGAGTTTTTAAACAAAAACAGTACATCTTCCTCAGTTTAATATTATTCTAAGTATCAGAGGTGAGTAGCTTTATTCTAATTGATCAGATAACAGATCAATCAGAGCAACATCAATTTAACAATAAGCATAAATAAATACATCAGAACAAACAAACATAAACTTACAATTCAAGACACTCAAAGCTATTCCAAGACCAAGTAGCATTCTAAAGAAAACAAAGATTTACTTCAATATTTTAAATTAAAAAAATTTCAAATAAATAAATTAAATAAAATATTAAATGTGTACCATGAAAAATACAAACATATACTAATGATAATGTAGCAATAAAGCACAGTTAAATTGTCTACAGTTATAAATCTGCTTTATACATCAAAATAAGATTTGACAGTTTATTTCATAAATTATTATCAAAAATCACCAAATCAATATTTAGTTTTTCAATTCTACATCAAATATGATTTAAAATATAGATTATTCTTGTAAAAAATGCAATTAATTATTATTATGACAATGATAAATTAAATCAATACATTGTGTCCTAAAGAACATACTATACATCATAAAATTGTTGGAAAATGAAATATCATACTTTTCAACTAAAATAGGAGCTCTGCATAGCAAATTAATACGCTTCCAGTACCAGATCAGTGTCAGCAAAACCACAGGAAAGAAAATAGTTTTCAAAGACACCCACACTTTAGTAAAACCACCATTCTGATGAATAAGCTGAAATAAAAATAAAAATAATATAATGTCTACAAAAATGTTGTTAGATACTTTAAATGTTAACAGGAAATTGAACTAAAATGAAGAAATGAAAAATAAATATTAAGGGAAGGAATTAGTGAGAAATCATTATATATATGGTCATTATCTCTTTATTTTTCTGCTGGTTTTGACAGTTTCTGTTGCATCCTTGAAATGAATCAACTTGCAATATTTTATTTAAAATGGGGACACACAAACTTATGTAGGCTGTTAAAAAAAAGATTTTTCAAGATATATAGGCATGCATATTAAACAATTTCACATGTGAAATTTTCTAGTGTTTCCAAAACTAGCTGTCAAATTTTTGCCTAACACATAATTTGCATTGAACTTTGTCTTCATTTTCTTTATTTAGAATTTATACATTAAATAATAAATGTATATTTATTAAAGTACTCAAAGAAAGCAAAGTCAATACCCACATATTCCAAAATACCAAATTTTATTTCAAATTTAGTTCTAAGACTTAATTTATGTATACAGTTGATATGATGCAGTTTTACCTAAATTAGGCTTAATATTTATAAATTTTTAAAAAATTTTGAAGTCAACCTTCCTGTTTATAATTCCTACTCAGAATTTAACTTGTATGTTGGTAGACCATGAAACTGATATGCTTAATTAACTAGTAAAGGAAAAGCAGAATTATCATAAATTTCATATTCTAAAATTTTATACATTATAATACATTTTATATAATATAAATATACATTTAATACATCATGATCTATTTCTAAATAAATAATGCATATACAGACTTAAAATTATACATTTTAGTGAATTTAATGATTACAACACAAACAGCTTTTCTTCAATAAAGATTTCAACAAAAGTTAAAACATTAATATGAAATAAAGAGAAAATAAAATCCAAATTAAAATGTGAATCATGCAATTTATGAATAATCTAAAAACTTAAATTTGGCTAATCACGGGCATTAAAATTTTCTTGTAATATGAATTCATCAATTAATATAGAAAGCCATTTTTACCATGAGTCACAAAATTGTTTCTTAAAAGGAAAAATTTCATTGAACAATTAATCAGTAAAATTATCAATGAATTCCTGCATATTAGAAGCATTCTCAAAATGGATTTATTCACTTTTTTTGTAAAAACTCGCAAAAAATTTCTTTACACTTGAAAAGTGAGGATGGATGATAAGCATGAATGCTTCTGAATAGAGATGCTATATAATATTAATGTATGCTATGTAACACTTAAATTTATTTAGATTTAACTATGCTTAATTACATTTATGAGTAAATAATTTCTAAAGTAAATATGAATTTCCTAAACTTTTCACTAACCACAAGCCACATGCCATCAATGTGACCAATCCCTTCATTCAATGGAGTCTTGCCAGTGAAGTCTATTGGAACTCTTATATTAATAAGGTAGTAGTCATAGTGAACACTTCCCAGCTCAAAAAGAGGTAAAACATCACAATCATAATGGTAACCATCAATTTTCTAAAAAAGAAATCTTATAAATAGAATAAGGCATTAAAACTATTAATACTGCAAGAATAATTTAAGTACAAAAAAGATAGGAAAGATTGAAAATTAAGCTTATAAAAGCATAACTAGAATACACACGATTCCATTTGTGTGATGCACTTTCAATGAAAAAGTATTTCATTTTAAAGTGCCCATTAATAAAAATGGTATTTTCATTTTGATTAGACATCAATACAATTTTTTTTTCTATTTACAAAATAACTTTCACTGTCTTAGAAAAAAATATATGCAGAAATATCTATAATATGCAAGTTTAAATTCATTAACAAAATATCGTAATTATTACCTTTTCTTCATCAATGACACAATTCAGGTCCCTAGTTTCAGTAGAATTAGCAATAAGAGTCCATTTATCATAAGGATCCCATTTATTTCTTGAGCCAAGTTTTACTTCAAAAGTAATGACTGGCTTTTTAGCTAAAATAGCATTCAATTATGAAGCAAAGTTTTAAATATATAAAAAAAAGATTAAAATGCAATAAAATATTTACAAAGAAAAATCATACATCGCTATTGCATACATATAGTAGTATACAATGAATAACTGACAAATATTTTACAATATCTCTATTGCATTCATATAGTAACATACAACAAATACCTGATAAATGTTTTTCAATAATTCTACTATAAGTTTTATAAAAAAAAATTGCTAATTTAAAAAAAAATTAAAATTTTGCAAATTTGATTCATTATTAAATTTGTTTCCTAGGGAAGGATATCAGAAATTCAAATCTGAGATATTGTTTTAAAATATTGTGTTTGAAAGACGGAGAAGGATAAAATATGAATTGAAAAGGTCAAGGGTATGAGAAATAACCTAGCATCAAATGTGTCTCTTAAAACGACAAACTTATGTCTTGATAAAATACTTTTATTAAATAACAAAATAATAATTGTATTTGATATGTGGGATTAATTTCATTGTGCCTATATTAAAGGAAAAGAAGATTAAATATCTATTTATTTACAAATTGTTGAACTGCATAAAATGCATTATTTTTAATAAGAAAACTGTTTAATTTATATCAATTTGAAGTTTAATATAGCACTGCTATTTCCTCCCTTCATTTTAAAATGCTTCGTTTTGAAGATATTACAATAGATGTTACATTGTGTAATGAAAGCTATTTGCATATCGTTATATCAAATTCCAAAGAAAATATTTTCTAGGACAAATCAGAAGTGGATAACAATACATGAATGCAAGTGATCCATTTGGGAACAAATGCAAGAAAATGGCATGAAAGTAAACATAAATAATTTATTTGTACTACTGATAGCAAATGTTTCTACTTTCTTTGCATCTCAAAATTGTAACCACTTATACTCTCCACATATGCTCGACAGAGTGAAAAGTGGACACAGTCTGATTTTAAATGTACCAAGTACTTTTTTAAACATATAGCTTCAATGAATATAAATGCTATATGGTCCTCAACAAAATCTGTATACTAGCTATTTCACTGATGTTTCCAAAGTTTATATTCTGTTGGTGGATGCATTCTGAGCAATTAATACAAACTGTGCAATGAAAAAATAGTTTATAACACTTTTCTTCACGTTTTAATCAGGGAACACTGCGCCTACATAATTTGATTATATATATGTAAACATTATTTTGTTTGAAGCAGGATGCAGTTTTGAAGACAGTGAAAAGACTTTTTACATTTTTAAAGTCTTTTTAATCCATTGGGAAAGCATAATTATTTACAAGCAAAGACACGGACATTGCACCTCCACCACAGTGCAGCATTAAAGCAGAAGTGGGGAAGAAGAAAAATAAATTATCCCTCGTCTTATATAACATGAGATATGGATAGGGAAAATATTTCTTTACAGTGCTAATATATTAAGATTCTGATAGGGATTACTGACGCATGTCCAATCACATGTAAAGGAAACACAGGGATCTTTTAAAAAGAATGTGCTTACTGGACAGTTTTCTATCACTTCGCGCTGAGAGTGTGAATGTGTCGGTGTTTAGCCGATTCAGCAATTTTATAAAGCTTCTCTTGAATTAATTAAGTAGAGAAAGTGGAATTGGATCACGAAATAAGAGAATATTTTAGAATGAAATTACTATGGGCTAAATTAAGATAAAATCTTGGAAATTAATTAAATTGAAATTAGAATTAAAATATCATTATATATATAAAATATCATTATATATATATATATATATAAAATGTATACTAAATACAATTTTTCCCATACATTCCGATTTATCTGTTTCTTACAAATAACCAAAAAAAAAAATCAATATGCATATAATTAATGCTTTCTTTACCCATGGGATTTTCCTTCTTAAATAAAATCTCTAGCTCCAAGATAGCATTAAGTGTACCCATCCATCTTGAATAATCCAGAATCATCCCGTCCTTAGGAAGTGGGGCTTGAAATGCAAAGCTCAAATGATTAGGTGTAATATTTGGATCATTAATGACATCTGGACTATCAAGGTTGATGTCATTTACAACCTTGCAATTGATACTGCTTTTTCCTTTTCCTCTGGGGATATGCCACACATCATCAAATTCATCAATCCCAATAGGACGATCCATTTGACATTTAGTAGCTAAGATAGTTTCTACATTGGATGGAGCTGGAGCTACATGAAAATCCAAGAAAATTAATAAGAAATGTAAGCAATAAAATAAATAAGCAATAAAACAAAATTAGCATCAGAATATTTTTATATCAACAATTTAAAAACTTAGTGCACATCATTTACATATGTCAGCAAAAATATAATATTAAAGGAATGCTACATCCAGGTTAATCCTATATGTCCCTATCAAATTTTTTTTAGAGATCAATTCTTTTCAGAGATTTTTGGTTTCATGGAGGTGGTATAGTGCAGCTATACCACCTGGGACTAGAAACAACAACAACAATTTTTTTTAAATCTCTCTATGACAACATCTTGCATTCTGAAGATGTTTTTACATCTTCAGAATGTCTTTACAATTCATCATGTCTAAAAATAACCAGCTATTGGGTGTTTTATCCCTACCTTAACCATTTGAAAAATTTATTTTTTGTTCTTTTTCACTACTATCATCAATGGACGAAATGATAATCCTTTGACAGAGAACCACCTAATCACACCAGCAAATCAAAATCCAACTTATTTAATAGCCTCTCCAGATGAATTAATGTTGCAATAAAATTTACAAGGTTAATTCAAACTGGCCCTTATTTTGTGAGAAATCCCAAACACTAGGGCTGTCACAATAAATAATGCTCCTTCTCTCCCCAAAACTAGCTCCAACAACTCAGAAGACTTAGTAAATACTCCTGAACATTCAATCTCTACTCCTGAAAATCTTGTGCTAACAACCCCTGAACTCGCCAATTTTGATATTGCTATGATTGTTGAAGAATTTAACCCTATCCTAATGGAAATACCTGCCAAGAGAAAGATTTCTACTAATTCCAAACCAATATCAACCTGCAAAACAAGCTTCCTGTGATTAACTTAAAATTGTCTGAAGACTACAATAGTGCCCTGCAAGAAACATGCTGCAATTTTCCAGATACTTAACCATTTTTGCAACAACTTTATAATTTTTTTTTATCCCCTCTGAAGATACCAAACTTCGAAAAACTTAATATGTACCCTCTCAGACATACAAAATTAATAAGTACATAATTAAATCCTCCAATTTTTACAAACACTGAAGTTATTGAAGAAGAACTAAATCCATTTCCAAACAATCTCTCAGATTCAAAACTACAAAGAGAAATCCTTTCAGCTAATCTTTCGAATTGAACTAGTAAAAAAAAAGTAATAATAATAATAATAAAAAAATAACAACTACCCAGATATCGGTAATACTAAATACATTGTGTACCTAAAAGTCAAAATTGAAGCCTATAATAGAAGAAACAAAGCAAGAATGCGCTTAAATTGTGCATATTTTTTCAGAGTGCAAGAAACTGCAAATGTGTTACATTAATTGTAACAAGATTCCCCTTCTTCTCTTTTCATCTATAAAAATTTAAGGTTCTTCAGAGGTTTTTTTGAAAGCAACTCTTACCAATTTGGGGTATAATGATGTGATATTCTAATAACAATTGAATAAGTTTCTTACAAAAAATAGTTGAAGATGAAATTTTTATTTAGATAATAACATTTCAAGTTTGTCATTAAATAATTAAAGAAATAACAATGTGCAGAAAAATATGCAATTTCACATTTCAAAAATTGATTATGAATAAATTTTCAAGAAAAATGAGCATTATTCATGTTTTTATCACAACTGTACTCTTCACAACAGAACAAAAATTACAATTTTTTTCAAGAGTGAAATTTTTTTTTTTTTCATATTTGAAAATACAAAAATAAGAAGAGGAGGAGGGATTAATGTTGTTTAAACTCTTCATGCATTGTATTTAGCTCTCCTCAATGCTTTCTAAAGATCATTCTTTTGCTGAGCAGTGAAATCTGTTCGATTGATAGACATATTTTATATCATTTATCAAATTGGCTTTCTCTGTTAATTTTTCATAACTTTTTTTTCAAATTTTTCAATTACCTTTTGTAAGTACCTATTTCTCTCTCTCTCTCTTTTTAAGTTCATTTAAATAATCAAAAAGCATTTCCTGTCTTGTGCTGAATAAATTTTTCTTTCTGATCTTCTAAATATTTTTATCTTACACCTAATAGAGAAAATCTTAGTTCCTTTGTGATTTCAAGGAATTCTGAATTTTTTCAAGTAATCAGTTGTATTTTTATTGAGTTATAATTTTTTTTGTTAGGCTTCCAATTTTTCCAACTCTTTTGTTACAAGAAAAACCTTTCTCCATAACAGCTTGTCCATGAGAAAGTATTTTAAGTGCCTGCATTATTTTCCACAGTTTGCTAAAGCTTTATCTTTTTCTTAATACTCATACAAAAACATCAAAACTAATGTTTGTGATGGATTATATCTCAGAAATTTCAAAGAACTATTACTATTTTACTTAGAAAAAAATGAACTATTTTAATTAGAAAAGAATTAAATTATATTAATATATAATCACATACATCTTCTTTCAGGTGCTCTATTTTCAGTAAATAAAGACAATATATTATAATAACAATTTGAAGCCAATTTTCTTGAACAATACAAAATAAATACTTAACTATTTTGAAAATCGACGAAATTATTTTTTAAAAGTCTTTCAAAAATAGAAATTATTTTAAAAAGTCTTTATGTTGTGGAAAAACAAATCAATAATAACAAAATATCAAATGCTACTAATATCTTGTAACATTTATCATGCACAAATCTCATAAATTGAAGGACTGATACAGTAATTTATACAAATAAAATCCAATTTTAAAGTAAAAGCAACTGTCATATAAACCTCATATGACTTTGGCGTGGTGGCAAGAAAATGACAACTTCACAAAATGACTATCATTTAAAACATTAAAGTTAAAAGGAACATTATAAATAGAGTAAAACAAGAAATGACATAGAATTTCATCTGTACTATCTCCACATAAAAACTAATGATAATGACTCCACATAACAACTTTACTTACCAATCAAACCACCAACAAGAAAACACACCACTTGACAAATCAGAAGACCACTTACAAGATAAGCTAATTTTCGACCGCTTAAATTTTCTAATATAGTACCAGCCATTGTTATTTCAGTTTTTTTTTAAACAATTCGATAGTTGACTGCGCAAAAATCGTTCACTTATTAATGTCCAAATCCACGATAATAAAAAATCAAAACATACAAAATCACAGCCGCTTTTTGACATAGAGTGAAAGTCACAGTTAATAATGAAAACAAGTTTCTATATGATTTCGAAATATCTAGCACAATTGAATTTTTTCTTTATATATAACTTCATTTGTTTGGATTTTAAATGACCAAAATGCAGATAATTTTTCTTAAGTACGGGATTTCAATCCCGTGCACTTAGCGAATTAGAGGTAGGCATTTATAACTGAGACTGGAAAGCTGAAGCCGCATATTCCTTGTTGCTCTAATCAATTAGAACGAAAATGTTACAGAATGGCATTACTACTGAGAGCTTTTGCTAGAAACTTCAACTTTAACGATCGCTAATTTTTTTTCTTGTTAAATGTATTGAAATTAGCGGTAAAATCTGTGTTATATTTTACTGAAAAACTTTAGTAAATATGTCGGATGTTTTGGATATTGATGATGGAGGAGAAGAATTTCAGGTCGATGAAGAAGGTGATCGTAAGTGTAAAATAATTATTTTTATGTTAGTAAATATATATTTAGTCTGTTAAGGATTGTTGGCATCTTTTGATTCGATAACTTTTTAATGAATGAATTTTTATGTATAATCAATGTATATGTCGATATTTGTATAAATAATGTGAAGCGAATGACAAATTTTATACACAGTTCATAATTGAAATACTAAATAAATGGACCTTTCATTGTTAGTACCTCGTGGTTTGAAATTATATCTTTGACTGGACCTTCGAAAATCGTGATGTTTGTTATTGCATGTTACAAAAGCACTCTAGTAGAAAAAAATGGGAGCAGCTCCCGTATACGGCCTAGTGGCGCCATTTTTTTCGCCAAGAAGTCGCCAATAATGCGTGTTTAGGATGTTGTGATTCTTAACCGGAAGTTTTGAAGCCACGTTAGGCTTATTCCCAAGACTGACAAAATGCAATAAACTATAAGTCAGGGGCTGGCGATGCCCCCCCTTTTTATTTTAAATAATTCAGATAAATGTTGTGATTACTGACTAATTTTTGAATCCATGTTAGGCTTAATCCTAGGACTGACAAAATACACGAGCATAAATCAGGGGGAGGGGGGTATTGAAATATTTATGATAAAGATCCAAATGAAACGATTTGTTTAATTATAAGTATAATGAAGCATGACGAAATGCTCACTTGCTTTTAAGTATAATGAAATGCTCAAAATTAATATTAAATGATGATAACGAAATTATTTTTTGCTCCGATTTTTAAAAACGATTTCTTAATTTTATGCTGAATATGTTCTCATGAGAGCATTGATATTTTTTTCATTTTAAAAGCATAGTTTATAAAAGTTAATAGCTGTATATGTGAACTGCTCCTTATAAAAACACATAAAAATACTGAATATGTTCTAAGGTTTAATGTTATCATAAAGAAGAATACATATGCCGATGACGGCAACCAGAAATTATCGTTTATCGCCAAATTTCTCGCCGATTTGGCGGAGGCCGTATACTGGAGCTGAGCCAAAAAATGGAGAAAGTAACTAATCTGCTTCTCCTTCACCGAAAATAAATTGAATATTCATTTGCTATAATCACCATACTTGATTTTCAGAATATAGCAGCAATTCTGTCATTCTTTTAAAAACAATAAATTATTATTTATGCTTTGCCATAGTATTATTTGTGCTCTTTATGATATCCTAAATATAGATTTTAGTACTTCCTGTCTTTTATTCATTCAGTCTTTATTCATTTTTTTTATTAGAACTGTGAATAATATTTTGATGAGTAGAAGTTATATTCCTGATTCAGGATTGCAATCTATTTTATTGTGCCCCTTCACTTGCCAAAATATGCAATCATTCAAAAAAACCCAAACAAATCCAGAAGGCTCCTAAAGTAAACAGTGCAGATGAACAATCTCATTTTAATCAATTTTTCTAGTCAATTTAAATATAGGATTTTTGTAATTGTTAAATTTCTTTAATTGTTGGTTCTCTAATTTCCTGTGCCTACTTTTTGAATCATTATGAGTAATAATTGTTCCGTCTTTGAATTATCTTTAAGAATTCTATTGAATTCTTTGAAATAGAAAAATTTAACATACCTCACACATTGCACCAACTACAACTTAAAAGTATAATTTTCCGTACTTATGTATTAACTGTATGCCAATGGTGTTTTGAATTATTTACTTGACATTGGTGTACTTTAGGCTTAATCGCATGCCGTTTGGCAAATTTCATCCAATTTTAGTTAAGATAAGCATGACACATCTGACAAATAATTGCTGATGGCCATAAAATCTTTAGTGATTTCATTTGTATGCAGTTGATACACATGTATAAAATTTTTTCTGTTTCAAAGCATCCCCTAGTTTTGCTAAATGTGGAAGCAGGGAGTGAGTTGCTTTACTGGCACATTGACTATAAAGAATTTGCATTTTCAAATAATACAAATGTTGTAGTCTAAATCATGCATGCAAAATGTTAAGTATTTCAAGTAAGCATTAATTTTTTTGTTTTTTTACAAATATTTTGCTTACAGGAGCAGGAACCTAGAAGCTTCATTAGACATTTAAAATAAAAATTTTGAAGAAAATCAAAAAGAACCGGTATGAAAAGAAGGAATGTGAACCTTGACACTATCACTTTCTTTTAAAAAATTCCTTATTAAATGAAAAAAAGTTATAAGAATTCCATTAAAATACATTGTATGCAAATGAAGAATTATGAAATAAAGACAAACAATTTCAAAAAGTTTTTGAAAAGTATTAAAGCAGGGTAATATTGTAGAATGTTGCTTATAGAATTAAAGTAAAAAAATTATGCTACTTGCTGATTACTTTGATTTCTTTCATTAGAAAGTGTGCAGAAGCTTAAAGACAAAGTAAAAAAACGCAAAGGCAGAGGATTTGGAGGAGGTAAGTTTTATTTTTTAAATTTTGTAATAATAATAACCATTGCTCAAATTATTTTGTAGTGTTTTATGAGTTTCATTGATAACATTTAATAATAATAAAAAAAGGCTTAAACAATTTTGTAACATCTTAGCTTTTAGTAATACAGTTACAAAAATGTACTTCATGCATATTTTAAAAGTAATCAGAATTCGGAGATAATTATTCTTATGTTGTTATTGAGAAAATATTAATATTTTTTAAAAACTAACCGCAAAGGATAAAATTTTAAAATTAAAAGCAAAATTTTTATAATTTAATTGAAAATATAATGTTATAAATAAAGAAAATAGATATTAAAACTTTGCCCTTTAAATTAAATTATTAAAAAATTAAAGAAGACATTGTAATTTTACATGTAGTAGAATCTGGGTGCTTTAAAGATCACACAAAAAAATGTTTCAGTTATCCTGAAATTCATATTATGAAAAACTTCCTCTAAAAATGAATGTAGTAGAAAGAAAACATCAATTCCCAAGGTAAAAGTGATAGCAAAGATATATTTTGATTTTTTAATCATTATACTAAAAGTAAAAATTTAATAAATAAACAGGAAGTAATTTCAATATAATGGCAGTAATTATATGTAAAAACTTTGATGAAATTTCAATGAATGGTATTTGTTGATTTTATTGGCAACCAAAAAGCTCCAAGAAAAGATTTCATATAATTATAAAAATATACATAAGTGCACG
>JAPMOR010040817.1:40821-91872 GCA_026543865.1 Argiope aurantia | reverse complement strand
TGAAATAATCGGCCGAAAAATGTTATCCCTAGCCTCATTACTGTTGGAAAAAAAACTGAAGCCTTACTCATTTGGCGGTGGAGAAAATGAAAGATTTTTTGGCGGGAAAGTTAGTTTTTAATTAATAATTAAAATTCTAATTACAAATTCAAAAAAAGGGACCCCAGGTGCACATTCCCGACCTCTAACGTATACATGTATCAAATTTGGTAGCTGTAGGTCGAATGACCTGGCCTGTAGAGCGCCAACACACACACACACATTGAGCTTTATATAAATACTAGCCGCCTTTGGCGACCAGCCGGCTCGCCAGTATTACCGATCGCTGCAACTTTCAATTAAATATTTTAAGTAACTAGTCTCTTAATAGATTCTCAAACAAAACATTTTTAATCTTCAAATTTTGATAGTCATACCAAACTTATACTGTTGTTTAGATCGTTTCGTTCAATTTACTATATATATATTGTTAATTTGTTGTCATTTCCGGTAAAACTTCAACTTTAATTTAAAGTGGAAATGATGAAATTGCAATTAATATAAAGATATTTTTTAATAAAACCAAGCGTTTTATTTTATTTATCATCTTTATTGTTATTTATTTATTATTATTATTATTGAATATGAGTATTGCAAACAGAATCGCTCGGAACTTAAGTCTTATGTGAGCTACAAAATATTTTTCATAATTTATATAATATCTCAAAGAATAATTCAACAAAAACTTCTTAGATTCAGCATAAAATTCAGTTTTTAGTTCTGCTTTCAAAAAGATTGAAATGAAATCAATAATAATATTTTGTTCCGGCCTATAAATATATATCAAAAATTATGAAGTCTAAATTTAATGCAGTAAGGTATCATATTCTGTGAAATACTCTGGACACACCAAATTTGAAATATATGAATGAATGTTTCTATTTTCCACGATCAACTAAGACTTATTTATGAAGTTTTGAATGTTAAAAATTTAGAAAAACTCAACATTTTCATAATCTTAGGCCAATTAATTGAGAAAACTGCGCGCTGATTAGCGTATTTTCTTTGAAACGATCGATGGAAAATCTAAAATTATCCTTTTTTTATTAAATAGTGATATTCAAATTTTCATAAATCAGTCAATTTAAGTGATTGATTTAGTTGATTGGAAATTAACTCTTTTTATTTAAAATATTAGTGTTTCAAGAACATTTGGTTATTCGTGATTTCCACAGCAGAAGATTTATGTAAAATCAAAAATTAGTTATTTATTAGAACATTTATTGAATCAAGTTACATAAAATATAATCATTTTCCATTTAGATCATTTTAGCAGATCTGTGTCTTACTAAAGGTTTACAAATTAGCTGTGTGGCCCTGATTTGAATGGATATCCTGTTCATATTAAACAAAACTTGCCTTAAATTAAAACTGATTTATTGGATTAGTAATATAGAGAGTGTAAAAGATCATAAAATAATTTTTCTTGAATTTATTTTTTAGAAAAAATAATATTTCATAATTGTTTCATTTCCTACAGACACGTGCCGAAAATTATATATTTGCAGATTTCATTTCCAAAAAGATTTAATTTATTTTTAGTTGGAGCTTTAATCAATATGATGGCAACACTTTGAAAAAAGCTAATTTTTCCCCATGAATGCGAAACGTGCTCGTGCAGCTTAAATTTTATTTTTATTTTGTACGAAAAAAATTGTTGAAAAATATAGTTAAAATATTTATTTAAAAATTCATTAAAAATAGAAATTTAATTTTAAGGTTAAAACATTGGTATCATTTAAAAGATAAATTTTTGATCGTTAACTTCATGTAAAAATCTTTTTTGTGCGGTATTATTTTTGGAAGTTATAGCAGAAACACGCCAAAATTTCGCTTAATTTTTAAATAAATAAAATTCTAATTAAAAATTCGAAAAAATAACCCCCAGGTGCACATTCCCGGCCTCCAAGGTATACACGTGCCAAATTTGGTAGCTGTAGGTTGAATGGTCTGGTCTGTAGAGCGCCAACACACACACACACACATTGAGCTTTATTATAAGTATAGATAGATAGTAATGTTTCGTTTCTACTTTATTTTGTGTCTCTAATTTGGGTACACGATTTTTCATTTATTATTTATTTATAAATTTTCATTAGATTTATAAATTGTGTAGGAAATGTTTTAGAACATTTTCAATACTCAATTAAATACGATTATTATTTTGTATGTGGTGCTTGTAACAAGTATTGGATAACTTAACCTCTCAAAAAAATTTTTACTGGTATTATACAGATATGAATATATAGCTCTGTTTTCAGTTTTTCATCGTTTTTTATCACACTTATCTCAGTTTTTATTATAATGTATATTTTAAACATCATTTCAACAGTTTCATTTCACTTTAGACAAAGATGATAACACCTGATCTAGCTCCCCTCCCCCCCCCCCTCCAAACATTCTGGAATTTGATTGCATATATATATGAAAGCATATTTCTTGGTAATTTCCTTTTTAAAGGTTTCTTTCAAGGATAACTTTTAATTTGAAATGAAATGCAGCAGATCCTTATGCTGTATATCCCCATTAGTATAAATTCGTATAACTCGACGAATTAATGGCGACACATTTTCATGCGACTCCATAAACAGTCCTGCATGAGACAATTGTTTCCGTAATTCGTTATTTGTCATTTAGAAAAACAAAAATATGTACTTTAATGTTGTTAAAATAATAAAAGTGGCGCTAACTGCTTAAATCCAGCTGGAATATTTCCCCCAAACTTTCTCACATACTTACTGGTAATAGTGTAATCCCCCCACCCTGCATAAAATTTTGGACTATCATGGAAACTGTGAAGGTCACAAATGCTCAGGACTTCAGCTCTTTAATGCTTCGTTACATAATGAAACCAAACCGAGGTCGCAATTTGAAAACTCTTTGTAACCAAAATGAAACCAAATTTTGGCACAGAACTGCAATTATTTGATAAGATCACATACCAAATTTCATTTATCTAAACTGGTGCATTTTTGAGGTATCGTTGCATGCATGAGAATGCACAATTCGAAGAACAGTCGATCTTTTCATGTATTTGATACAAAATTTGACAAGGATCCATGCTTTAGATGCTAAATTTAAGTTCCATCTTTTTTCTTTATTTTAAAATCTAAATCTTTTCATTTTGTATTTATCATGATCATCTAAATTTGAACAGACATAAAAACTTCCTCTTGATAAATTTCTTTTAAAATTTGACAGAAAACTGTAAATGTTGTGTTATGAGCATACATAAAATCATACATAAATCAGGCGTGATTCCAAAAATGTGTTTTTCGGATTCAGGGCAGAGAGATTCGTCAAAACCTCGAGTTTGAATTTTTCGAAGACTGCAACAGTACTTTCTCTTGTGTACTTCGCATACGAGAAAGTAAAAAACAAAGTAACATGTCACTAACAATATGTATAGTTAGAAATTGGAGACATATTTGATTTGATAGTTTAACTTGCACAAACTGGCCCGATGTTGCACGGATGTTATACAGAATGCTACACTCGTATCTTATGAGAATCCATTAAATTCCTATAAAGAGGAATGGGATACCATGTATTTTAAACTATATGAAATTTTGCAATGCTTTCTTTATGTCTCTTATATCGATTACGGGCAGCGATTATGGACGGATTGAGTCTCCGGTGCCATTGCAACTTCGTATAATCATTGCCCATCTCATGAACAATACAAACGAAAGCATTCGTTCGCAAGCATTCGTTTCGTAATGTGGCTTGGCTTTTAAAATTTTCTAGATTATTTAATGCATTTCTTGAAATATATGATCCATTCATCCGTGGCAAAATCCAATCTTCTATTTATGTTTATTGTATAAAGAGGAATTGAAACAGTGACTCCCTGTCTAATATATGTCCAAGTAACATAAAGCTGATGCAAAATCCTAGATCTAATGACAAAAAAAAAACTCTTACAATAATAAATATGTGCACATGTGTATGTGTTGGCACTCCTAGAGCTAGTCCAGAGACGCTCTACAAGACAGGCGAGCATTTGATCTAGAGATACTGAACATGGTGTAAATATATATTGGAAAATGGTAATGTACTCTTCGAGGCGAGTTTTTTTTTAATTTTAAATTCAATAAAAATTTAGTTAGATTTTGGCGTTTTTCTGTAATAATTACTAAATATTATTGTATAAAAATTGTTTTTACACCATTTTAAAACTTAAAAAATGGTCTTTTTAAAAATATCAAATTATCAATTATATAATTTTTTTCCAGGTTCCGACAACTTTTTTAAAATCACTTTTTTCATAATTATTCAGCATATCACTATTGCAGGAAATTGACACCATTTCATCATTTCATCAAATATTTAATTGCCTGATTTTTTTTTTTTTTTTTGCCGTTATAAAAAAGAAAAGTAAAAAAAGATTACGTTTAGTATCTGTGTGGTTTACATTAGAAATATAAAAGGGAAGTTCCAGTATCACGAAAGTTAACAGAGAGATGAATCGAACTGTTCGTTTTTAATAGCACAATCTATCGTGGGCTTCCATTCCATTAGGATGGTTCATGCGCACAGTAAGCAGAGTAAGCGTAAGGTTATTAAATTAACAAAGATTTGAAATCCAACACAACTTAAAGCTTAAAAATACATTGTTCAGGAAGTCATTAACATCAAGTTATGCTCAAGAGATTTAATGAGATTAAACAAAACCAATAAATCCTTGGCTTGTGGTTATTACACGAGTGTTTAAAAGGCGAGTTTGAGGTTTGGACGTATATTCTCCAACAGAATGAAGCCAAAATTTGAAATAATACTACAATTTAGTCATAAGATCAAATGGCAAATTCCATTTATTTAAATTATTCTATGTAGAAGTTATTGCATTTTCATTCTTGTGAAAGTACAGATCAGCAGATGCTCAACCCTTTGATAGATTCGTTCGTAATTTGACAAAATATATGTACTTTCGATGCTATATTTGTGTACCAAATTTTATCTATCTGTTTGTTTGTTTTTAATGTTTTGTAGTTATACAGTTCTTTTGTACATGAACAATCAGATAGGCAGACTTTTCTGAATGAATTTTATTCAAAATTTGTTAGAAATAAATAAATGTGGTGTTAGGTCTGTATTCCAAACTCCATCCGTCTAGTTCAAAGAATTTTTGAATTGCCTAGTTTACAACCAAATAGACATAATTCTAAAAATTTTTTTTTTTTTTTTTTTTTTTTTTTTTTTTTCTGCTCAAGAAGATCTGAAACATAGATCACAATTTCGAGTAAAACAAAACAACAAAATCACAATTTCACAAACAAAATCACAATTTCGAGTAAAAGGAGGGTTTAATAGGGGCTTATTTTTACTATACTTTTATTTTATATACTTTGCATATGAGAAAGTAAAAATATTTGTGAGATATATCTATTCTATTACATTAAGTATACTAACATGCATAACGTGCTGCCATCTATGTTCATATAAGGATACTTTTTCTACACATTTTTTTATGACTAGCTTTTAAAATCGTTTCTGAAGACAAATGTGTTCCCAAATTAGACTATCCGTTATCTTAATTAGATCCCTAAGCACTTAAAAATATAACTTAAGGAAAAACATTTTAACTCATCTAATTTTATCAAGTCTTGTTTCAAGAAGCACTGGTATGACAAAAATAAATTTTATTTTCATCCCCTCCAAAATTACTTCTCTCGTTATAATTTTAAAAAATATAATATCATAGAAATTTAACACTTCCAACATCGCAGACTGTATTGACCATCCGTTTCTGCAAAGAAATATAAACTTTATCTCATCTTTATTGATAATAAAATAGAATGTACATCTGTTTGCTGCCGGATTAGAATGTATATCTAAGGATCACATCGTTTGACCTACGTCTATTAAATTTGACACAAATAAACTTTGTGAGGTGGGAATGTGCATCTTAAAACGATTGTTTTTTTTTAATTTTAAGGAAATTTTAATTATTATAATTAACAAAAATTTTGATAAACTTTCGTAATAATTTCTAAAATTATCATTTCACAAAAGTCATTTCTGCTCAGTTTTAAAATATATAAAAAAAAACATTTTTTTAATAATATATCAACAATATGTTGAATTTTTGTAATAAAACTATTTTTAGTGTTTCACAAAATATTTAATAGTGCAAAAAAATACTGTTACGAAATTTTCACCGGGGTTCGTTTGGATAGCGGAAGTTATATGGTGTGGAGAACGCTCAATAATCAGACGGCAATGGAAAAAGAAATAACGACGTTTATTTACACGAAGACACACACAGGACAGCACAAAAGCGACAACTATATACAGCACAGAAGACGATTATCTTCACCCGAGACGTGTAGCATACAACAGCATACACAGCAGCATACAACCAGAATCTACCGCAGACAGTAGCGCACAGCTCAGTTCAGCACTAGCTTGCCTCAGTCGCTTCCGACTCCTCCGTCTTCTACTTCTCCAACTCTGGCTCGGATTACTGACATGACTTCTCTGGCAGCTGCAGCCCCTTTTATAGGTCTCAGGAGGCGGGGCTAGAAGCCTCTCAACCAATCAGGAACGTTCGAGGCGTATCTCGGTTCCTACTGGACGGATCGGGAAAATTCTCGAAGTTTCGGGTATAATCTATTTTGGCGCCAAAGTCGCCAAATGGTCGCCAAGTTTGTCACCAAGCTCTGGGACCCCCGACACGACGCCCAGACTCTGTCCCATAGAGATGACTGTAAAACATTCTTTCCAATGATGGAACCAACTATGCTGGGAAGCAGCATTACGGATTCGTAACAATATTTTCTTTTTTATCTGTGCCGTCTACACGCGGAGTCAGAAAGCGAAATACCAGACCATAAAAGAGAATGGGCACTTAGAAAATAGATTATTCAGATATTTAAATTCTTAATGGCTTTATGATGTCATTGGATATAAATCCATTAGTAATGTTTATCTACACAATAAACAAAATAACTGTAAGTTATTAGAATAACGTGCCTTTTAATTTTATCATAATTTAATGCTCAAAAAATGTTTGCTAAGAGAATCAGGAAAACTGGGCTACAAATAAGAAATTTAATTTAATACAAACACAATCAATATTCCTGGTAAACCGGTTGTCTGAAAAGTTGATTTATATCTGATACCAAATAATAATACTTTTTAAAAGTTTAAATTTTTATGTAATTTAACTATTACTGAAAAAATATAATATTCATATTTCACATTTTTAAATGTCCAGAAGTAATAAGTTGCTTATGTTTTGATGTAATTGGGCGCTTTTCCTATATCTTGCAAATCACTTTTACTAATGGTTTGAAGTATCACTTTTTTACTAAGCGGCTTCCGCAAAAATGTATCCAAATGCATCTAAATTCCGATCATAATCCAGCGAAGGTGCCACTAAAATTTCATATTTTATTGTATATCGAAGAGTTTTGCTAATTTTCGATTGCTATCGAGATTATGAAAATGTATAGAAAATTGCTGCGTTATATACCCACCAGTTAGAAAATTGAAGAAAAAAAGTTAATGAAAATTCAACCAACCCTAAAATATAAAAATTAATGTTTACAACTCATACTTTTCATAACTTTTAAAACATGGAATTTTTCTAAATAAAATTAGGAAAAACAACTATTTTCTAGCATTCTGAATGCTTGAAAATAGTACACATTTGCGCAAGGAAACGTTAATGTCGGCAAAGAGATAATGCAAAGTCATTCAGCTGATCACCCTCAAGTGATAAAATATGATAATTACTATTCCAGACATCTGCAAGTTTTTATTCTCCATTAGTATTCATATTGCAAGGGACGAAATTTTCATATTAATTACTGTCGCACATGACGATATATTATGATTCTGTGTTTAAATTTGTTATCATTATTACTAACTGCTTTTGTGGATCCCCCGGGAAAATTGTTTTGTACTATTTTCAATTAAATCTCATGCATAATTTAATATTCAATATCCCCCAAGAAACCAGTTTTAAGTATCAATTATAACAAAAATAAAAGCTGTGCTATTTTAATAGCCTTGTATATGTTCCGTTCATTGTGCATATGAACCATCCTAAAACAGTTAAATCACACTCACACTGCTATTAGAAACACATTCTTCAGGATAAACTGTCTTCTACCTTACTGTAAGTCAACCATCTAACTCTCCGACCCGCACGAAGGCACACGGATTTAAACCATAAAACTGAATGACTGGACAGCAGCAACAGCAACTGGCGGGAACTGTGGTTAAGTCCTAAGGGCCGTCACCGACCACAGTACAACCCTTCCCGAAGGAAGTACGTCCCGTCATCGATGGGAGGAGTTAGATCCCCCACCTATTAGTGTTCCCTCCAGGGTGGCGAGATCCAACCACCATGCCGGAAGCATGTCATCCTCATTTCGAGGTGCCCCCCGGGGGGGTTTCTACCTTACTGTAACTTCGCTTTATTGTTTCTCAAGAAAATTACATAGATATGAAACAAAATCCTTCTTCCCTAGCTTAGAACAATAGAAAAAATTGCGCAATTAAATATTTGGTGAAATAATGAAAATTATTTCAATTGCAATATTGTTGAAGATTAGGCAAAAACTAGTGAAAGTGGTTTCCTCAACACTTCCTTGCATTCTCTCTAATAAAAGTATTATCCACCCTCTCCCCCCACATAAACGTGTGGATTTTCGCGAATGCATTTTATAGCATAGAGGGACAATAATTACGAAATATTTACCTTTTGCATGAATTTAGTATTTTTATTGAATATATCGATGAACCTAGGTTTTTTGTTTTTGGCACAAAATCAAATTTGTGTTTTATACAAGGTTATATATATATATATATAATTTGTTTTTTATACAAATATATATATATATATATATATATATATATATATATATATATATATATTTGATAAACGTTTATACTTAAGATATAAAACTGGGTACTAAGTTTTATCCCTCTGCCTCTTCATTTTATAGTTACCGTATTTATATCCGGACAGACAAACTTTCTCTTAATGGATTTTGCTCGAAATTTGACGGAAATCAACAAATTTAGAGTTGAAACTATATACTAAATTTCATCTGTCTAGCTTACAGGCAGTTTTTGAGCTATAATGTTCACAAGGGGAGAAACATAATACTAAAAATGTGTTTTCAAACTCGAGGAGTTCTAAAAAATTTTCTAAACGTGGGAATTCGTCAGAACTTCACCTTCGAATTTTTCGATGATTGCAAACTTTGTATGTTAACAAAATGATCAAGTTTATATGGGTTTGTAAATTCATCAATGTTTGGGGTTTCTGATTGACTGAGGGTTAATTTGAAATTATTCCAGTTGGTTTTATATTTATTAAGATTATTAGGCAGGGAATATTTAAAGAAAAAATTTAGTAAGATGGGATTATGGTCAGAGCTAAGTTCAGGTAAGGAGTGAATTTCATATGGGTACAGGAAGTATTTAATTAAGGTGAGGTCTATTGTATTGACTGACTGGGGTCCAAATTTAGTGGGGGTGGAGGGTACTATAACGTCTAATCCAGCCTGAAGGGCGAATGATTTTAGGGAATTACCATTTGGACAGTTATGCTTACAATTCCAGCTAACGTGATGAGCGTTAAAGTCTCCGCAAATGATTTAATTAGGTCCTGTTTGCATTAGATTTTTAATGTCGAAAATAAAATTGGAATTATCTGCACTAGGGGGATACAAATAGAGATTAGGGTTATTGGATCTTGATTACCACACTAGCTTCTACATGTTGTAGTAAGGGTGGGGGGGGGGGCAGTGAGGTAAACCGTTTTTAATTAAAAATGCAGTATCGCCACTAGCCTGGTTAACTCTGTAGCTGTAATATGATAAATAGTTTGCCAGGAAAAATTTTCTTTGTGGTCTAAGGTGGGTTTCTTGCAGTAGGATTACATCGGAGTTATACTTTACAAAATTACGAAGGTCAATGTTTGGGACCCTATATTGTATGGTGATCTTTTATCCTCTTGATGCCTACTATCACATCTCTTAATTTGCCGGTCGAATGCAGCAAACCCTGTATATTCTACGCAGCCAACCTCTATTTTTCATGTTAACTTTGAACTCGAGTAATAAAAAGAGTTTGATTTCAGCCAAAGTAGAAACTTCTACTTCTACTAAAATAAAAATGTCTGCCCCCATGGAGGACTCTTTGCTCACATTTGATTTGTTTGATGTTATGAAAGGAGATTTAAGGTATATTTTTTACAAGAAAATATATATACATTTCGTAAAAGGATCCTATTCTGAATAGATTTGCTCATTTTTTTATGTGTGTGTGATGCAAATCTGGTAAAACTGAGAAGTTGATTTAAAAGATTTGGACGTACACATTTTCAATTTTCCTTAATTCCTTCAAAATTATTCCATTTTGTGTTTTAATTCGTGTTTCATATGCTATTGGGTACAGTAAAAATACATCCAAATTTAGTGATATTAAATATTTGGAGTAGTTTTTAAATGATAATGTCATTAAATTACGATATATATAATTTTAAAGTGTAACAAGAATATATGTGGCAATTTTGTCAAAAAATATGCCGTTTTTATCTCTCTGGACTTTTAAAAATTCATATTATGTACAACATGTTACTTTCTTTATTGCAATTTTATGTAGGATAGTAAAAATGAAAGTATATGTAAATATGCAGCAAATATTTCAAATTGCATTTACTGAATGATGTAATAACTGTATTTAATATTTACCATAATAAGAATGCAAAATGCAATAAATTCATTATTTATAGTACATTTGTAGTGATTCTTCTTTTGGAGTCTTAATAAAAATTTTTGCATCCCTCTTTTTAATTTGATGAATTGTGATAGCTTATTACAATTATTTTAAACATTTTCTAGAATAATTATTGTTTAACATGCCAACTTTAATAATTTTTTATTTAATTTATCAAGAACTATTGAAGTAGGTATTTATTGTTGAATTTGCTGTTGTTGCTATGAATACATAAAATACTGTAAATTGAAATTTGACAATAAGGGTTGTTATATACTGCTTACATTTAATCTATTTTGGGTAATTAGGATATTTACAAAGACTTATTATTTCTCTAAGAAAAAAAAACAATTGAGATTATCATTTACTCTTGAGAATGTTTTAATATCAATTTACCAGACTTGTTAAAATTACAGAAAGTTCTGATAATTTTGATTTTGAAATTTCTATTCTTAAGACTTTAATCAAATGGTATCTAAATTTGTATCTATATTTTATTAGTTATTATTTATAAGTTATGTAAGTTCTTGTTATCCAGATTAAGTTATGGCACATACAGTTAAATCATCTTCTTTATATATCTCTTCCTTAACTTATAATTACAAATAATAATAAAATGTATTTTAAACTTTATTTTTGTTCACAGTATATACAATAGAGAAATATGCATTTTTCTCACTTTCTGTGCTATAATTATACCACATATCATATCTTTTAAAATTTGTATTATTCCAGAATCTTAATTGATAAACAAGCTGATCTTCCTTATACTTACATAAGTAGAATGTCTTTTAACTGTCTATTTGCGAGATCTTACTGATTTCAGAAAAGAATTTCCTCTAGATTGCTGAATATTATATTTCTAGAACTTATGCATTTTATGTTTTGTGATTCCATTTGTAGATGTTGCTGCATATAAAATTCTGTAGACATGTTTTTTCATGATTGTAGGTAAATAAATAATATTGATACAATTTCACGATTCCTACAGATTTCAAAATGTAAATATTTAATTTTGTTCTTAAGAAAAGCCATAAGTCATTTACTTAAGATAAGATTACCATGCATATTATTTACACGAAACATACTCTTTCCTTAGTATGATGACACATAACTGAACATCTATTTCTTACAAGAGTGTTTCCATAATTTTAAAAATTCAGCGTATATACAATGACGCTTCATAGCATCATGTGACGACATGGATGAAAATTGCTCAACAAATTTTATTGAATTTTAAAATACTTTGTTTGCTTCCTTTGTGGCAATTATATATAAATCTCATAGACTTAAATCATATATCATTGAACTGGCATTGTTTTGAAAGCAACAATTAATTATCAATTCCGAGAGATTTTTTACTGTATGTCAATTAATATTTAACATTTTAAATTTTCACTGTTTAAATTGGACAGTCTTCTACTTCTCAAAATTCAAAGTTACATAAATGTGATGGGGTGCATTAAAAAACAGAATACTTGGCTTTTAGAAAAAGTCGCTTCATAAGTTTCAAACAACTCTCAACCTTTATAACAATTTAATTTAAAATGTGCTATGTTTCTAAAATATCTTATAAAATTATGAAGATAAATTGAGAAGGTTAAATAAACAATGAAATACAATGAATCTTTCATAATAAATAAGTGATCATGTGTCATACATTTTATCGTGCTTCCAAAGATGAGAATTGTGAATATTGAATATATTTGATTATGAACATAGCCTTTTTATCAACTCTTCTACTTCTGTCTTTATTTGCATCCAAATAAATTTTTTATAAAATCTTGTTTTGGCTTTTTCAGTATTTTTATGTAGTAATTTTAAATAACCTTATATACATTTTTTTAAAAATATAAGTAAATAAAGTAAGAACTAGTCATTGAATCAAAACACTTTTATATATATAGCTAAAATGATAATGAATCCTTCATCCAAACGAACATATACTCTAAACTGCATTAAAAATTTATTAAATTAAATCTCTTAGGATGCGGCTCTGCTTAATAATCATTTGCAATAAATTACTAAGAATAGGGGCTCTGAAGTATAACATGGGTCTGAAAAAAGGTAAATAAAATTAAATGAGTCTATTTTGATAAGTTAAGAGGACAGATGAAAAGCAAAATTTACCAGGTATAATTGCACTTCACTTCTTATATACCATTGAAGATATACCTATAAGGGATATTTGATATGAGGATATATCAACATTTAATCAAACAACTTTGGAAACTTATTAAAACAAACTAAAGATTATTCTACTTAATTCCCTAACAATAACAATTACAAAAAAATGTCTTATAAAAGAATCTTTCCTTACTCAACAGAAAAGAAATAGGCATAGCAGTAATGATACACATAAAAGTGATTAGAAAGGCCTCAATGGAAATGTGTGATCATTTCATAAACAATGCATTGCTAATAATATCAATTAATGAATGAATAAGTTATCTGTGTTAGAATATTAATAAAAAAATTATGAAATAAAATTATTTAGATATCTGGGAAAATAAAGGAACAACTCTTTGTATCTTAAACAGATAGCTCTACAAATTAAAAACATTAAACACATACAGAATGAAACAACTCACCATGAAATCCACAGTAGATAAAGTGCAGAAAAGGAAATAATTGTGAACACATTTTTTAAAATAATGTTTACCTTGTGCAGCAATTCCATCCAAATTCAAGTCTTGCAAGTGATTTTGAAGAGAAAACAAAATTACTTACAAAATTGTGTTTATGAAAGATCTTTCCACTTTCAAGCTTTTATATATAATTCAGCAGACAAATATCAAAAAATACTTTTAAAAATATGAAGGGTTGGAAGCAGAGTTTAAATACTTGTTTTAGTAAATATGAACTACACATTAAGAATTTGATTTTAAAAAGAAGAATATTTCAGTAAAAATAATTACTTTCCAATAGAAATTTGAAAAGTGCTATGATAAGGCTCTTTTCAAAACTTCATTTTTTAAAAAAAAACTAATTGATTCTAAAAAAATAAAATAAAAATCATTGCATGTTGATAACTTTTTTTTATTATTTTTGTTCAATAATATATATAAAAGAATTGTTCACAATAGAATTAAATCGCAATAAGTTTTAAGTATAATAAATTTATTATTATTTTATTTTTAAATCTCACCTTATGTCATCTTGAATATTTTTTTAAAATCTATTCTGTAAAATTTTGTTATAAATTAAGTGCTTGTGCAGAAAGTTTAAAATATTAATCTCTAACATTTAAATTTCCTTTCCATTTTAGAAATTTTTTAGATGACAAAGTGAAGAATGGGAAAGTATGCATTGTTTCAATCATTGGTAAAACTACACTAGAATGTCCTGATTTCAAAGAACATGTAATTGCTGAAGCCCTCGGCAGACATATCTTTCAGGTTCGTACTTAAAAACCTTTTGTTACTTATTTTAAAATTAGGCTTATAAAGTTATTATTTTTTATGATATTAAAATACCAATACAGTGTTGTATATAAGTTTTTATTCTATCATCTGTATCCTTTTATAAAATAATACTTCAGATAATAATTTTGTGCATTTTATTAAAATAAAATATTTATTTAAAATTCACAAGAAAATAGTGTGTAAAAGATTGAGAAAAAAAATGTAAAAGATTGCAATTTCTAATTGCATACTTTATAGACAATTGCTATCATTTGTGCTTTCACAGGTGTGAAATTTTATGACAGGAATGCTTTCCTTAGTAACATCATGTGGGTTATTATATAAAGATAAGATTTCTTTGGTTATTAAAAAAAAAAAAAAAAAAACTTCCAAATTTATAAGTTTTTCAAACTATCCTTGTCATAATTTTTCCTCCTCAAATTGTAATGAAACCATTGAAAATTAATATTTGTATTTATCCCATCATTATATAATTTTTTATCCATATATTTCATTTTTATTAATTTCCAAAATTTTAATTGTAATTTTTTTTTCAATTTGTTTGGGATAAATTCCATTATCTTTTAATGCATTTAAAAAATTAAATAATAAATTGAAAACAGACATTTCTCCTTTTTCTTTCAATTTTATTATTTCTACCACTGTATAAAATTTTAAAAAAATAAGCTACATTTTTAAAATAATGGATTATTTATTTCAATTTCTATAATTTCTTTGCATGTTTTTCTTCAAAATGTTTGCTTATTTCTCAATACTTAAATTAACTTTTAAAATAGCTCTTTGTTCTTTGATTCAATTATTAGCTTTGACTCTTTGATTAGATCTTTTTATTCTCAATAACTTGACTTAAGGAAGTAAATGACGATTCTTTTTGTAAATGTTTCTTTATTTGTATATACTTATACACATTTTATTTATTGCATTGCATTTTTCTTAACTTTATTGTATCAGTTTAAATATTAAGTTGAAGAAAATTATTTTTAGATTTAACTTATTACTTTCATTTTAGTTTTGCTTATAGCTACATTCGTTCTTAATTGAATTTAATCATTTTCAAGAAAAATTTTAAATATGGTTTAGGAAACTATTTTTTTTAATACAGTTTAAAGTAAATAATTTTTGTTATTTTTATTTCACATAGATGATTCATATTTGTATACAAGAACTTTTTTACTTTCTGTTAATTTTCATTGTCAAATATTCTTGTATAATTAAAATTCTATTAATTATGTTTAATCTTAGACACTTAAATTTTGCAATTCATTTGTATTAAATAATTTTCTATATATTTGAAAACAGGATTGATTAATTTGTTCTATGTAATTTCTTTTTTCAGTCTGGTGATGCAAAAGAAAAGAAGAAAAAGGTAAACTGCTTTTCAAATAGTTATAATTCATTTTTATTAAATTGTATTTTATGAAGTTTTATTTGTGTTATGTTTGTAATGGTTGAATTTTGTAGTTAATTTTTCTTTCACTTCTTCTTACCCTGAAGTTTTAAAAATTTGCACATTTGTGTATTCTAAATGGCAGTACCCTATTTTAATATTTGTAGAAAATTATCTGTTTATTAAATTTTGATTTTGTATAATTAATACCATCTGGTAATAATTTGAAAAAAGAATATAATCTCAAAATTTATTAATAATTAATTAAGACAGCAGTTATTGAGACTGAGAATACAATTAAAATTTTTTTTAAATCAAAATTTTAGTTAACCAATCAAGATTTTAAAAAGTACTTTTCATTAAATTTATCCTATAAAATATTGTATTTGCTTTGAGAACATATCTCAAATATTGTTCTGTGTTGAATTGTTAAAGTTGATTCAACTATAATTTTAATAATAAAGATTTGAGCTTCAAAATTTTTTGAAAAAATTTTCATTGTTTATTTTTATTTCAAATTTAAGATAATTTTGGGGGCTGTTTCATTGTTTATAACTTTAAAGTTCTGTTAAAATTATTATAAAAAATGAATGTCCAAATCAACTTAAAAATTTAAAAGTATATATATGTTTTTTGGTATATGATTACTGTATCATTTTTGTCTCTAATTAAGGAAAAATATGATCAGTTGATTTTTTTTGGAAAAATTGAATTCATTAAATTGTTAGAAAATAAAGTATTATTATTATTTGCCTTTGCATGTGAAAATGTAAAAAACCTCTATTATTTTTTAAAACTTTATCAGATATTTTATTTGCATATTCTGTACGATTTTATTGTTGAAATGTTAATGTATTATTAATAAGAAATAGTTGTAGAATTTATTACTTTTTGTCAAGCTTTATTATATTAATTTTTGAAAGGGTTCATTTTTTTCCCTTCCTTGTTCTTTGTAATCTTACAGGGTTGTTTTTTTTTAAATATATATGTCTGCTGTTATGATCTAGTTTAAATTGTATGATATTAATATATCATTTTCTACTGCTGCTGTGATTTTTTAAAAAAAATTAGATTTCTTTTTAAAATTTAGATAATTTTTACAATTATCATTCATTCCATGGAGACTCTTTTCAAAACTCTTTAATTATAATTAATTTCCTAAAATGTGTAGTATAAGATACCAATTTTTAAAAACTTTTAGAGAAATTACCTACATTGCCATTCATAATTAGAAAATTAAAAAACATATCATAACTAATGATATAGTAATTTACAACTTCTTTATATCATAATTCCTGTAAATGTGATTTTTTTTGTTTTGTTTTGTTATAATAAGTAGTGAATTCCCTCAGATTAAGGTAGTTCTTAGATAGATGCATTAATTTGATACTGAATTATTTTGTTCCAAAAGGAGCCAGATTGTCATTATGCTTTCTTTTATCTAAAATTCTACATTTTCTTTTATGCAAATAAACTTTCGCATCAGTTATACTTTCACATATTTCACTATCAAATTTTGTGGTATTTCAGATCATGTTCGAATTCTGTAAAATAAGAAGAAAAAAAATTATAAATAACATTATGAACATTATTTTCTTAAATTAATGATTTACAGGCCATTAGAATTCTCAAAATCATGCATGCCACACAATTAGAGGCTGCTAACAAAATATATCCCATAACATCATTTAAAGAACTTTAAAAGGTTTTTATTTAAAAGTATGACATTATTTTAATGAAAGATTAATAGATTTTATTTATTTAAAACTCAGATATCATTTATATTCCTATCTTGCAAATGTGTGCAATTAGGGTAAATATATTTTAATATGCTTTCTACAAATCTTCTTAAGTACTGTTAACATGAATTAAAATGAAAATTTGGGGGACATTCCAGAATATCGTTATGACCCATTTTAAATTATTATGTTAATTCTTATCAGGAAAATCTTAATCAATCTCTTGTACTCTGAAATTAGATGATTAACTACAACTTTTTTATTTTTTGGATGAAGAGGCTATTTTGTTATTATAGATAATTTTAGTGCCTTTTTATTATTATACTAGCTGTTTCAGGCAAATTTTATTTAATTATTAATCTAATTTAAAAACTCTTTTATAGAGTTGTGAAGTTAAAGGGTACTATGACTTAGCTAAGCGTACAATTTTCTTGTTGACTACTGGGATATCAGATACTCAGCAACTTATAAGTCAATGCAAAGAGATGGAAAATGAACTTAAAGTAAAAGTAAGCTGAAAATGTTTGTTGTTTTTCATAATCAACTGAATTATTTTATTATCTTTTATGTATTTGCTGTTGGATAAATGAAAACTTTTGCTTATTTCAACTTGGCAGCATTGTGTGATGTGCCAAACTAAATTGAAAATTATCTAAAGTTTTCTAATTGCCCTGGAATTTTCTAAGCTTATTACAGTAAGTCATTACAATCCAGCATTCTATAATTGCAATATTTTTGTCATTTTATTAATAAATATGCAAGTAAAAATATTGTTATTTTAATAATAACTTTAAAAAATTTCGAATTATTTTTCTTTAACTAAGAAAAAAATAATTAAAAGATTACAAAACATTTTATCTCTGCTTAAAAATGCATTTTTATTAAACAATGAATTTTTTAAAACAATATTTTTACTAAACAACAAAGTAGTAACCTTTAATATTTTCATTAATTGTTAATTAAAACTGTTAGGCAATAAAATGTTAAATTCAACAAACCTTTAAAATATGAATATTATTCTTAATTACCAGTAATCTTAGATACGTAACACTTGATTTCATTTATTTTTACATTATGAACTCACATGACTTTTTTACATTATATTTTTTTTACATATTTTAAATTTTATAAATAGTCTAAAGATGTCTCATTAGCTTAAAAAAATAAGCTGACTAGAAAGTACACAATTTTCTAATTAAATTGGCACTTTACAAAATGTTGATACTGTATATAATAAGATGGATTTTTTTAATTATCTTACAATTGCATAAATTTCTCTTTTTATAGTATGATTTAAATGAAAAAAATAAATACTAAGATCTGAAGCATTAACTTATAATAATAATCACTTTTTAAAAATGTGTGTTTTGAATCTTAAAAATTTACTTCAAAAATAGAAATTATTAACCAAAAAATCTTTTTTACATTTTTCCAGTATTGTTTATATTGGAAAAGAAATGGCATTTCTAAATATATATAAAAATTGTTAGATAACTAACTGTATTGAACAAGTATTATTTTTTAAAAATAAGAATTTTTTAGTACAAATATAAAAAAAAAATCATTATTGCTATACAATAAGTGCATGAGTTCATCATTTTTGAATATATTTCCATCATGGGTACCGTTTATTGACAGACTGGGGCAGAAAACCTTATAAATTGAATAGTACAAACAATTGACAATTTACATATATTACAAGCAATGAATCATATTATTTTCTTCCTGCATACTGCATTGCATATTAATTTCTTGCTTTATAAAGTAATAAATTAAATGCTGCACATTTATAACTTCCATATTTATCCTTTTTTTTTATTCTGCTGATTATTATTATTAATTTTGTAGACTATTGTATGGCTTCTGTTCTAAGCATAGTTAATAAATGTATGTTAAAAATTTATATAATATTTTTTATTTTATTTATATCTCTAAACATTATGTAATGTCTATGTAAATGCAATATCTCTTTAGAAAAAAAAATTACATTTAATTGTTTTGTTACAATTCATTATGTCTACATTTTTTTTTTTTTTTTACCTGCTTTGTATGGAAATAAATGATTAATTTGGACTACAAAATCTTCCATGATTCTATAACATATATAATAATCTTGCCAAAAATACTACTTTACTCTTTACAGTTCTGTACAAATATCTTATAAGACCATAAAGAAAATCACTTTTTTTTTAATAATTTTTTTAATTTATTTTTATGTTTTTTCTTTTCAGAGTTTCTTAGAAGTTTGGAGTGAAATTCATTATGATTTTGCCAAAGTATTGCTGATGTTATTTTGCATGTCTCATATCATAGTTGTAAGTGAATTTTTTTAAAATTATGTTTGTATTAATATTTTAAAAGAAATTTGCATTGAAAAATTAAATAATAATTAATTATGATATTTCTGAATGAAATTGAATTTTAATTTCTGATTAAAAAGTGACTAGAAGAGAAACTAAAATTAAATTGCTTTCCCCCAAAAATAGTTTTTCTTGAGAAGTCGGGAAAAATTTTATTTCTATTTTGAAAGAAGAAGAATATGTTCGTTTAAAATGTTGGTAATGAGTTGTATTATTTTTTTAAAATAGTGTCAACTTCTGTTATAGAAAATTATTAGTAGTATACTTTCAGATTTTATGGCCAAATATTATTTTAGAATAGTTATTAATTGGGATTTATTTGAAAAACTCTTTCTCAAACTATGAAATGAAGTAGAATTTACAAGAACAGTCTAAAAAAAAAGACTCTGAGATAGTATAATAATTAAATTGAAAATGAAAAAGTTATTGAATTTTTTTCAGAAATCATTTAAGTAACAAAAAATATTCTCAGAAACAAGTATGGCTATCAAGGACATTTAAAAATATAGAATTAATTAAGCCATTGTTATTTATTTTTTATGTGAATATTAAAAACTTAGCTGGATATTTTGAACATTTATTAACTGTTGCATAACGAATTTGTTTTTAATATTGTATATCCTTTTTTTTTTATCTTTAACAACCTAAAATTTTTATTGAAATATATTCATTAATCTTATAATCTAAAGCACTTAAGGAAAATTGTTGAAAAAACTTTAATATTAATTATTCTATTAAAAATTTATGCTATTCAACATTATTATCATGCAAGTACATGATGTTGTTTTGGTTAGGAGGTTTATCTGAAGCTCGAAATCGCTTAGGCAATGAATAAAGCATAAATGGCAATTTTCATTTTCAATTTTTTTCTTGACTGGTAAAAAAGTTTTGGAGCTCTCATAAACCGGTTTAAACTGGTAAATGACTCAAATTAATTAAGACAAATAATGACTTAAAAATAACTATGTTCTCACATGATAACTTGAAATTTGCAATTGTAGATTTCATTTTTTTTAATTTATTGATTTCATTTTTATTTTATTTTTTTAAGTTACTGAATTTCTTTTGTAACAATGACAGTATCGTTGAATGTATACAAAAAATAAATATTTAAGCCATCGGAAATAAATATTAAACAGGTTTCCCCAAAACTTTCTCGCATACTTTCTAATAAACTTGTCATGCCAAATAATGCCTCACTTGGTATTGGTGTACAATAGTTAACAAAATATTAACTTTTGGTGTGAATTTAGTATTTTTATTTTTGCATTTTAGGTAACTCATCCCAGAGCCACTTTTGATTTAAGCTATGTTTATTTATTTAGAGCTCTTGATACTATGAGGTATGCCTTTATTTGTTACATTTTCTTGTATTAATTATATTAAATTCTTTTCCTTCATGTAGAATCATTTTAAATTATAATTGTAATATGAAAACATTTTACATAATAACATTTTTTTTATTTGGCAGTACATTATTGTATTGTATGGACATATATTAATCTTAAAGCATAAGTTTATATTTTGTTATTGATTAAATTATTTAATCATTAATTTAAAATTTCATTAAATATGCTGAGATAATTAGGCAAACTCTTATGAATGTGATCATTCAAAAGTTATTCTGAAGCATTTAATACAACTATTTGTATTTATTTTATATCTTTCCAGGTTAAAAGCAGTTCCTTTGTTTAAGGAGTTATTGGCTGGATCTGATATTTCTAACGATTGGTTGCAAAATGGCAGACCATGCTCTCCAAGAGTACTCTTTGTCTTTGAATCTTCCCCTTTGAGTGAGAGTAATACATATATAATGGAAGGTCGAAACAAACCAAAAGTAAATATAATAAACTATTCATAAAATATTTTTAATTTATTACTTTTTAAATTGATTTTTAAAGGAAAAAAAGCTTTGCTTTATGATTCATTTAATTTTATAGTTTTAGATTATTTTTAGTTTTAAAATTTAGGAAGTTTAAACAGTTTAACCTTCAACTGTCAGTTAAAAAAATAATTAACTGCGAAATTATAAAAGTTCTTATATCTGTTTATATAGCTAAAGTTATTGCTAACTTGGTTAAAAATATTTAAAAGTTATTAAAAATAAATTTATTGAATTATGTCATTAAATGTTTTTTAGAATTTTCTCAATAATATCCTTCATACCAATTAATGAAATGTTTTATGTAAAAAATATTTACATAAACTGAGCATAAAAGTGGTTTGATTTCAATGCAGATATTAACTAATGCATAGTGTAAATTTTGTAGACTTTAATTTTTTTTCTTTACATTCAAAAGATGCCTTGTCAACAGCATCAATTATAATATTATATATATAGTTGTATATATATATATATATATATATATATATATATAATGGAAGGAAAAAAGAAAATATATATATATATATTCAGAAGTTTGCCTCTCTAATAAGTTTGTTCTTCACACTATATTTAAAAAAAATTTTATATAGATTTTTAATCAGACTTTAGACAAAAATTTCAATTTTTGAAATTGCAAAAATTTGCAAAAAAAAAAAAAAAAAAAAAAATTGTAGTATTATTATTTATGAAATTGCATATTGTTGTTTAACTAGCAACAAGGCCTATTTCAATTTTCCAGATTTTGTAATGGGGAGGTTTGAATTTTTCACAATCATTAGTTACAATTTTGATTGTTTTATATTAACATGATGGATAGTAAAAATAGATGTTCATGATCTGATTTTAAAAAAAAAAAAAAAAAAATAGTTATTTATTTGAATAAAATAATTTTTTTCTTTCTTGAATGGTCTTTTAAAAATTGAGATAGATGGAATTTCTTATTAAGCTACAATTTAATGAATTTGGAAAATCTCCTAATTGCTGAAATTTGTCACATTTTTGTCACATAAAAAAAAATCAATTAATGATATACTTTGTTTCATGGAATAGATGATGAATTTTGAAGCGGAAAAAAACTTTCAGTTACTTGAAAGAAAAATATAATAACAGAACTAGACAAATATCTAGATATTAGATAAAATCATTTATGAACATATTTGTATCTGTAATATCCTATGGATAAATATTGGTTTGCATTTTTTTTTTTTCAAAATACAAGTTTTGTGACATCTTTCTCATTGATCTTTAGTATTAAACATGAATTAATAGTGAATTTGTTTTTTGTTTGTTTGTTTGTTTTTAAGAAACCATCACCGTTGAAAAAACTAGAGCACTCATTGGAAGATCAGATCTACCGAATTTTACGCAAAAGCAGAGTTATCACCAATGTGAGGTTAGTTGTAACATTTTAAAAAATTTTGAATTATTCCTAAATTTTTTGAAAATTATTTTAAGGGTTTTATTTATTTCATTAGTTTTTATTATTTATTTATTTGTGACATTATTTTTCACCAAATATTTACTTCTTTTCTTTTTTTTAAATCTAAAAATTTCCCAATTTTAAAATTATTATTACATGTTAAATGGAAATTTTCTGATAAGTTGAACCATTTTCTTTTGTTAGTGGTAACTCCCTTTTTGCTGTTCCTGCAAATCAAGAATTTGTTTATATTTTTTCGACCAAACATTACATAACAGATTTTGTTGGATTCTTTTTGTCTCAAATCAGAGCTCATTGTCTGCAGGCAAAGGAATCTGGTAAACACTTTTCTATTCATTTCTTATATATATTGACTTTTAAAGGTGATTTCTTTTTTGTCATTGTTTGAAAACCAAAAGAAATAAACAATCATAAATGGAAAAAAAAACATTAAGTGCTGTTTTTCATGTTGGAATTGCCAATAAACTATATCAATAAGGAACTAATTTATGCTTTACAAATCACTTTATAAATCACTCATTAGTTATGCTTTCGCTGTTTTGGGAGCAATGGTTAAATTGCATATGAAGAAGTTTGAGATGTTTCTTGGTATATTATACATAGTACTATCTTAAAGGATCTTAAGCTTATGAAAAGAAGAGAATGTTTTTAAAAAATAGGAACTTTTTTTAAAAAATAATATAAATAACAAGTTCATGCAAGAAATTTTTTGCATATAATCCTAAGAGCAGTTGACAAGAGTACTCTCCCCTGCCCCTCATAACAAAATGGACGATTGCAGGTAACAAATATATATATATATGTATAATTGTCTAGACTATAGCATTTTCAACAGCAACTAATATCTTGCTCCCATTATGAAAAAGAAATTATGTTTTATAATGCAGTAAATATAAAAATTATATGACAATCCTCTAAATATTTTTTTAATTAATTGTTCTGCCAATTTTGAGATTTTTAGCTGTTCTTATATTGACATATGAATAAAAATACAGAGATGAAGGGAAAAAAAAACATTTAAGTACAAGATTTACTCTCCTTTCAGACTTTTTAGTTATTAAAAGCCGCTTTTTATATTGATTCGTACTCTATTCTTTATATATTCAAGGTATTTTTCTTGTCTTAATTTTGAAAGTAATAAGTTCTAATCTTAATTTAAGAGCCTTATTTTTACAATTCACTAATTTTTGTCTGATAAAAATATTTGTAAAATTCAATATATGCTCTGAAATAGAAATATATTTAACATGGAAAGATAAAGAAAGGATGGACAGATAAAACGTATAATATTATAAGTTAAAGTTTTTAAATGTAAGTATAAGGAAATTTTCAAGTAATCATTTTTAGATGCTGTTTGAATCTATTAGCATTTTAGAATTTTCTGTGATAAGAAGAATAGGAGGCAGTAAAATTAAAAGAAGAAATAATTATTTATTTCAGATGCGACGGATTCAAAGCCTAAGAACAAAAGCAACATCTTGGGAATGAATACTTGTTATCCGGGTGATTCTGGTTTCCCATTTGAAAATATAAATGCAAATGAAAATTCTCATAGTTTTATGACATTTTTGTTTCAACATGTCAACTTGGCATTAACAAAAGGATTCGATGATAATGTTGGGCGCTATCCAGTTCCAGCTTATTTTGAAGTGAGTTGGAAAACTTTCAGTTGCTGTTTATAAAGTGTTTTAGAAGAAGAATAAATAATGCAGATATTAAGATATATATTCTTTTGGAAATCCACTTCTTAAATTCTGCTAGTTCATTACTTAAAATAAATATTTTCATTCAAAAGGAGATTTCTATTGTTTACAACATCTTTTGTTTGGGCCCCACTTATTTTTAATATATTCACCTCATTTAAAATCCTCAACATTTATGAAATTTTATTTTTCCTGCCATTTATGCAACATCAAGCAGTACGAGTAAAAAAAGAAAAGAAAAATTGCGTCACAGTCAACTAGAAATTCTTTAGGAGATTCTTCTGTTAAATACATGATGATGAAAATATTTTCATTAATTTTTATGAATTTGAAAAAGAAATAAAAGATGCAAACAGAAATCCATTTTAAATTATATGTTTTGATAGGAAGTAGTAATTGTGTTTCACATCTGCAATAAATATTATTATTATTGTAAATCTATAATAATGTTTCAAACAGAAATATATATTTCTTATTATTTAAATCATTACACACCCATAATAGGAAAGATAACTAAATCAAAGGGATATATACAATATTTTAACTACCTTCTCTTAGTGGATGAACAGAGATACAAATGTATGGTAGGATAAATTAATTCACATTGGGTACTTATTTATGGTAAACACTAGGAATAAAATTCATATACTTTGTAATATTAATAATGCACATTTGGAAAATCTTTTTTATGAAAAAAATCTTTTGATGTAAACATGTGAATCTTCGTGTGAAGACTTATTTGATAAATATATTTCATTGAGAATTTTTCCTCAATGATTCACCTTTTCCCACCATGTATAACACAATCTTCTGTCCCCTAGAAAAGTGCAAAAGGGGGTAATATTGTATATTATTTTTCCTTATTTAAAATGCTGTTAAAGGTAGTAATTATCAAGATTTTTTTGTTCATTATTATTTTTCTCTACTAGTATGTTTTACTAATACCATTGTAATTATATTTTTATAATAATTTTCATTTGTGCTAGAGTTAATTAGATTTTTATTGATTAGAATTAAATAAGAACTTCTAAATTATCATTACAGCCTGTTATGAGATATTTAATAATAATTAATTTCTAAAAAACTTAAGTAAATAGATTTTTTTTTTCTTATTTGATAAATATATTTCATTTTTTCATTGCGCTAAAAGTGATTGTAAATATTTCATTGTTATATATTTAAATTTATAAAAGAAATAATAATTTTGAATTCCATTTAATATTTTGAATGTAAATTGAAGTAACTGAATATTTTGAAATTTAAATACACATAATATTTTATAAAATTTATCCATGCTAATTCCTTAGAGAAATATCAGAATCTCATATTTTGAAGATAATAAAACAACTATAAATAATACAATGAATCGCAGAATTTTAAAAATTCCAGTTGTTTATTCTCTGTATTATAAATTTTAGTAATACATTTTCTGACTATAATAAAAGGTATTCTTATATTGTTATTATTTCCAGCTGGTTTCTACTCATACTTGGTTTGAAGTGGTATCTAAACTGAGTTCCATTTTGGATGACCCAAAAGAGAGTAAAAGTCGAGGTCTACACCAAACAATGAAAGCTACTTTAGATACAGATGTTAAATTTTCTGAGGGGTAAGTTACTATTATGACTTTATTTTAGTTTTTAATGATATTTTAAATCTAAGAAGCAATGTGCATTTCTGAAAGTAGAATGAAATATAATAATTTATGACACAAGTAGGCAATAATTGAATAAAAAATTCAGCAACATATCTGAAACTGTAAGCATTTTTCAATTATTACATTTATAAATCGCTGTTTATGGATAAAAATAAAAACATTTTATATTGAAAAACTATTAAAATTCTACAACAAAATATTGTTACAAAGATATAAAAAACTATGCCATTAGTTTAAACAAGCAATTAGAATGAAGCAACTTACAACAGCACAAGACTGCAAACTTACCCATTACTGATGAGGCTCACCTTTTATACATATATAGAAGGTTCAAGAATAATCGAATTTGAATATTTAAGAAAGATGTAGAATCTTCAATATTGTAGATAAACAACAAATAACATTTTTAATAAAAGAATTCCAGTCTTTGGATAAAACATCTTAACTGGGATTTGATCCATGGACCTACCGATCAGAAATGAGATACTCTGCCGATTAAGCCACAGCAATGGCTAGTTATTCTGATTTGTGCACCAGTATGCATTATTCTTTAAAATAAAACGTCACTGACAGTGCAAAAAGTCATATATCAAAAATTCAGTTTGTTTAAAATTGTGGTTAGTGCCTCAACATATTGCCAGAAAGCACCAAGTCATCAATATCTAAAAGCAAAATGGCTGCTTAAGTAAATATTAATGAAGTAATAATAGATATTGATTGATTTCTTAAAGTTTTAAAGTTTCCTCCTTTGTCTAAAAATTCACATTTTTAAATTTTTAATTAATTTTTTTATATACTTCATGGGTTAAGATTGCTCCATTTTATCATATTATAATCATTAGCTGCTATATTACTTTTTGAAATCTATTGCTGATGTAAAGATATACTAATTAATAGATTTCAGCCAAATGAAATTTTATGATAAATTAAAACCAAATGATAAAATATTTTGAATTGTGATTGACAATATGCTAAATTATATTTCCAAGATAAACTCATGTCTAATAAAATGTGAGTGATCTCTAAAGCATTCAATAGACTATTTATAAGGAAATGGCTCTTTTGCATTTACTGTAATCAATAATATAACTGCAGAATTGCTAGACTGTTGAAATAGCATGAAGACTCTGCTTGAGATGTTGTAATTAATATCTTTGTATGCATTGTTGTAAATTTATCTGCCAAAGCTGAAAAATAAACTCCATACCAAACATTTTCTAGAGAATTCACGCTTTTTAGTTATGACTCTAACAGATATTATGAATTATCCTAAAACTTTGCTGTGATTTGAGTTGAATGATAACTAAAATTTAAATTATTGTAAATAAAACTAACCTAAGAAAAAGAGATACTGGTAACTTCATGAATTAGGTTGCCGAATGTGTGATGACTAGTAGCATAGTTCTGTAAAGGTAAAATTCATTACTATTTATTAAAGGCAGGCTACTATGTAAAAGAAGTATATCATATTTAAAATGAAAGACATTTAAAAACTTCAGAAACAAAAATTGAATTTAAAATCAACCAATATCATCTTTATTACTTTAAAATTTCATTTCGTAAGTTTCGATAAAAATTTACTGTTATATTTCATTAATTTTATACAAACTATTGTTCAAATCATAAAATAAAAGTTAAATTTAAGAATTTTCCAAATTTTGTGCACTGTTGTTTATCATTCAGTCATTTTGAATATATTTGATATCAATTTTTTAAGATAATGAAAGCTTTTATTATAATCCATTGCAATTTAGATGCCTCACTTGATTACTTTTGCAGGAGATGTACTAAAGTGTTGCCTCTTGCATCTGCTGCGTATCAAGACAACTTACCTACACACTACACTGAGGATTACCATCAAACAAGGGTAACATTCTTTGATATAAATGTTGTTTTCAGCATTAATGATTTTTTTTGTAAATATTAATTTTGAATTTTGAATATTAATTATGTCTCTAGTTTAGTATATTGAATCTTTTCCTAGATTTTCTTTGAAAATTAGAGGAGAAAAGCTTAATTCTTTGCTCTAAAATTTTTCTGATAAGAAATTTCTTATTTTAATATCAAAAGTACCACCAAAATACATAATATTACTTTACACTTTTTTTTAAACTTTAGTTCCATGGTTGTGTAGTGAATCTGAGATATTATTATTATTAGCAGAATTATAATAGTCTAGAAATCATCAGATCTTTTGCTTTTGTCAATTTAAATAGATGTTTAATTTACATTTGTGCAAATACAGGTGGCATTTTCTTATATTTTCAAAGATTCTGACTGACCTGATGAATTTGTAATTATTTAATTATATGAAAATGCGAAGTTAAGATTGCTTATATCTCAGTGGTTCTTGTAAATAATTTCAGAAAATTCATTGATAATCATAAAGTGTTGCTAATTCTGTATTTGAATTAATTTAACATCAATTTTCAGCTGGCTCATGCTTTACATGTGTTCAGTGTTCATGCTAGAGGACCAGCTGTGCAAAGGTATGCTAAACAATTAAAAGAAGATTGTGAAAGACTGTGGAAAAATGGCCATCAGATGTGTGAAGTTTTAAGTTTGACAGGAAACCATTGTATGAATCCGGTATGTTGTTATGCATTGTGCTATTTTATTTTATTCAAGTCTTTTTTTTCATCTTGTTAGTTTAATGAAAAATTGATTTTTATTTAACTTTTCTTTCAAAATAAGTTCATGTGTCACCATTATTTCTCATGCAACAGATATGCTGTATGCAAAATAAATGTATTATGCCATTGACACATTGAGATTTTAAAGATTTATTACATTGATATTGAAATTTAACCTTTTTTGCAAACCTGCTGTTCGTTTTTGTGCAAAATACATGATGAAAAAATAATTTAAAGACAAAAAGCATTTTTTAAGATATACAATTTAATGCATGTGAAAATACTTAAATAGTAATGCAAATAATAGTTATTATGCAATTATAGAAAATATGAAGAGTTTCTGGGCACTTGTCAATTGTAATAGCAACCAAAAAGTGCCAATAAATAATGTTGGCAATTTCAATTAGCAGCATGTGATTTGCACAGGATTTAATCTATATTTATCCACATATTTATTATATATATTTTGCACTTGAAGTATATTTTTACAATTTGACAAAAAAAATTTCTTGGCGCTTTTTGGTTGTCATTAAAACCAACAAGTACCAGTTTTTTTTATGTATATAAACTATTTTATCTGGAAAAAATGCAAATTAAAGGAACAAAATGCAGCTCACTATGACAGAACAAAATTATAATGAAAGAAATGAAACAACTAAATATGAAATAAAATGGGAAAAAAAGGCAATAACTGTTAGTAGCATAAGTGCCATGAAATATTGATAAATACTATGGAATAGTGATTATAGAAATATCCTATGATATTCCAAATAGTAATACTTAACATTAAATTGTTGGTATTATAGAAAAAATACAAAGGGAAAAAAAATAAGTATCACTGGATATTTCCTTCCAATTAATATGGTTTTCATCCATATTAATTGATTTTCCATTTTGTTCTGCTTTATGTTTAATTGCTTTAATTTTTTTTTTTAACTTGTGTGCAAGTGAGTGGGGATTTAATATGTGATATACAGAAAGATTCCAAATTCATGGTACAAACTCGGGGAGAAAATAGAGAATAAGGATATAAATAATATTCGTATATAAAATCAAGGTCTCAAACCAGCTTTTTAGTCATAAATACAAGGTGTTTCAATTCAACTGAAACAAGATTATATGGAATTTTTGTTTTTGATCACTGTTAAAAACATTTTGAGTTTCAAAATATAATTTTTTCCGTCATAAACATGTTATTAATATAAAGAATTAATAATTATTATCTCATTTATGTTTTTAAAAATAATTTAAATTGGTTGTTTTAGGTAATAAAAATTTTCTCTTTTTCTTATCCCATTATTTTTCATAAGATTCACAGAACTGATGCTGACCCCTTGGAAGACAAATCTTTACCAATTATGGCACATTGCAGTCAAGTGAAGATTGTATCGACCTGTGACTGTGGAAGCAAGCAAGCAACGAGAGACGATCCTTTCGATGTCAAAGTAATTGAAATATTTATTTTAATTTTTCTGTAATCAAAACTTTAAAGTATGTAAAAATTGATGCAAATCCTTCTTTTATTTCAGGCTGCAAATTATGACTTCTATGCAGCTCAAAGAGTGCTCTGCTGTGGAGCTTTAGAAAAGATTGAATTTCCAGTATTTCAGGCTAGCAGTGTGGAATCACATCCTGCACGCATTTCTCCAATATCTGTTCCACTAGAAAATGAAGCATCTGAGGAGAAAACTAAGGACAGTAGTAATTCTAGTCATGGAAATAATCTCTCAAAAGCTGAACTGTCTGAAGGTGAGTTTACGAATGAAATAATTATAATTATGCTTTGCATGTCAAGTATAGAGTATTGAAAAAATCGTTTATATTTTTTATTTTTCTTTAGGAAATTCAGAGGAAGACAATTCTTTAACAAATGAATCAGAACCACTAGCAACTGATGAGCAGTCTCAAAGCCAAGCAGAAGATGAACGAGATGAAATAGTCATTAGCATCCAAGAGGAAACTATTCCTAGCAAAGGTGAGTGTGAATTTCAGAAGAAGTTTGTGGAAAAAAATTGGTTTAAGTTTTGTTCTTAGTTTAAAAGAATTTCTTTCATGTATGAAAATATTTTTAAATGTGCATTTATTGAATGAAAAGATTTTTAATTTCATGTACAAATATAAATTTATATAATATTTTGGAATTATTCTTATACAGTCATTAAAACAGTTTTAAAAAATGTAGTTATATCCTATTTTATCCTTCCTATTTTGTTAATGCATTCTATTGTAATGACTTGATCCTGTCTGATCAAATAAAGGGTAGCGTTTATATACAATTTTCTTTATTTAAAGCCTTATTTACATAAAAACAACTCTTTCTCATCTGGGTTAAAGGAATGATGCTATTTACAATGCGAAAATTAAACAAGAATAGTTCCCCAAACAATTTTGGAGAAAACAACTTCACAAGAACAGCTAACAGGCTATTGGCATCTCGGGTACTACATGGGTAGCTCTCAGAATCCACCGAATTTCCTTCGGGTGGAATTTTACTCAGAAGTCCAATTCACATGAAGTTTCTCTGACCTTTCCTCCTCTCTTCTCATTTTTCTTCCGAAAAATCTCGCATTTTATTTTTCTCTTTGACTCCACCTCTTATGTCCACATTGGTACACTTGGGTTCCCTGATACCCAATCACCGTTCAAAACAAACCTGAATGGTCTCCGGTCGACCGATTGACATCTGGAGGGTTTGATACTCTCCCCTTTCGAAGACACGATTTATTTCCCTGGGAAACGCACATGTGGATCCTTATCTGGATTCGCACTAATTGGCCAGTTGATCCTACTTAAAAGGAGGTCCCCCATCTGGCAATCTGGAGGCACTTAACACTGTGGGAGTTTTATACCTTGATGATAGAGCTGGCCAGAAATGCTAATTATCGAGTGTGAGGAAAAAGGACGTCACAATGGTCACCAGGGTTTCAGGGCAATTGAACTGAGTCTTTACACTATTAAAAATTTTGCTTTGCTCAACATGGAAATTAGAAAAATTATTAATGTTACTTCTTTTTGATAAAATATTGAGGTCTACTTTTCAATCCGATTTTTAATTATTAAAAAAAGAAGGGAAAACTCTAGATATGCATAATATTTTCTATTATTTTCTTCATCAAAGGATGCTTATATTGTTATTTTGAAAATAATGAATTTTAATGTGTGTAAGTATGCCAAGCTATTCTTAAAAAAATGTAAAGCTTCAGGAAAGCAGTACAGTAGTGTCTACAGATAGAGAAAGACTTTATCTATTGCTAAAACAAATGGCTTGTTTTAATATGGATTTAATCTTTTGCACTTTTTTCTTTTTTACCAAATTTGGTGATTGTTTGGATTTTCTATCGTGTTCAATATTTTTTTTTTTTTTTCCTTCTTGTGTACGTAATGCCTTGAGAGTATTTAAAATAAGTCAGAAAAGACAGGGAGGATTGTTTTGATTTTGATGCGAGTAGTGAATCATCATGTTTGTAGTGGCTTAGAGAAGTTTACTCAAGTTTGAGTAATCTGGATATGGGGAATTGGTATATGTGACAGGATCTATTTTGTTTAGAAAAGAGATGAATGTGAATCAAAGTACGCCAAATGTGTGTGTGTGTAATATCTCTTAATCTAATTTACATCCTTATTAATTTCCTAATTTTTATCTTAATTTAGTCCATGTTAACTATTTTCTAAAGTGTTTTTTTATATCCTGATCCAGTTCCCTATTTTTATTTAATTAATTCTTCATGTACTCTATAAAGCTGCTCACTTCAGCATTTTCTCATGCTCCAAGTGAAGGGATAAAAATTTCTAATGCTTGAAACATTCTTTTAAAGATACCTAAATATTCTTCTCCTAAGACTGCACATGTCAAAGAAATTCCTATCAAAATCTCATTGTAAAATCACAGGTGGGAAAAATTTTAGTCTCTTTTGCACTTGTATTGCAATGGAAATGGATGGCAGTTTTATGGCCATAGTGAAATAAATTGAAGTGGGAAATTTAAAAAATTTCTTCTATTCAGCTAGGGAACTGCTAAAATGTATTCACACAGAGAAAGTGAGAAAGAAAGCTTCAGTTGTTTTGTCATCTTCCAAAATTTGAAATAATATATTTGAAAATATGAATTAAAAATACTATTGTTTAAATAAGTGCATATTTTTTTTTATCATCTTTCTCAAAATATCAATCTTGAAATTAGAGGACTAATGTTGTTATTATTGATGTTTTTAGATCGATGTCTCACCAGGCAACCCTCAACTACTGAATATTTACCCGGGATGCTTCATTCTGAAAGTAAACTTGGTTTACTACCAATGTTCTCTTCTTGGTCTTTAGTTTGCTTGGGTCCATCTAGTTTGTACTCCCATAATATTGGTAAGAATATGCAATCATTAAACTATCAAATTAGTTAATTCTATTTGTCAACTGATTTTTTTTATAGAATTTAATTTATTAAGGAATCAGCTATTTAAAAACATATTACAAAAAGAATGGCTTAAGTGTCTTGATTTTGCTCATGATTTTATTTAAATTATGTAACTCAATTGCTAAAGTAGATTGAAACTTATCAAAATTCTTTTTAAATATTAGTATTTTTTACTAACATAGAATTCAACTGACTGATAATTAATAATTTATTGCTCTTAATTACTAAATTATCATATGTGAAATTAAATTAATCAGAGATTAGATTTCTTAAAGCAGATTTTTAAAGTATTAGTAACAGGCAATTAAATTTTCAATTACTTAAATGATATGCAGCAATTTTTGCACTTTGTTTTTGATATTGTTTCAAGACAAACTTAGATATAAATGATAGTGAATAATTATTCAAATTAAAATAGCTGTTTTTACAAAGAATTTTTTGTTTCATATTACATATTTTTTTCTATAATATTTGAAGTAAAAGGATGTAAATTGGAATTAATATTAATTTATTCTTCATTTATATCACACTGGGATAATTTATTAGTTGGAGCAAATTAATGCAAAAATCTGCTGAATAATTATTTTTTGTGTGACTTTGAAATATTGTTTAACTCTTAAAAATTAATTAATTATTAATGAAATACCAAAAAGAAAAGCCTAATCTTGTAAGGAATGGAATATGTCCCTCGCCCATCTAAAAATTGAAATGCTTTTGCTGTTACTGATGCATTCATTAGAATTTTTTTAGTATTAGATATACTTTTTTTAATCCATTTATATTAGCACAAGAGAAGAAAATAACATTTTACAATATTAATAAAATTGCCCACTTATTCAGCTTTTATTAATATTTATACATGTATAAATTCCTATTAGTTTTCTGGATTATATGTTAATACTATAAAAAATTATCATTGCATTCAATCGGGTATTGACTGAGCATCTTTTTCTAATTTTGCAATAGGCTTACAAGATCAACCTGGGTTTATTCTTGGCACTAATTACCTGTTACCTTGGGATGTTACTGTTAAACTTGAACATAAAGATCGTTCCTGGCCTCTTCTGTGGGAAGGTAAAAGGCCACTGAATTTGAAGGCAAAAAAAGCATTTAGAGGTAAATATTGTTAAAATCTAATGCACTATATTGGAAATAAATTTTATTTTGCTCCCATATATAATAATGATTGGAAAATACTAGTAATAAAACATATATGCATGAGTTGCTTTTAATTTTTATATCACATTTCATGTTCTCAATTCAGATCTTTTACAGAAAACATTTGTTATATCCTGTTTACAATGTTTTGGTCATTTTGTCCATGGTGTGGAAGCTTCACCAAAATTTATGTAACACAATTTTAAAATGTTAGGCTATTGCTTTTGAATATATAACATGCATCTTTTTTTTTTTTTTTTTTTTGCTTGAGGTATCATATTTCTCATTTCTTTGTAAATAAGTACTTTGGTCCAAAAATTCCAATCTGTTGGAACTTTTAATGTGCTGGAACTTGAATTCCGTAGTCATTATTTTAAAAATTAAACTATTGTTTTGGATTGTTTTTTGCATTTTATTTTATGCTAGAAATTATGAAATTCAAGTTATGCATAGTTCATTTGCATTTATTTCCCAATTCTATTATATCTCTATTTTCCATTATTTCAATTGCATTAATTAATCTCTTTGAATTATAGAGAGTCCTCAATTCAATGTGAAGATATTCATTGGAGTTGAATATGAATGCAATAGAGGACATCGTTTTATGTGCTCTGCACCAGATCGTGTATTGAGAGTTACAAGTACAGGGCATGTCAAAGTATGTTTCTGCCAGCTTTTATGTGATTTATAATACTATATAAACTGTCAAATTACTTTGATATTGTACATTTTTTAAGTATAACATTTTTTGAAATAATAAAATCTAGTATTTCGAAATTAGGGAAGGCAAGAGATTTTTAGTAATTTAGCATAGTTTATGCTATTTATCTTTCTTATCCCATAAATTTATTCAAAGAATAAAAAGATAAGCATATTTAATGTGAATATTATGTATTGAATCAGTGATGGTTCGTCAATTCAGAGCCAAGCAATGATTCAAAATAGTCCCAATAAAGTGAATTCAGAGGGGGAGGGGATCTTTAGCTCTCAGCAGTTTATTTTTAAAAATTGCTTACATATCTTTCTTTAGTTAGTGATTTCTAAGAAAAGATTACAAATATGTATTAAAACAGGTATGATTTTATCAAATGGATATGAAAGCAGATCCCAAACCATAGAATAGCAAATGGGGGAAAAAATGAAAAAAATATATATATATCAAAGGGGAAAATTTGCTCTTGTATTGGAGTAGCCGTTAGCCAAGCACTGAACTTGAGCTGCAGAAATCTTTGTCCAGTCAATGCTAAAAATTAAGTGAAGAAAAATGGCTTTTGATATGTCACATAACAATATGCAGTGCTTGAATGTGATGCTTTGAAGGGCAAATTCCTATGCAGCTATGTGTTTCCTATATTTTGTTTTATTTTCTTCCTTCTTTTATTATTTATATTGTTTCTTCCTCTACTTCTTCTTCTTCTTCTTTTTTTTTTCCTTTGTTTATCAGATTTTCTGAGCAGAAAAATAATAAAATAAGATTTCAAAAAGAGAAAACACATTTTTACAATTGAATCATGGAATATGGACATCTGCAACTCTGTGATATTAATTGATCAGCTGTCACTGTAAGAAACAACTTTTTGAACAAAACATATTGCATAAATAATAAGCTGAAATTTCCATTAAGATGTGATTTAAATATGGCATATTTCTGCAAAAATGCTGATTTCAGTATTTCTGGAATCAAATTTTTGCATTTTCTATATTGATTAATTTTCTTTTATAATAATTCTACTATATTTCAATATATCATTTTTTTGTATAAATTTATTCATTTTATTGTTTAATTAATTATACTTATTTTACTTCTCGGTGTTTATGTTTGGCACAGTTAATTATTTTATGAATTTCATTTTGTTCTGCTCTAAGCTTGTGTCATATCTGATAATTAATTTAATTTTAAAATCATGAAAGAATTATAAATGAACTTTGTTTCAGTAGATTACACAATAATCTATACCTACATTAACCTTTTTTTAAAGGGGAAGAGGTCTGATTATTTTGTACTTTTTTTAAAAAAAAATTGAATGGTGTAATGGTAGAAAGGGAAAAAAAAAGAGAGAGAAAGAGAAAATAAATCACAATAATGTTAAGTGATTTCACCAAGTTTAAAAATGTTTTTCCTATAAAATGTTTCAAGGCTGTTAATCAATTTATTTGTGTATAGGGAAAGCTGAATAAATTTTATGAGCTAGGGATTCTCAAATTTAAAAAAAATTACCATATGAAGAAGAATCTGTATATATATATCACCATAAATGCCTTTTAGGTTTAAAAATCAATAGTTGCAAAATGGTGTATTTAAAATCAAAGAATAAAATGTTTTAATTTAATATTATTTAATTGTATTTATAAATGAAACTTTTATATCATTATAAAATATACTATATTTTAATAAATACTCGGTAATAAGGTATAATACGAAATATTATGATTGTTTTATTGTTAATGAAATTATGAATCTTTTTTCATTGTATTAGTTTTGGTTTATTGATCTTTTTATACATTAATTTCAAGCATAAGTCAGAGTTAAGGTTCAACCATATCCTATATTTATTTTTAATAAACATCATGACTAAGAATGCAATCATTTTTTTTATATTCAATGTTGTATTTTGTGTTTTTGTTTCTTTTTAAACTGATAAACAATTGCTTTTATAAGTTTGTTTATGATAATCTGTCCTGATTTTACCATATGCTTGGTGCAGTATAGTGCTATAACAGCATATATTGATAAATATGGTCCTTGCACCAATAAACCATACAAAAATGAAACAAATAAAATGACTGAGAATGCAATTTCATGAAGATGTGTTGAAAGGATATATTTACATTTATATTTCCTTTTCAAACAAATATAGCATTAAATTATCCTTTTGAAATTCATTCATATTATTTTTTTAAGATGTGGAATATCTAAAAACTGATCTGTTTCTTAAATTGAAAAAATTTTTAGGACATTACTTGTATATGGCCATAGTCTTAGTGCCAATTTAGGACATCTTATATTCATTTTGAAAATTTATTTAGCCTTTTTATGTATAACATTATGAAATATAACACTAAAAATAATGTAATGCTTATTAGTGGTAAATGTACAATAGGTTAAGAATGCCTACTATGTAATACTTCTAATTGCTTTTTTTTTTTTCATTTCAATGTCTATAGTAGAATATCCAGATGTCTATAGCATCATTTTATTTATTATTAGCAATAGATTTTTTTAATCACAAATTGGGAATATTTTTCTTTAATTTTTATAGCATTTACATATTTTAAAAAATTTATTGTGATTTAATGTATAAGTAAAGCTGTATTATTAATTCATTTATGCTTTAAAATGCATATTTTTTTTTTACAGGATAATGCATCTAAAATTACAGGCTCTGATATGCCACTGTATTTTCCCTGCCCTTGCAGGTATTTATATTTCAAATATAATTTTCTGTTTCAAAAAATCTTGGTTGAAGATATGAAGTACATGCCACATATGTGTAATAATAATAATTTAAGAATAATTTATCTTTACTGTTTATTTTATTACTATTATTTATTTATTTGATTTATTATAATATTTAATTTGTAACAATGACAAAAAATATTCCTTTTCAAAAAAATGGGAGGGGGGAGATGTTTTAGAATTAATTGCATTTAATGATTTTTTTTCATCCATTTGATTCTTCCTTTTTAGATCGTCCAAACCTCAAATTGCTCAGCTGATGAGGATTCATGTTGTTACACCTAAAGCTCCTGTACATGTAACTCTCCATCCGAAAGTGCAACCAGCACCTGAGCCCTGTCCATTATTTTATCCAACAATCAGCGAGCCTTTAAAGCTTTCACAATCTGCATACTGGGTTTTGAGATTGCCGTATCCTTTTGTAGTTATCTTCTCCATCCTGCTTTTATTTCAAAGTATTCTCCTTATGCAATTACTAGGTTTGCTCGTCAAATTAATTATATTAATTTTAATTGTATCAACCAACTTTAATTATGCTAGGGCAATGATACTTTTCTGTTAATAAAAAAATCCCAGAGGAAATCCATCAATTCCTAACAACATATTGCCTGATCTTTGTGTTAGCTTTCTTAGTGACGAATATTAATACCAATATTTCAGCTGGCAAAAGTTGAGGTTCTGACAGTGGCAAAATATCTATACATGTTTTTTTTTTCCCCCTCCTTTAATAAGCTGAATTTTTTTTTTTTTTTTTTTTTTTTAAAAAAAATATAAAAAAATTAATGGGAAAATACAAAAGAAAGAAGTGTACAGAAAAATGATTTTCTATTTGAATAAATTTTAATAATAAACAGAATAAAACTATACTGAATGCTTTGCATCCAATGGAAATTAGATGTTACCTCAGATCTTAAATTCAGCTATTGGAAAGTTTTAAACAGAATGGCATTCCTGAAAAAATAAGATTTTAATGAAAATGTGTGTGCATGCTTACGTCTGTGTGTGTTTGTTTTTATCAACCATGATTTTAAATTAAATTTCTGTAGTTACACCTTATTAGCCAGTTATGCTATATAATTGAATAACAAATTAATTGCTATACATGTTCTTTCTCGAAAATAAACAAAACTGCAATTTTTATATTATGTTCATAGTTGAATATTTAGTATTTGCATTATTTAACTAATAATAAAATACATACTTTCTATATTATTTTATTATTTAACCTTTATTTCAGTATTGTTTTCAGTCATTATATTGGAATTACAGAATTACTAAGTTTTGCTTGTTTTAACAATAAAGTAACACAAAAAAATATTTTTCATATCCTCAAAAAGTAGATATTATTGTATTTAAAATATTTTCCTATATGAGTTGTTGCAAATAAACTTAGTATTGTTTCATCTTAAAGTAATGAGGTGTTTCTTTTCCTTTCTTTTTTTCCTGCATTCAAGAAAGGAAGAATGATATATGAAAATGGATCAATTTTTTCTCCTTTTTTAACATGTGCTATTTAATGCATTACTAATTCATATTCATACAATTTTTTAGTTAATATAATTAGAGGAAGGAATTTTATTTTCACCTTAATTTTTCTGCTTCCACCAACAAATTTTTGTTATATATAAGAAGAAAGATTATTGTCTTAACTTTTGAAGTTTTGTGTATGAAAGTGAGCATGGACCATACCTTCCACCTAGAGAGCCTGTGCCAGTGTCTGCTTGTCGTCTGTTAAAAGGCACTTATAACATTGCAGAACAACAGTCAAATCGATGAAGATGAATAAGATTCAAGGTATGCCTTATCACTTATATTAACTCTTGCAAAAGTATCTAAAGGTTCTTTTTTTTTTTTTTTTTTTTTTTTTTGGTTTCTTTGAATTTATGGACATCAAAATGATCTACTTATAATTACAATAACATCGTAATTTTATTCTGTTATTTTTATTTTCATTGTTGTGAAATTTGAATTGAATGTCTTATCGATAATTTCAGTGGTGTAGGGAAAGTAAATAGTCTTAAGTTTTCACCCACAGGCATTATCAGTGATACAGCCTGGATAAATAATGCCCAGAACATATCATTACATTTTTGCTTCTTCATTAGATTTCACTTTATAAACAACTAATGTTTTAACTCAATAACTAAGATTGACACTCAAGGCATCTGTATCATTCTTGCCATATAATTATTACTCTCTGTAAGTTAAATGAAAAGTGCTGATGTATTAAAACAGAAAATTTCAGATTGAAAAATATTTAATTATTTCATCACATGCTTTTGCCATTGGTAACATTAGGATGTTTTTTAAAAAAATTATTTTTTTTATAAATATTAATCCTGAAGCAGAATTTTTATTTTCACTTTTATTAACTTGCTTTTTGGCTGGTATTATTTTTGTAAACTGTGTAAAGCATTAGCAACAGAATGCAAAAGTCTAAGTAATTGAGCAGGCAAATTAAATGTGAAATATTATAACTTTAAAGTATAACATTAAAAGTTTGAATCTCTTTTAATTTTGTGATAATTGTTGCACTGAAATTCATTAATAACATTTTGATATTTTGGAAAAGACGAGTATATTCAAACGCAATTCTATAAATATATAATTCATTTAGTGAAGATATGTCTCCAGGATAAAGCAGAGAGTATTGTATGGCTTTGCTGTAAACCATGGGCTTCACTGCTTGAGGATACACAGTTGATACCACTACTTTTCTGCCTTACTACAGGTCATGACTGTTTGCCTGCATACCTGTATTGGCTTGGGCTTTGTGACTATCCCTTATGTCCTCTGTGTATACAACATCAAATTTTTTATGCTATTCATCTTGACTCTTACTCTGCACTTGTGTTTTTAAATGTAAAGTTCAGAAATATTGGAAGGCTGGAGATCTAACAGCGTCATAGCCAATCTTCTGGGCATTTGTTAAAAAATAAATAAATAATTCATGTAGTGTATTACATGAGATATGTATCCTTTTTTGACATATTTTATATGCAAAAAAATGAATTATTTAAATATGAATTGCATCATATCATTAAAAAAAGAATAAACTTAGATAATATCCCAATTGAAAAAAAATATTCTACCGAAGTATCAATTGAATGCTTTTATTCACATGACATTAAGTGAAACAAATTCCTGTTTTATTTTCTATTCAAATTAATACTAACCTTATTTGACTTTTTCCCTTCTTACTGCAATGTTCAAGAGTAGTTTAAAGTATTTTTTTAATGTGATAATATTTATGGACTGGCTTATTCTGTGTTAATTGCAATATACATAGTGAAAAAATAATTCAAAATGCTGTACTGGACAGGTAATTGAACTTAGAGTTACCAAATTGACACAAAGTTGCTTCTAAAATAGTAGATGCTCACCAAATTATTCAAGATTTTTACTAAGAACTGATAACAGTATTAATATTTTTCCTGAATAAATTCAAAAGGTTGTTATGCAAAAGTTTTCTTATGTTGCTTTAAACTTCAAAAATGTTCCTTGTATTATGTTGCAGTAAGTTTTTCAGTCATATCAATTTTACTTCCATACAATTGTTCTCAAAATTTAATAAAAATAGAATTTCAAATATTATTTTATTGTTATATATGTTTTATTCAACAAATATTCAATATATGTTTTATTGAAATGCTGCATATTGTTTTTGTTGGATGTATATTTAAACACTGCAATTTACTACATTTTGCATGTGCACTTTATTTCTACAGTATATTTAAGATAAATTTTAAAAATAAAATAAATATAGATGAATTAATTCTGAATTATTGCTGTTTTTCGATATTTCAAACTACAAGTTTGAATTTTCTTTTATTTTTTTTTTATTCTTTATGATCATTTAAGCATTTGTTATATATTAAAGTGAGAAACTGAAAATATTTCCTTTCATTAAATTCAGAGTTAAGAACTGATTTTATTTTGTTTAAGGGAATTTGTTGCTGAATGTGCTCATAAGGAATGCATTACGCAATCTGATGTGGGAGAAATATTTTTATGCATCAAGAGTGTACAAACCAGGGGGAAACCTTGAAGCTTTCTCATGAGACACCTTGGAGCTCCATCAGTGCATAGTGTGAAAAATTCATCAAACGTTTTTCATGCCATTTAAATGAAGAATGCAACCAGTGTTATGACCTTTGAATGATGGAAGTAAATGAAATTATAACAACCATAAAAGTATGCACTTTATTACATATTATGGTATAACATATTCATAGGCAGGTATCTGATAAAACATGTAAATATTTCCAAATTAAGGTTTTAACTTTGGAAATAGTTTTTAAAGTGAATCGATGCCTTATCCTCCCTTTTTTTTGGCATATTTTCTTCCATTAAGCTCAAATAAGAGAACCAATTAAATATCTATTAATAATACATTTTCCAAAATTTAAAATAATATTTTAAATTCTGAATGCTTTAACATTCAAGTGGTTATCTCAGATTATCTTTCTTTTTTCTTTTTACCTATGTGTTTTGAAAATAAGATTTTCATTTGTTACATCAATGATTTATACTGTATTTGTCAGATTTTTTTTCCAATGTTGTTTTGAATAAAAAGAATTTGATTCATTTTATGCTTTGTTTATGTTTCTTTCAGACTTTTACTTTCTCTTAAGCAAGATATGCACAAAAAAAAAAGCTTTTTTAATCATGAAAAATTTATAATTCATGATTTTGATGAATCTTTAAATTTTTTTTAATTTATTATTATTATTTGTCTTTGTACAAAAGGGTGATGGAATTTCTGTCAGTTTTTAAACTTGAAACGTAAATAACTTGATAAATGAAAATTTTAAAAAAAAGCATATAGATCTATCATTAGAATAGTAGATGTATTTCAATTTTTGTATTCAATTCATTGAAAGAAAAACACCCAAAATCCACACACAGTTTTTTTTTTCTTTTTTTTTTTACATTAAGAGCATCATGTTGTGGTGAAGTTGTGTTAGTATAGTAGAAAGTTGTGAAGAGAACACTCCTACTCTTTAAATATTTTAATTTCTTCTTTGAATGAATAGAATTTGATTCTGTATTTATGCTTTAACTTGGACTTGAAAGAAGTAAGAGCTAGTGATTTACAGCAACAAATGCAGTTATCCCTGCTTCCAGATGTGGAGAGCAAGAAATTTCACTTCAAACACAATGTATTTATACTTAATCCAACTTCCTTTCAAAAGTGAATATAAATATATAATAATCCGTATGTTAATAAATGCGTTATTTAGTTTTTAAACTTTAACCTTGATTTGCGAAACCTTATTTTTGAAATTCATAATCACTTAGTTTAACTTGAGTGATAATTAGAAGATTGAACACTCTATCTTAATATTTTGTTATTTTGTCGTACAGTTGATTCGAAATTTTGGTAAAAAAGGAGAATCAGGTATCATATTTCTTCAAAATATTTTAACCAAACTAAAATAATATGAAATTTAAAAAAAAATAACACAATGGTTGACATATCTTTTTTAAAAAAATGTTTCGTCTTGGTGTCATTCGACGCCATGTGCCCGATTTTCCTGCATGGCCAGGATTTTCACGGTCAGTAAATATCAATTACTTTCTTTCTGTATAGGATATGCGCTTGAATTTTAAGTCATGATCAAATTAGATCCAAAATAATCTGAAACTTGCGGCATTTCTATTTTTTATTATTATTAAATATATCATGCCATCCTTGGTGAATTATTTGGTTATTAATCCCTAGTTAATTGCATCCGAAAATAGAATTTGTGTTTTAGATGGTTTTTGCCCAAATTTTTTGATTTGAAAAAAATTGGTCCAAAATTACGCTTGTAATTACAAAATCTCATACCAAATTTGATGTATTTATAAAAATCCCGTTTTTGATTTCGAGCATTTATATGTTTCTTAATGTATAGACCGACAGGCAATTAACCCCTTCATCGACTTGATTCAAAATTCGATACCGTTCATCAACGTATTCTGAGACGACCACATTTCGATGATTCCATCTCACGGAACGTTGAACGCATTTCCGGTATTCACCTTTGACCTTGGATTTCCCCCACTAGATAATTTTTTTTTCACGTGTATGTGAATATCGTGTCATTTCTAACCGCATTTTATTTTAACTCAAAATTTCGCATTGATATGGCTAGTTCAAGTGGTAAAAAGGCTTTCAGGAGTGGTACGAAGAAAACTTTACATAATATCATTAAATATTGTGACCAAGAAGCAGAAAATGGGAAATTAAAATATTGCCGAAAAAATTTAATAACATAAAAAATAAGCATTTTAATATAAAAAAGATCATTATTATTTTATGAAAAGGTAATTACCAAATTTTAAGAACGGAAATTTTTTATTTATTCTTTATAATTTAATGTTTATGCCCCTTACATTAAATAAAAATTGCTCGGAAATATTTTATGTGCGTTGGTACCTTTTGCCTTCTGTATTACTAATTGTCTATAACTTTTTACGTCTCAAAAACCGCGAGTCTCCATTGTTAAATGTAAACATCTCCTTTCATCTTTCCTGTCACCCCTATTTTGTCAAATTAAACCCATCCTAACGCAAGCGCAAAAGCGCGGAGGGTTTTACCATCCGTTGTCAAACAGTAGTTGTCTAGACAATAGATGTTAATTCTGTGTGCTATGTGAATCTGATTTGTCTAGACATCCTCGTTTTGTAGTAGCGTGCTAACTTATATTAATAATGTAATGTGGTGACGCTTTATAAGCCAGATAACAGCTACGAGACAAGAGAAATTTCTCTTGTCTTGTGGTCATGTTACTCGGCTACGAACCAGAAGGTTGCGAGTTCGATCCTCGCTTATCGCCAATAGCAACAGACTCATCCCATTCTATTGCAAGCGTAGCAGAACTTGCAAATCTATTTTTATAGCATAATCGTGTCAATGTAGCCTCTGCACGTTTAGAAGATAACCCGGACGAACACTTCTAGGCTTTTTATCTATGGTTTCTTCGGTTTTGAATCTCTTTATGAGACGTGAAGCAGTCGACTCACTGTAGTCGCACCGATGAGCAATCTTAACATTTGAAATATTTCCTTGGTGCATTAAAATAACAGTCTGTCGCTTCCTACCTTTTAATTCACACATTTTAAAAAGAAATGAGCAGTTTAAATTGAAAAGCAATGCACAGCGACCGAACTTCGACAGAGCAACAAACGAAATGAAATCCTTCTCAGTCGGGGCGATTTTATAATAAACTACAGAGATGACACATCGTTGCAGACGATTGCTTCACAATGGATGACGCAGTAGCTTGAAACTATTCCACCACATTTATATTAGAAAATATTATTTTAAATGAAAAAAATATTACTTCCGGGGGGATGCTTATTCTTGAAAAAAACGTGAAAGTTCTCAAACTTGCAATACTTTTGACCAATAGTATACATTTCCCTCAGTTATAGCACAGGGTGCGTAGCATCATTAAAAGTTCTTAGAAACTACTTATTTTTCCATGGTCTTTACACAAGGACCTTAAAAGTCCTTATTTTTTTGTTTAGGTTCTTATATTTTTCATCTGGTGTGTGGGGGGGGGATCTCATTTCGCCACTCTAAATTTACACGATTATAGACTATACTTTCGTTGCAGTGTCAGTTCTTTTAATGTTTAACGGATTTAAATGAATCCGGAGGTCAATGAAAAATGTTTTGTCTCAATTTAAGGAAATACTGATAAAATGTGGGAATTTATCTTTTTCATTTACTTGACTTTTTACTTTCCTCATTTGGCTGGTTTAAACAAGGAGATTTTTTTTTTTCTTTTTACAGATAAAATTTTTTTTATTCAAATAAAATCACTAATATTGGAATTTAACAATGAATCAGTGTTTTTCTACCCGTGATTATTGTTTCTAGAGCATTTGTTAGTTATATTTTAACATAGTTCAATGGCTCGCCATTAGTGAATTTTTTAAATATTTTTACCTCAATTAATTTTTGTGTAAGAGTTTAGAATTTTTTAATTATATGCCGGACAATGTGTATTTCATTCATTGTGGACTTTCAAAAAAGAAAACGTCGAGTGTTTTCAAGGCTTTCAAAACTGAAAGTAAATCAAAATGTTTGTGATACTCTGAAGTTGCTTGTAGGTCATTTCTTACTCTTGCCAAAAGATACCAAAAATTTATTACCTCCAATAAAATTCCTTTTGTTACTTTTTGTATATAAACTATTCAAAAAGGAAGAAATGTAATCACCACAAAATTCATACTCGATATTCTGTCCGATCTTGATTCAACCACCGAATAAAACATTTTTTGAATTCTATTTCTCTGTGAGCAAGATAACCGAAAGAGCTTTGAGATGGAATTTCCTTTCATCAAATCTGCAGATTTCTATTAAATTTTGAACGAAATCCATTTACCATTAGGTTTTATACCATTTAGGTTTCTTTTAGCTCTGTCGAGCATCGGTGAACACGATAACTTCAAAACACAAAGCGCTACATTGGTAAAATTTGGCACACAGTTTCAGCATCTAAAATATACATCCATATCAAAATTTTAAACCAAATTCATCAAAGAATTGATCATCTGTCGGTCTTTATATTCGCATGGACGTAAAAAATGTTACAGAAAAACGTTACCACTTAGATAAATGAAATTTGGTAAATAAAAGTTTTGCAAGTTAGATAAAATTTCTAAAGTTGTAGCTCTGTTACATATTTGACTGTTTACTTTGGATTCAATTGACCGATTAAAAATTTTCTAACACACTTGCAGAAGTTTTTTTTTTAACTGTATTGGGCGTAAAATTTGCGTTGGCTGTAAGCTTTCACAGCCCAGCACAAGATTCCTACTTTTCATGCCAAAGGAAGTGGTAATAATATCTTTCTTAGGGAGTTATGCAATGAAGTACTGAAGGCACATTTTCATCTGGTTTCACATATATTACAGTGAATAATAAGCCCTTTTTACTTTCTTGTATATATAGTATAAAAAATACAGTAATCGTAAAAAAATTGAATTAGAAATTTTGACGAATCTCCACGTTTTAAACCTCGCTCAATTCGAAAAACAAATTTTTTCGGAAATGTCCACCTGTCTGTCATAATTATAACACAAAAACGCTGTGATCTAGGCGGATGAAATTTGGTTCTTCTATCTTTATACCAAATTTGTAGACATCCATCAAATTTTGAGCCGAATCTAATAAAGGTTTGACTATCTATAGGGCTGCAGTTTCAGAAACATGTAAAAGCGATAGATTAAAAGGGCAATGATTTACAGATATCAAATTTGATACGAGATTTTGCGACTACAAGAGGTGTTATGTGTCAAATTTTTCTTTCAATTGGTTGAGAAAAAACGTATTTAAAATACAAATTCAATTTTTGAATACTATTTACGCATGCCAGGGTTTAATCGCCAAATAACTACTCAAGGATGACACGATAGATTCGATAAAAAGGATAAATTTGCGTCAAAAGTTAATATTTCCTAACTATTATACAGCAAAGCCATGTAAGGCGTTATTTGGCTTGATAGTTTATTAGAGAGTATGCGATAAAGTTTTGGGGAGACCACTGCCGCTGTTTTCTTATGTAATTGCTTCTCATATCTCTGCATCTTCCCAGAAAAGACAGATTTTTTTTTCTAGAGAGCTATTTTACAGTGTTGTTCAACGTTCATTGCTTTATACTTAATATTATATTTGCCTTCAAAAAAAAAACATGAAGTGGATAAAAGTTTTGGCGTTTAAAATAATTTGCTTCTCTTCATTTACTCTTCTTTTAACATTTCATCTGCATCTGTATGGTGAAAGTATTAGATAATACTGCTTAATTAAATTATTGAAAATTTGCATCTGCCTTTTAGCATAACATTTGGAGTGAACTCACATTTTACTTTCATCTGGGAAGTAACAAACAAGACAAACTACGGGATAAAATTGCCACATTTGAAGTATTATTATTATTTTTTTTTTATGTACGACGATAGAGAATTGTTTCCAATAGCAAAAAATAGGGTTTTTTTTTATAATTATTCATTATTAAAACAATATAATTAAATTTTTTAAAGAGATGCGATTTAAAGTAGGGGCCGATCGCCCAAAAAAGTTTATCACATACTCTCTAATAAAGGTAATACATCCTGGCGAACGAATTGCACGATAGTTACGAAATACTAATCTTTTACGTGAATTCAGCAATTTTACTGAATCTCTAGTGTCATCCTTGGTGAGTCATTTGACGATAAATCCCTGGCATGCGTTAATAGCATCATAAAATTGAATATGTGTTTTAGACATGTTTAACTCAACCGATTGAAGCAGAAATTCGACAGAAATTACATTTGTAGTCAGAAAATTTATAACAAATTTGATATATTTAAGTCGTTGATTTTTGAACTATCACGTTTACATGTTTCTAAAAGTACAGGCGTTCAACCTTTTGTTGAGTGTCGCTCAAAATTCGACAGGTGCCTACAATATAGATGTTAAATACAGTGGCTCCCAAAAGTGTTCGTACACCAACAAGAATCAATTAAAAACCTCATTATTTACCCTTATATATTCTTATTTTTACATGAAAATTTTTTCATAGCATATTTTTACAGTTCTTAATAAAGCAGTGAAGAATAAATTTTAATTACGATGCAAATTATTTTTTTAAAAATGGCAATAAATAAAATTGCACAAAAATAGGACACAAAAGTGATCATACACTTTAAAAAGACATCACTAAATATGAAATTTTCTAAATTTTTATAAATGTTTAGTATTTAGTAGGATATCCTTTATTCTTTATAACAGCTTTTAAACGTTTGGGCATAGATTTAACTAAACGGTCTGTTACTTCTGCACCGATCTTGTTCCATTTCGTTCTTCGTTTTTTTTTTTTTTTTTTTTTTTTTCCCTCCATATAATGATTCTCCCATCCGACCCAAAGATGTTAAACTTACTTTCATCTGCAAATAAGACACGATTCCAATAACTCTCTGGCGGGTTTATCATAGATTTGGCAAATTTAAGCCTAGCAATTCTGTGCTTCTGAATTACAAAGAATTTTCTTCGTGCAGAGAGGGCATGTATACCAGCATTCCGAAGAATTCTACGAATAGGTTCACAGGAAATAGATGTTCCATTTGATTCATTATATTGTGAAGTAAACTTTATTGCACTCAGACATGGATTTTTTAGAAATTTACTCACAATATTTCTTTGACTTCTAACTGACAGAATTTGAGGGCGACCATTACGAGGCTTGTTTGCAATCCTTTTTCCCTCTCTGTAACGTTTTATTATGCTTTGCACCGTTGAATGAGGTAGATTAGTTATAGTTGCAATGCCTCTAATTGATTTTCCAGCTTTAAAATGAAATATAATTAATTTTCGTACGTCTAAACTCGTTTCTCTACGAATGCGCGTCATATCTAAGAATAAAGTAAATAGAATAAATAATTGTGATATTAAATACTGAAATCAACCGATTTTAGTGTATTTTTCAATTAGAAGAAAAATAAGCCGCAAAAGATATTTTTATGATGAATTTTAATAAATAATGTTTGGATGTACGAAGACTTTTGTGTTCTAATTTTGTGACATATTTTATTTATTTATTTTTTAGAACAATACTACTTGATTTTTTATAAAAATATTTGTTCAGTTTTATTAAGAACTATTTAAAGATGCTAATTAAAAAAAACCCAACTAATTAAATGCTTTATTAAGAAGAATAGAACACAATTTCTGCAAATTTCTTTAGTGTACGAACACTTTTGGGAGCCACTGTATGTGTGTCGAATTTTATCTATTTTACTCTCTTCGATTTGTAGTTATCAAATTCACTTTTGCTCGTACAGTCAGACTTCCTGCAATGGATTTCGTTCAAAATTTGATAGAACTCAAATTTAGTCGTGAGACCATATACCATATTTTATCCAATTAGCTCAAAGCATTTTTGAATTATCATATTCACAGATAGATAGACAGACATAATGCTCAGAATGCGTTTTTTGAACTCAATCATGTCTGAAACGTGGTGATTCATCAATATCTACAGTTCAAAGTTTTGATCTATACTACGTATACGAGCAAATCAATCTAGTATAAATATCGTATTTGCGATCTAATTATTAAAACTGACTTTCCAAATTTCACCACCATCTTTAAGTACAGTTTAAGCAAAAGTGTTTTGGGATCTTACATATGACAAGTGCAATTATGATGGTTGATATATTTATTAAACTATATCATTTCTTCTCCTTTGTTTTCTCTCTTATGATACATACTTCGATTTTGCTATTTCTGAGCCAATATTTTAAGTTTTTAAAGTCCATTTATTGTCTTTTTTATGCTTTGACTCGTTAATTTTCTATTTATAACTAGTGATTATAAATGCTTGCTAGACAATTAATTCCCTTTGATTCAAGATAATAGTCCCCTTGATTTAAACAGGCCATTTTAAGCAATAGTTTGCGACACAGTCTAAAGCAATTTTAAGACAAAAAAAAAAAGTCTTGAAATTTTATCTCTATATTGTTTTTAAAAACTATTGCAAATTGTCGGCGAACAAGTTTTTTCTCAGTGCATATTATTATATAATTTGTTTCTTATTCTAAAATTTTAGCAGAATTATTAGAATTTGATAAACAATATAAAAGCAAAAATTTTTCTCTGATTGTAAACATGTAGCATTTTTATTAAAAAATTCATTCAATAGTTGTAGCTTAAATGTCCCATTTCACAGTCTAAATATTTATTACAAATGAAGCTACGACACTGCCCAATCTAGAAAGACGACCCAAATACGGTAAATCTCTTTTAAATTTTTATTTTCTCGTATAAAAATAGATAATAATGTAATCGTAAAAAGTTTAAATTCGAGATTTTGATGAATTTTTCAGTTTCAGACTTCCCTGAGATCGAAAAACACGTTTTTGGAATTAATGTCTATCTGTCTGTCAAACGATAACTCAAAAATGCGTTGAACTTGGGAGGGTGAAAAATGATGCATGGATTTCTTTCCACATTTGTAGATTGTGGATGACTCACAATGGATTTT
>JAPMOR010040817.1:27101-40811 GCA_026543865.1 Argiope aurantia | reverse complement strand
GACAGCTCAGTTGAAATGTATCTCACGAGAGAAAATTGACTCCATTCAATTAATAATATAAGAAAGCCGGAGCAACTGTTTTAGAATAAAGAAAGGGTTCTAAAGTATAATTTTAAAATTGTTGAATATAATATAAAGATTGAAAAAAAAGTCGAATACAATATGTAAGAATTAAATTAAAATAAATTATTTCTTATTCAATAATTTTCTGTCCTTTTTTTGTTCGAAAAGAATGTAAAAATATTCTTTAAAATGCTTCGTTGTATTATACTAAATTTTTGTCATTTTTAGTCAAAATGCTAATTATCTCTACGGTATTTTAACAGGATGGGTTTTTTTTTTTTTGCAGTTTTATTTTTTTTTTTTTTTGAAATGTATCTTTTTGTCTCATTTTTTTACTGCAATGCATTAATATTCGCCGAAAAAATTTACATCATACGGCTACTTATTTCAAAATATACTTCCAAGCAACATGTATTTCGTAGGAGTAATATTATGTATTGAATAACAGGACTATCAAACCAGAAATATCATAGACAATTGCCTAAAACTCTTCCACAATTTTGGAAAAGATAGCCGATATTTTTTTTAAAAAATATTTTGAGAATAATTAATTTCTGCTTTTTTTTGCAAGGATTATATATTTGAATTTATTCAATAAAAATAAAATATCATTTAAATTTCAGATAATTATTTTCTTAGGAATATTTTTTTCATATCTTCAAATTCACTTAGTTTTTTTTTTTTTTTTTTTTTTTTTTGTTTTTTTACGGTTTTTTTTTTTTTTTTTTTTTTTTTTTTTTTTGCAGTTGTTAGACGGATTTTCATTTTAAAGACCTGTCAAACTTTTCTGAAGTATTAAGATGGAACTAAAGTATATTTGATACTTTTTTTATATAATTTCATTTAAAACTTCTTTTATGTTTAATTTTTTTTATATCTAAGATACTGAAAATTTTAAGATAGCAGGCAATTTAAATGCTTTTTTTAAATTTATCAAAATATTTGTCATTTAAAAATTGCTTATTCGAAGATTAATTTAAAACCAATAAAAAGTATCTGATTTTTATTAGGGAACTTTCGTTACTTAACGACATTCATAGTGTTTAATCCAGCCCTAGACACAGTACTATTTTGAGTGCAAAGGGCTGGGCAGTTGTCTAAATTTATAACCTTAGTTATTCCTTCTATTTGACCTTTCAGATCTGCAATTTCTATTTTCAGCTGATGTCGATGCGAAACGAGAATTTATAATAAAATATAGTAAACAATGTAAAAAAAAAACAACCTAAAAATAGAATGACAAACAATAACGTTTCTCATCCTATTAGCACACTTCCAATTTTTTTCTCCAAAACAGCGAATTCGTGTTTTCAGCTGTTCGCGCGAGAAATCTGTCAATCAGTTAACGAATCGCACGTTATCTGGCTACAGCATCCGCTCCGCGTGCTTTATCAACGCTTCCCTCTTCATTCGCCCGTCATTCAAACGCGTAACCTGGCACATCAGTCAGAAATGCACCTCCGTCGGTTTCGTACGCGGGCTCTTCTGTCCATCATTCTTCTCGGCACGGTGCTTCTTGTCATCTGTTCTTATTCTTCGTTTCCCAGTCCGTCATACCTGAAAAATCGAATATCCTCAGACGATTCTTTGACTGCCAGCTGGTGGGATCGGTTGTGGTCTTCGTCCGGAAAATGTAAAAGCAGCACTCCCAAGCCGTCCACAGAAAGACTGAACACAGCTGATATCTACCCCAAGTTGGACTTCAGAGTTCCCGATAATGCAGGTGCAGGATTTTGGAACGAGGTTCTTGAAAGTCGTTATCGGGAGATAAGAGAGACATGGAAAGAGTTGCCGCTAGAAGTAATTTCTTTCATTTCCTTCCATTTTGTTTGTTTACTTATTATGAAATTTTCGGAGGAAATAAAAACTATCAACTCGGAGGGTTTAGTGCTATTGCTGTTTTATAACTCTTCTTGTACAAATATAGCAACGGTGAACTTTTCAAACTTTAATAGAAGAGAGCGCAATGTCGTCATTTTGAGAACGCCTATCGGAAGCTCCGTTTTCAAGAATGAAAGTTTAGCTATATAAATGATAAAAATAAATTTAAATTCGTTTAAAAAATAATGAGATTTTTATTAATTATGATAAATCTTTAACATCGCTTAGATAGTTTTAATTCGTCCCTTTTTCAGGTATTTTTATTCCCTACCGATAGATTTCAAATATAGGGGGGGGGGGGAAATTTTTTGGTGTTTCTTTAAATTTTTTTTTAGGTGTTATTTTCCTTTTGTTTTAAGAGAACGTATTTTCCTTGACTTAATATTTCAGTAATTATTTTTTTCATTTTGACAAAAATGCATATTTTTTGCAGCACTTTGCAGCCCATAGATTGAATATTATTGCACAATTGCTTGCGTAGGTTGTCTAACTAGAAAGTTTTAAATATTTCCGAGGTAATATTATTTCGTTTTGATTATATTTATGAGCAGAAAATTAATTTGCTGCCCCACATATTCACTTAAATAATTCAAACAAAGTAGTAAAATGGGATAAAGCAACTGATAATATAAAGATACATATGTTTACGTATAATGTAAGTAAACATATATTTATTTATATTATGTCTACTTATAATGTTCTATTTATTTTTTAAAGTAGCATAAGGACTGGAATTTGTGTATTTGTGTAAAGACTGCATACCAAATTTCATTTGTCTACATCAAAGCGTTTTTTTATTTATCTTTGTAACGGACGGACATTTTCCAAAAATGTGTTTTTCGAACGTAGGGTGTTCAAAACCTTGATATTCGTTAAAATCTCGAGTTTGAATTTTTTAAAGATCACTATACTTTCTTTATATTATGTATACAAGAAAGTAAAAGGGGCAGAAATATTCGTTATAGATAAAATTTTTGTGTTGTTTTTTTTAACTTGCTTTTTTAAGACTTGGAAAATTACAATAGGCGGTGCGAAGCTATTGACTTAAAGCGAAGCTATTGTTAAGCGAAGCTATTGACTTAAAAGAAAGATGTTACTCAGCTGGGGAATTATTCGCATGAGAATGCATTATCCATCTGTGGGCTATCTTTCTTAATAAACCCTGCATTAGCCATCCAGATAAACCTTGCATCATAGTTACTGTACCTGGAAACACTTTTATGGTGTCTGCAGCCTAGTTTAATTGTCTAACATTAAAATATAAAAATTTCATATTCCTCGTGGAGTTAATGAGTCTTTCCTCTAATCACTTTTCCGATAATTTTAAACGTCCTATTCAATAAATATTAAAAAATAAGCCCATTTTTTTTTGTCTCTTTTCCCCCGTTATTTGTAATAACCGTGATGTAAGCGGTGAGGTGCATGTTAAATCTGATGGGGCCAAATGTCCTTCCGCTGGTGTGGTGTGGAAGTTTAAAGAAGGGTACCAGCTCAGGTGTCGTCCTCGTTATCTGACCGCAACTCAAAATTACGAGGTCTGTCCCAAAATAGCCCTAGCGTTGCTTTAAAAAAACGTGGCATTAATAAAACTGCACTAAACTCCCATTATTTGGTTTGGTTGATGTTTGTTATCAGTAAATCTTCCTGGGATATATTTTGACAGAAAACTGCTTTAGAAAGAAATGAGTTATGTTTTTTTTTTCTAAAATTTAAATCTAATAAAAAAAATTAAAATGCTGTTTTTAAAAAAATCCCATTCAATAGAGATATTTAAAAAACTGAAACTGAAAGTCCTGTGTAAAACGTCTGTCATTAGATTTCATATGCGGCAGCCGTTTGATTTAAAATTAGGGCATTCAAAAAGAATATATTTGACTGTTGTGCATTATCCATATAAGTGGCAAAAGGGAAAGGAAAGGCTGTTTTCCTGCAGTAAAAAGTGGCTCTGACTATTATTTATTTGGAAGTTTTGTTGTATTTTTACAGTTTTAATACATGACAGATCGTAAACTTTGTAACCACACGCCAGGCCTAGATATTTCAATAAAATTTTCTGCAGTTTTCATTTTTTTTTTCATTAACAGATTTATTTAACAACAGTTGCAGCATTCAGTTTCGCAGCTCTTTTGTAACAGAATATTTGAGATCTCTTCTCTATCTTTGTTTCTGCCTTTTAATAATGAAATTTATTCTTCTGTTAGTGGAAACTATTAATATTGATATCATCTTTGTCTAAACTCCATAGACTGCCATTTAGATCTAATATCAGCTTATTTTTTCATCGTAAATATTTTTTCAATTAAAGCATGTTATATTATAAAACATTATATTTCTATAATAGATTAATTTTTTTCCACTTTTTATCTGTTTCTATTAAAAGATAATATATTTATACACTTTTAGATAATTAAAAAAATTTAGGCTAATATATTTTTAAATATTGTTGATTTTTTTCGATGAATATATTTTGTGTACAGTGAGTAAATAATTGATTGAAAAATTTAACATTGAAATTTTTCAAATCTCAATATTCCTAGTCATAATCATTTTAGCAAATATAAATTTTATTCTATGTTTATGTCTCCTATTCTATACATTAAACAATTAATAGGCAATTAATTTGTTGATTATCAATTTCTGAAATATTTCAATATCGGTTTAAAAAATGTCAACAGATTTAGTTTAAAAGTAATATTAACATATCCAAGTTTATATAGTTATAAAGAAACCTTTCAAATCGTCTCTTGCAAAAAGTAATTCTTTTAACATAGAATTTAATTTGCTTGATTTTCTTTTGATCAATCCAATACTAAACAAAACTTAACCAAATAACCTGAAAATTTGAAGAAGCAAAAAAAAGGGGGGATGTCCAACAAGTATAATAAACTAGTTTCGTTGGGAACTTGGAACTGCCCTGGCTGAACCGGGAAGTCTGGTCACTTCAGTGCAATATTACATTTTCCCACTGGAAAAAAAATCAAAATCAAATGAATAGAAAAGCAATTTTATTTATTTGTTCGTGTTTGCAACGGCTTTAGAGTTCATCAATAGTTCTGAAAGCGTTTTAATTCTGTTTCAGCATGATAATTATGAAAAAATCAATTTAAAAAAAGGTTTTTTTTTTTTTTTTTTTTTTTTTCAAAGAACGCAGATGTTTTCACCTTTTAGCAAATTTACATCTGCTATAAAAGACAGTCACTATAAAAAACAGAAATGTTTGAAATATTTTTTGATTAAAAAGCCAATATCAGGAAGTTTCTAATACAGAAAACAACGTACAAACTATTGACAATCTAATACATAAATAACAGTGAAATGCATAATATCTTATATATGCTTCTAAAACAGCATATATGCTTCTAAAACAAATACCAAACTGCAGAATAGAATTTCTTCAAATTTCATTTAAAAATATTTTGAAACGAAGTTTATGAAGGTTTCATGATAATGAATTGAATAGTTATTTTTTTCTTAATAAAAATTTCTCTAAAATAATTATTTTTCGACGATTTAAAAAAAATCGTTTGATGAGATTTTTCAAAATACCACGAAATTTAAAAACCGTTTGACGAAATGATATTTTCATTTTAATTAAAAACAAAGTTGTATAGGAATAGGAGGGGATTTTTGTGAATTTTAATATTTTATTCAAAAATAGTTTGAAAGTTTAGAATATAATTTAAAAATAAATAAATAAGGATTAAAATGTTTTCATCCTTAGCAACACCTGGTATATCAGTTAATCCAAAATATGTTTCAAAAATACTTATTTTTCCCGATGATTGTTTTGGTACTTTTATAAAAGATATTAAAAGCATAATTTATTCTTTTTTATCTGTGGATTTAAACATTATTCATGAAGTTTAGTTATTTATTGAATAAGAATCACACATTTTTACTAAATCGGATTTAGAATTACACTTAGCTCTGAAGAAAGCTTTCATTTCTCGTGGATTTTTTTTATTGATTTTAACTTCATAAACATTTTCGAGATAGTATCAAATAAATCGAGATAGTATCATATAGATATCTGAAATAAGATAAAACTGTTTATTTAGCTTTGCGTAAGTTTATGTTTCTGACTGAATTTTTTTTGTTTAAAAATTTCTGCTGCAATGTGTATTATACCTTGTTTATCATTGTCATTATTTTATGCTGAAAATTGTAAACATGTTTTACGAGTGAAATATTTGTGAAAATCGTGATTTCAGTTTATTATATTTTCAAATTTTTAGTTCATGCCATTTCGAAATATAAGAAAGAGTGTTTATCTTTAGTAAATATCTTTTTGCAAATAGGAAATATTTAAATAAGATTTTTTAGCGTGATAATATTTATAGGCTAGTATACTGTCTGAGAAATATGTCACTTAAATTGTTCTGCAGAGCAAACTATTGAACCTAGAATTATAAAATTTAGCCTAGGTTTTATTATTTTTTAACTAATTAAAATTTTTGAAAAATTTTATAATATTTTTTTATTTTTTTTTTTACTTTATCCGAAATGCATTATCACATAAAAATTATTTTTACCCTTTCTTAAAATTCCAAAAATTTGCTTTTCAGAGACATTTCATTTCTGCATCTTTTTCTTTAATTGTAACAAAATTTGTAAAATTAATTTTTAAAACATTCTATGATACTGCTTTACTACATTGTAGTAAGATTTATAATAAATATTGTAATCAATTTTATAATGAATATTGTAAACCAATTTTATTGTTTTATCAAATCTTTCGCTCACCTGCTTTTACCAATGTTAAATTCAAGATTTTTTTTAAACTGCTTTGTTTGCACATTATATGCAGGCAGAATTTTTAATATTAATATGATTATTTTTTACGTCAATATTATTTCGATAGATTGAATGATATAAATTTATTAAGCTCAGAATGCAACGACTGATTTAATCAAAATAGACGAAGTAAATATAATGCATATTATAATATTACGATTATTCGGAACAGACATTCAAAATTTAAATAAATTTTTTTCCAAGAAATATTTGATTGCAAATAGAGAGTATTTAAATATGATTTTTTTTTAATTTCAAATGTGCTACCAGTGCATAGATAATAACAAAATGAAACCAGCGGAAAAAATCGCCACGAAACTTTTCCACATCGTAAAAACTAGGGATTGCAATATCGGACCAAAAGTTCAATACCAATATTCGGTATTTTTTAAGATATTAATACCGGTTTTAATACCGGTATTAGAAATTTTAGAAAAAGAAAGAAAACAAAGGTGTTTCTTTGTTTTATTTGCCAGTTTTATTAGAGAGCGTAAATATATCAAAAAATAATTTGTAACTTATAAATTATAGCAGCATATAAAGAATCACAAAAAAAGGAACATCTTATTTATTTAAATCGCAAAAAAATGTAAATATCACTATTTAGTCTGTGGTACTATTACAAATTTTTGAAAAGTGATAAAAAACATAATGCATCGATTGTCCTGTCATTAAGCCTGAAAAGTAATTTTGGGCAAAAATTACCAGCTGTCGAAAACGCTCTTTCGGCATCTACGTTAGTTGGTGGTACTGTTAGCAATGCGCGATATACTTTTTCCAAGTATTTACCTCTAAATCCCTCATCTTCAAATAAATCGATTTCTCGTCGGATGGATTTAGATATAGCTGATTTCTGTATTGTATTTTGGTTATTTGAGTTTTTTTTTTATTTATCGCTAATTCTAATTTTTGTTCAAGAGACGATTCCTTTTCACTATCGACATTAGTGTCATCATAATCTTCGGTAACTGTACCGAATTCTTCTGAATGTGGATAGGTTTGTAGGTAAAAAATTGTAAGAAAATTTACTATAAACTTAATCAGATTTGAATTGGTTATTTTCTTTTCTTTTTCAATTTCATTTTTAAAATCCTTATAATTATGTAAATACAATTAGACATTTTCTATTTCGATATGCCTTCCTTCTGTGCGATTTTTCAATGTAATATACAATTCTTCAGATAGTGATGTGTGCTGTTCTTTCAGTGATTGCAACAAGAAATTTATTGTTGCATTAGCTGTTAATAAATTAGAATCTCTCCGACATAATGCCTCAATAGTCAGTTTTATTGGAAATAGAGCTGATACAGCTCTGGATTTAAGTCGAATTCACTATCTGAAAAATTAATTTACAGGTTTAAGTCGAATATTGCTTTTTGAATTGGATTTCTCAGTTTCAAAAATCGTTCCATCATTAGGAGTAAACTGTTCCAACGTGTCTTAGAAACTAATATTAACATATATTCTGTTTTATTTTCAGTTAGTATATATTTTAGTAATATGTCATTTTTTATAAGGGCACGTTTAAATATCTTAACAATTTTTCAAACTTTATAAATTATAGGAAGCCATTCTTGATGGGTTAATATTTCATAATCATTAGCGATATCTTCTTCAACAATTAGATTGTCATTATCTTCATTGTCAATATCACTCACACTCTTACTCTCTTCAAATTTGGAATCCGAAGTTTCTATATCCACAATATTTGGATTCTTCTGTTCTTTCTTTTTTTTTTTTTTTTTTTTTTGTATAATACATCTATTTCTCCTAATTGAATTTCATGAGCATAGCACAATTGCTGATTTGCACCAATCAACTTTCCATCTTTTTTTATAAATGTTGCTCCATCAGTCGTTACGGATACAATATCTTCTTTCAGGGATAATCCATTTTTCGCTAATTTAGATTTAAGCAATTAATTAACCCATTAATTAGCTAATTAATATCGCTCTTTAGGGAGACATAAAAACAAAAACGTATACTATTTTGCTATGTTGGCGATCCCTGAACATATAGTGGAGACAATTTTAAAAATTTCTAGTAAATACCGAAAAAACGGTATTTAAACTTGTGAATACCGGCAATACAAAATTGTACAAATGGCTCAAAATACCGGTATTCGGTATCCCGGTATACCGGTATTACAATCCCTAATAAAAACATTTTATACCCCTTCTTCCGCATTGGTTAGTGAAGTCATGAGACATAAATCTTTGGCTTGAATCTAGCCTTTTTGCTGTATCTATCGCTGGAATATGTATTTTGGACGCCTTTTTGCGGGTCGGTTGACACAAAACTACACTTGTAATCACAAGATACACTAGTAAGTTTCATATATTTGTCATTCCGTTTATGAGTTATAGTAGTTACATGCATGCGAAAGTACAGACCGATAGACGGTCAACCTCTTAAAGGATTTAATTCCAAATTTGATAAATATCTATTCTTTAGATTTAAATATGTGCATCAAATTTCAGCCGTCTAAATCTTTTCATTTTGGTGTTATGTTAATTTATATTCGGATAATCAGAAAGGGGGCGATGGTGCTTCCTCTTAACAGATTTCATTCAAAATTTGATGGAAATCTACAGATTTGATATAAATACCACATGCTCTAAATTTTAGCCGTCTATCTGAAAGCATTTTTGAATTATCGTGTTTTACAAACAAAAAGAATACAATGCAATAAATGTAGCTGGGAAAGGCTCGCTGGGAAAACTGGGAAAGGCTCGACTTTGACTTTTTTTTTTTTTTTTTTTGATTTGTTAAATATTGCAATATTTTTTCCTTATTTCGTATACGATAAAGCAAAAAAAAAAAAAAGAATCGAGCCATCGTAAATTAAATGAACACAATTGTGGAATAGAAACAATAAAATTAGGGAACGTACCCAACTCCACTACGCATATTTTCTGATACAACTATTCATAATACATGAGAGAAAAGTGCCGATGGAGATGAGAAACGGCAGTGGTAGCAGTGATCAAAAATAATTGCATTATTTTTCTTTTCGCGTTCAATTGTAGAATGAAAACATAAAAAAAATATTACAATACAATATATCTTATGCATACAGATAAAGATTGGTGGTCATAAAGGTGGATAAAGATTTCTAAGGTGGTCGAATTGAATTAATTTATAATTATATACGTATATTTTTTATACTATATTGTTTTAACAAACCATTTAACTGGCTTAAAGGCGAATAAATTTAGATGATTCGCACCTTTAGTCCAAAATATTATAACATGAAAATGTTCTCGTTTTTATTTGTCTTTTCATATTTTATTTTTTAAAGTTGTCTCTTAATTTTATAATAATTATCACATGCGTATACAAAAAGAAATGTATTTAATGTTGTCACAACGTACACAAGTACAAATGTGGCAAATAATTTTATGCAAACTTTACAAAATGTATTATAAAAACATTAGAGGAAAGAGATACTGAACACTGAAAATGTTATAACTGAAAAAAATAATTTTCTGTATTTTAAAGTGGTGTAAAAATAGTTCTTGTTTAATTATATTCTCTGAAGTTATAGAAAAAACCATTTGATTGCTTTTTAGCTAAAAATATAACTAAATTATTGAAAATCCTTTTCCAGTAAGGATTTATTATCCAAGAAATAACTAAATTTGGTAGTTCTAGATCCAATCTGCCCTATATAGTGTTTTGAACAATTTCTTTTAATTCTGCATATCATATAATGCATGCCTCTATTAACAGTTAGAACACCTGTCTTTCACATTATCGTGTTAAAATTCAAATTCTTCATTGTTCCAAAATTGTAAAAAAGAAAAAATAATAACTTTGAAACTTGTGAAATTGGCTTAGCCTTACAAAACAAACCAAAAAGCTGTAGGAATAATTTAAAATAATGAACCGGAAATCCATAAATTTGTAGATAGATTTCAATTACGTAAATGCTTTTAGATCGATCTTGGTATCGAGCAGTGGTTCTCAATTTTTATTTCCTCTCTCAACTTTTCATTAGATTTTATACTGTGATATCCTCTCTCAAATCATCCATCCCTGCAAAGTTTTTATTAATGATGTTAAGGTCTTAGCTTGACTTAAAAATCAAACGACTCAACGAATTCAATTTTACATTTTTTTAAAATAATGTTATTTGTTAATTTGTTATATGCTCTTACAACTAAATTTCTATCAAATTTTGAACGGAATCTGGCCGGGCTGTCCATATATAAGTTTATGCTGTAGCTACAAAACAAAGGAATCCAGATGGATAAATTTAGTACACATACAGTAAGACAAATATATTGAGAGTACAACTTGCTTTTACTTGGTGAATCCGACTTTCAACATAAATAACACATTACTGAAAAGTGCTAAAATGGGTTTTTTTTTTCACTCATACAAATGGTTTAATTTAAAGCAAAAACAAAGAACAATCAATGAAAAATTTCTAAATTGAAAAAGTTTCAGAAGCATTTTAAATAAACATATGCAGATTTTTGTCTCAAAAAATTGAGTAACCAATAAAATTTTTGTAATATCTCGCATAGAAAGAAAGCGTCAGTATTTAGTTGCATGTCTTTAGGCTTTTATAATGGCCTCTAAACGTCGTGGTACCGATTCGACCAATTTTTGGAGGTATCTGAAGATATTTTACTCCATTCTTCTTGCAACACTTGTTTTAAATGAGTTTTGTTTCTAATTTTGTATTTCTGAACCACTGTTTCAAGTGTGGCCCAAAGATATTCAATGGCATTGTTGTTGGGGTACTCTGGTGTTTTGTGCAACTGCTGTTTACAATGAAAAAGTCACCACATTTTAACATTATGTGCAGTGTGTTTGGGGTCGTTATCCAGCAGGAAAATAAAATTTCCATTTAAACCCAAATTTTTAGCACTTTCCTTTAAATTGCTGCAGTCATATGGTGTATCGAATTTGCTGTAGAGATTTCTCAAATCTTAGGCAGAAGTGTAAGAGCTGAAACTGTGCGAAATGTAATTAGATAAACTGGGTTAAAAGTCGAATTGTTAGAGAGAAACCGTTCATCAGCTTGCAAATTCAGAAAAAGCATTTGAAGTTTGCAAAAACTCATCAGTTAAAGACCAATAATTTTTGGAAGAAAGCTATATCTAGAAATGAAAGAAAACTCAACATTTTTGGTAGTGACAGCCATCGTACTGTATGGAGAAAGCCTAATACTGCTTTGGATCCAAAAAAATATACGTCCTACAGTTAAACACGGTGGTAATTTCGTCATGATTTGGGGTTGTATGGCTTCATCCGGGATAGGAAATTTAGTTCTTATAGTTGGCATTATAAATCATATTGTTTACTTGGATATACTTCGCTGCAATCTAAAGGAGAGTGCTAAAAATTTGAGTTTAGATAGAAATTTTATTTTCTAGCAGGACAATGATCGCAAAAAGAACGCAGTTAACGTCAAAATATGGTGTCTTTTTCAATATAAACAGCAGTTACACGCACTACCACATCCCGAAGACACCAATGTTTTTTAATATTTGTGGGCCACACTCGAAACAGTGGTCCAGAAACACAAAATTAGTAACAAAACTCATTTAAAACAAGTGTTGCAAGAAGAATAAAGTAAAATATCTTCAAATACCTTCAAAAATTGGTAGAATCGTTTCACGACGTTTAGAGGCCATTATAAAAGCCAAAAGACGTGCTACTAAATACTGACACTTACCTTCTATGCGAGATATTACAAAAATTTTATTGGCGTATTCTCAATTTTTTGAGACAAAAATTTGCATATGTTTATTTAAAATGCTTCTGAAACTTTTTCAATTTAGAAATTTTTTCATTGATTGTTCTTTGTTTTTGCTTTAAATTAAACCATTTGTATGAGTGAAAAAAAAACATTTTAGCACTTCTCGGTAATGTGTTATTTATGTTGAAAGTCGGATTGACCAAGTAAAAGTAAGTTGTACTCTCAATTGCTTGAGCCACTCAATTTATTTATCATTTAAAATGATAACTATCACTTTAAATTATACCTATCATCATTTAAAGTGATACTTATCAAATTTTGAATCAAATCTGTCAAGGGGTTGACTGTTTTTTGATCTGTACTTTCTCATATTTGTGAAAGTGATAAGTAGAAAATGCAACAGCTTAACCAAATAAAATTTATCATGCGATATTAATATCGTAGTTTTGTGTAAAATTTTGTGTTTAATCGGTCAAGAAAAAATCATCCAAAATACACATGCTGTATTCTATTGCGGTGCTCTATTGTTCGCTAATGGCATGCGGTCAATCAGTAAATTAATTTAAAATTGATTGTTAATTATTTAAAACTAATTATTAATTAATTAGATCTTTTTATTTAATTATTGCTAACTTAAATCAATTAATTTTAATAAGTAAATTCATTAGGGAGATTTGCAAGAGAGAGTAAATTAGAGAGTCTACTCTCTATAAAACGTCGGAGAGTTGAAAATGTGTCGGGAAGATCATTCATTCTGCTTCATCTATATTCATATCATAATGTCAGAAAACAGCTATAAAATAATTTTTCATTGACTTGGGATGAAAACTCATGATTTATTATCTTGAGAAACAAATATTTAAATAAAAGACAATTTCAATATGATTTTTGAGTTATGAAGATTATTCGTCAATATGATTTTTGAGTCCAATATGATTTATTCGTTACATGGAATAGAATTTTAAAATATTAAATTCAAATGGATGTCCTATGAGGAAAACCGGTAACTGATTGTTACGAGAACCAAAAATTCAAACAGAGGACAATTTCAATGCGATTTTTGCATTTGTTTCATGAAGTTGAGTTTTAAAATATTAAGTTCAAACGGATACAGATATTGTTCTTGGTACTTTTTCTTTTACTATGTAAACTTTTGAATTGACATAATTCTCATTTTTCATACAACCTTGAGAAAACAAAATTCAATAACAGTGTGTGTGTGTGTGTGTGTGTGTGTGTGTGTGTGTGTGTGTGTGTGT
>JAPMOR010040817.1:0-27091 GCA_026543865.1 Argiope aurantia | reverse complement strand
GTGAATAAGATATCGATGCATAAGTATCGATATTATCTAAATTAAGGTTTTTGATAATTTACGTTTATTTTATTAGATCAAGAATTGTCTTTGGTTACTTGGTAATATTTTTGGTCATAGTATGAAAGATATTTTTATATCACTTATGTGCAATCAAATGTTGAAATATTTTAAAATACAATATTTAAAAAATAAAATAAAAGCTTTCCTTTTTTTATTTGAAAAATTCTTAAAATGATTTGCCAATCAAATTCCTCAGTTATAATAAAAAATTATATTTTTATAATATAAATATTTTATAATATTTTAAATTCGAAATTTAAAAATTATAAAAGTATTTAAATCAATTATCAATACTTACAAGAAATAAATAAATATTTTTTTAGTCTTTCTATCAGCATTTTCTGTATTCTACTGACAAATACTATACAAAAAATACTTCTGATAATGATTAAAAGTTTAAGGTTAAACTCAAAAAAAAAATATCTAACTAGTGCTCGGCATGCCGAAGCATTCTTTTCTAATATTATTATTTGAAAAAGATACTTTGTTCGTAATGAACAAAAAACGGCAGAAATAACTTTTTTAGGAAACATTGATAGTAATCTGGTTTGCAATTTCACTAATGCTTAAATACAGTATCATTCATCAATTACCGAAATGTGTAATATATTGGAAATATAGCGCATTTATTTTTTATGAAATACTAATATGTATTCATTATTTTTTATTCATTTCCTTTTGTTTAGAATATGTATCACATATCAGTCATTGAACAGGAAGCTCCGTACAGTGAATTTTGCTGTTATCGTATGATATTTGAAATATCAAAACGATATCAATCCAGAAAGTAAATGAGTCAATTAAATTCTTCCAGAATTATCTTCGGGAAACTATGTCAGCAACGAATGATATTAAATTTCTTGTTTTTAAGCGGAATTACGTATAAAACTGAATTAAAAATATTTCTTTTAATTAACTATTGAAATACTGGTTCTTCCCAAAATTTACGCCTAGATATTCTGGGAAGTCTGGACTTTCTTAATGAGATGCCACGAAATATTTATAATATTCAAAAATTAATTCAATTTTAATAAATCGTTTCAGTTTTTAATTCAGTTTCATACTTTACGACATCAAGCATTATCTGGTGAAAATTAATAAATTCGTGCTTATATTGAGACAACCTACTACGCTAACAGAGACTTATCGAATTTCCGAATACCTAATGTTTTTCAATGTAGAAATTTCTGTCTCCAAAGAGTAGTTGCTAGTGGTGGTTTATGTTCTCTAGTCTTCCGTTTATCAAGCAGTTAAGTAAGGGGAAGATATTATTCATTGTATATTAACTGTCATTAAAACATAAATATCGATCTCATAATTACACATAACTTTACACTATTTGTTGTTTTTTTCAGTTCGTTTTCTTCTGTTTCTTTGGCTTTCTTTTCTTTGGCACTTCTTCTGTTTCTTTGGTTTTCTTTTCTTTGGCACTTCTTCAGTTTCTTTGGCTTGAAGCATTTGCTTCATAAAATCAAAGTATTACTCGAAAACTTATATATGGTAAAGGAAATAAGATGATCACGCCCTGTTTTTGTGAAAAAGTTTTATGTTCAACAAGCTCATCTAATTTTACTGATTATTATGCTTATTAAAATTTGTTAAAAAAATTTATGTGTTCTAAAACATATTTATATATTTTTACCTGAAATAATTATTGGTGTTTCACTAAAAACGTTTGTTGAAGTTTTATATTGAACACTTTTGATAAATTTGAATTTAACACACTAAGAATTAAACATTTTTGATAATCATTGATTTAAATAGAAGAATTATATTCAAAATATAATTTTTTTAAATTCAGGATTTGATGTCAAGTTAGATTCTAAATTATTCATTTTTTTTTCAGAAAAAAGCATATTTAACTGGCAATTTTCTTGTGAGGTGAAATTTAATGAATCAAGAAAAATTATTGAGATAAAATTTATGATATCAAAAGTTTTTTTTAAAAAAAAATATGGTATAATTCTAAGTAATTAGTAATACATGTAAAATAATTCATTAAAAAAAATGTTCTACTAATGATAATCTTGCGTAGACACTAACATGGTCGTAGATGAGACAAATGTAAACGTAGAGGTTGGATAGAAAAAGGAAGTGCTCGAAATAATAAACATTAATCTGAAGCATAAACTTATTTTATGCTTGCAATTTTGTATGTGAGATGCATAGATAAAGTTCCTTTTATTATTTTTTTTCTTTCGTATTTTAAACAGCTGTTACTTTTATGTTGAGGAACTTCCTTTGCCTAGCTGCATTTACGCACTTCTGAATGCAAAGCAATTTTTGTCTTGCCTTTTAACATATGCAACAAATTTTTGCTGATTTGGTTTTCAAGTACTGAAATAAATCTTCACTTAAAATATCACTCTCAACCATTCTGCATTAATGTGTATGACAAAATATAGTTTTGAATACCTTGCTAATTCTTGTAAAATTTCTAAAACGATGGTTTTAATTATCAGATTGCTATCGGATAAAAAAAATAAAAGATTGATTCCAAATACTACCCATTCTATCGGCTTTGAAACATCTTACAATCTTCATTTAAATCTGTATGATTTATAAATTTTTAGAATAAAATTTTTGATTTAAACAGGATATTAATTCTTAAATAGATTCTATTTAAATTAATTTTATTTAGCACATTATTATATCTAGTAAATTGAACATAAATCTAAGTATATTTTATAGAATATTAGAAATATATTTAAATTCTCATCAACAAAATTTAATTTTAATTTAAAAGTTCAAAAATTCTAGACGTTACGTAAAAATATTGCTTTAAATAACACTTAACTTTGTTTTAAATGTTAAAATAGACTGTTCTGAAGAATCATCTTGATTCTTGAATTTATTCTATTTTAAATTAATTTTGTCCATTTCTACATTAATAACATATAAAAGAATTCGAATTGTTATTTATTTAAGAAACTATGAAGAGTTTTTCAAGTCGTTTCTAGATTTTGAATTTATTTCATCTTATATATTCATTCTATAGATTACTTTTTCACAAAAGAATTCAAAATAAAATTCATTTTATAAATATTTGTCAGCAAACATTCTAATGTTAGTCGTTTCTAATTTTTATTTTATTCTGTACTATTCGCCTTTGAATTTATTAGAATAATTGAATTTGAGCAATTGATTATATTTAATTTCAGTTGAATTGTTTAAATATAATTTAATGACAATCATTTCGAACCAGTATCATAATTTCATAGCACTGTTAAACATGTGAATATACGGTTCATCTATCTTCTATCGCGATATTGTGACTTCATTTTTTATTCATCTTTTAAATTACGTAGATATTAAATTGAAGTCTCTTTCTTTAACATTGAATGATAGAAAATCACTCGATTAAATATTTGATAAAACAATCAAAATGGTTTGAATTTTAAGATAACAATGCAATATATTGTAGTAAATTAGACAAGAAAATATTTTTAAAAATTATCAAACTTTAGAAAAAATGTGCTCAAGTATTAAATTAGTATCATTGAGAGGATACTTTTTGAATTTTACGAAGATGTAAAAATTATTTTTGTACTATAATAGTTTCGGAAGTTATGATGGAAAAGCATCAACATTTCGTTTCATTTTTAATTAATTAAAATTCTAATTAATTTTTTAAATCGCCATGATGTAATTTAAATTTAATTTTTGATTTAATTTTTTAAATGTAATTTAATTTAATTTTTTAAATCGCCAAAATATACATGTATCAAATATACATTCAATTCCCCTCACATACACGTTCATTTTTATTAGTAGTAGATCGATTCTAATAATAAAGACTGATTCTATAGATTTCTTTATCAACATCATACGATAAATGCAAAAAAAAAGTGTATTAAGAGTTCCCTTAATGAAATGTTTGTTATATTTACATATAAAATAATTCTCTAGATGTATGGGAAAAAGTGTTACTTAGAATAACCTACTGACTCATGTATGTGTTATATTTACGTTGGTTCTATTTATTTCATTATCATTATTCTCAAATAAAAATATTACAAAACGGTGTTCATTCTATCGGATGTCAAAATCAAGTTGAATGCATTCAAGAGAAAACAACTGTCAACATTGTAACGAGCACGGTTAAAAAGTTGTTCGGGCTGTGAGAAAGTGGAAGAGTCACGCTCTGAATCTCCGAATTGACATTTTTTATTCGAACGAATTTGTTTCTTTACTGTGCGACATCTTTTGTTCCTCTTGGTTCATTAAGGAATGCATCATTTCTGCTTCAAAATGCAATTCGTTAGTGATGGATTCCTTTCTGTATATGCATTTACCTACATTTTGCTTGTTAACGTTAACCGTCATTCAACAGACGATTTTTTTATGCAATTCCAGCCTGACGAAAATGAAACTGTAGCAAAAAAAAAAAAAAAAAATGCCCTTCATAAGTTCTGTTTGCCTTTCAGTCTTACAAATTCAAAAAGATTGTTAGTTTGTGTATGTGTCTGTTCTTTTATTTTATGTTCTACTCTCTCTCGTTCGCGTGCAGCATAGTATGCATTTCCTGGCGTGCTACTTTATATGTATACACTTGTGTGTTAATTTTCTACAGCGAGACCTCTGCCTTTCCCGCTGCTGAGCACGAAAAATGAGAATCTGTATGCTATTTTCAACACTTTTGTGAGAACCGAAGCGTTGTTTATGTACCCTTTCATCTCAGTGAATTGCACTGGGTTGCATATAGAAAGATTGTTTACTTTTTATGCAAATTGTTTGCGTTTGCAAAACTTTTCATTGATTCGCATGCACGAAATCGAGCGGCATTCGCTTATCTTTCTGCTGATATCATTCTTTAATGCTTTCGCACTAAAGCACAGATAAGGCGAGCTACAAGGACGTTTAGAAACGCGGTCAATATTCTAAAATTTGTAGTATTAAGGTCAGCTATTTAGTTATAGAAATTTTTAAAAGCATCTGAAGTCAAGTGATGAAACATTTTGTTATTTAAAAATTATTTTCTCATTTGCTCTTTTGAAAATAAAAATAAAAATAGTTTTTAAAATGAAAGTCACACTTTTGAAACGGCAGGAAATTTACACATCAGCTGTTTTTTCTTGGTCGTATAATGTCAATTTTATTATTTATTTATTCAGCTGTCCTGAAAATTTTAGGAAAAAAAAACCTTTCAGACATATTTATTGGAATTTGGACACATCAGACCTAGATATTTTGATTTGGAATACTTTTTAATGCAATAATTAATTTCTAATTAAAGAATTTTTTGCAATCAATAACAAACAATTCTGTTTCATATCTATTATGAAACAGAACTGTTCGCATCTAACACATTGAAAAAATGTTGAGGTTCCCCCTCCCCTCCTTCAAACGTATTTTGAAAATTGAAATAGGTGGCGTTACTTGTTAAACGACAGTTTTATGCAAGTCAATGTTTCCTATTTATTTAATAAATAATTCCAGTTTTATGAATCGTTTCACTTCACATTTTTTTATCTATTTTTACTTGAAATTTTTCTAAAAATTAAAAGAAAGAAACACCATAAATTCTGCAGCGATTTTGGCTCATATAATTCACAGTTTAAAAAACTTTCAATTTAATTAAATTGCTGTTTAGAATAATCTTGTAGACAGTTTCATTTACTAATTTTCTACAGAACATCTGCTAAATGCATATTTTTAGTTATTAATAAGATATTCCTTTGTTCTGAAAACTTAATGAATAAACTGAAAGTATATAGACATTTACAAAATGCTGGAATTTAATTTTTTTATGAAGAACTTATTGAGAACTTCTACCTTATTTCAGATGTTTACTTTTAACTTAATTTGGTTGAATAACTTTATAGCAAAAATCATAGATGAAAAACCAAACATAAATTTTTTCCCCATAACACTCAGGTTTTTATCTGTAACATATGCACTATAAATATTGTATGAATATATTTTACTACACTCAAAACTTATTTGAATTAAATCTTAAATGATAAAGAAACAGTAACAAGTATCAGATATTTAGAAGTGTTAAATATCAATAAATAATAACGCAACTATTGATGCTCTATCTGAATTTCATTTCATTCAATCGTTTCTCCACTTAAAATAATTTTATATTGTGGTTTCATTAGGCAAAATAACAAGCAATTTTATTCTATTCAGTTTATTTTTATTCTGAAAAAAAAGTAATATTTACAGCTCTATTTATAAAAATGTTGCCATTCTCAAAAAAAGTCATTTATTTTCTCGGGTAACATTGAAAAAGATTTCGATTCTGCTCTATAGCGCTCTAAACAATAATTAACTGAAAAGGCTAGCTTAACGGTAACCACGATATTCAACAATTACGGTTTAGAAAGTTTAACATAATGCAGCTGCGTGATGAATTTTGTTTATTAACAATCAGTAAAATTATTCACGTTAATAAAGAAAAAATCTATACGGAAGATCGTGCAAGCATGCAAAGCAAGGTTCTACTGTCATTGAAAAGCTAATATTCCTATTAATTCATTGCAGGTGAACCATAACGTGACTTTTTAATGAGCTATCTTTTATTTTAGCTTCTTTTATTCGGGCTTACAATTTAATGCAAGTTTCAAGTGTTATCAACGGAGGTAATAGTTTATTTCCTAATTTCGCTTTGACCTCTGGGTAGCTGTTGGATGTTTTTATTTACATAATTGGATAGCAGGATGAAATCGCGTTATTATCTAAGTATATTTTGGAATGTATCTGGAACTGAAATCGTTGTTTTTGTCGTCGATAAATTTTTGCGTCATGATAATGAAAACACTGCAATTTGAATGGCTGTATATGTGAAATTAGGCATCCTGTGATTTCTTTCTTTCTTTCTATAAAAGTGATTGTTTTGTTATTTTGATTTAGAAAGTATTTATTGCAATGAAATTTGCTAAGTTAAATTTTAGCATTTCTTCTCATTACGAATTTACCAGAGTTCAAATTTAGGTTATTTACGAAAATTTGTGAATTAACGGTATCTTATGGTCATTTATTTAAAACATAACATTAAATTGGAGAAAAAATTAAATTGGAGATTGGATTAAATTCGAGAGTACTGTAATGTCTTTTAGTTCGCTTTTTAATGAAGACATCGACACTTTATTTTTAAATAGCCGCATTTGGTAACCAGTTGACTCGCCAAGAATAAAAATTTTGTTTCATTTCTTCGCAATGACTTTGATAAGCCTAATTATAAATAAATATTTTTAAACATTCTTTCAATCCATTCTTTCATCCCATTGATCTAATGTATTCAGGTCCAGTTTCATATCGTTCTGACATGAGATACTTAATTCACAGCTAATATTCTTAATTACCTTTTAAATCCGCAAATTTTAATTATAATCTCTTTGCAAATGCCAAATGTTACATTGTCTGTCAAGGGAAACACGTGTTTCTCCCAAAAACAATAGGCGGATATCTAAAGAATCGATCTCTTGTCTTCTTCGACAGCTTTGAGAGCCAAGCAATATTTAGTAACAAACATTAGAAAAATATTTGTTTTGTAGATTGTGCGTTTCCGCATGTTTTTCAGAAGATAATTCGAATCAATATCCCTTTGAAATGTGATTCCATTCAAAAGTTGCAAACACTTCAATCACACAGAAATAATATGATTTGCTCTTTAGGGTCAATTTGAAACAAAAAGATGGAGTTTATTTCCAAATGGAAAGTCTGATTTAATGAATTGCTGAAAGGATTGAATCATAAGGATTAAACAAAGTTAATCAATAAAGAAATCTATTGATTTTTCAAAAGAATACAAAGAGGATTGTTACTACTGACAATTAATTAAAATACTTTGAAAATGATTAAAACTGGCATTTAATTAAAATACTTTGATTCTAAATTTGTGATCGAGAATTCTTTAATAATTGTAAATTATTGAATTAAATATTTACTGCATATTTTATGCATGATTATACCATGTCATCCAAATATATATATGGTAAGGCAAGGCAATTCTTTTCTTTGAAAAATTCTTTTTTTTTTCAAGCTTAATTTGTATATGTCACAACTTGCCCTTGTTAGGAACTAGCTGGAATAATCATTCGGTGAACCGGATGTTTAGGTAGCGTGGGGTTATCTTTGTGGCTCATTTTCTAGTGTTTTCTGAAAATAGTGATGTGTTAATTTTGGAGTTTACCGAATAACGAAAGAAGCACACTGTTTACCGAATTCGTAATCAAGAGTTATTGCATTTTCATTTTTTCTTACACATGCGCACACGTAAGAGTACGCTAGAAAAATAATTGAAAAAGCATTTTGTGAGATTAAAAAGTCTCACTGCAAGTTATTTGATAGTATTTAAAAGGCACTTCATTTATTGTTGAAACAGACACAAGTGTTTCTTTTACTTGTAATTGCCAGAAAAATATTGATACTTTCACCATGATACTAGCACTTAAATATAATTAAATAAAAAGAAACCAATATACTACTTAATTTAAGATGGCGGCGGGAACTGTAATTAAATAGTTATAAATTTAATTTTTATATTTAAATTATTCAATTTATTTCAAGAAGTTTCATGTTTTATTTAAAGCGGAAAGTCAATCAAAAATTTTGTTATATTATAATTTTATATAAAAGAAAAATTATATCTACAAAAAATATTCAATTTCAAAATCAGTCATATAAATTTGGTACCTAATTATCCCACTTTAGTATAGATTATTATTCCTTGTAACATTCTTTCACTTGTAAAAAGATGCTCAAATGAGGGTTGCTTGGATTAAAATAATTTGATTTACAGACAATAAAAAAGACACATATTCAAATAGGTGAAGAAGTATCTTTATATAACTCAAAATTCAATTGCAAAAGAGTAAGAAACTATACCATTATTTTTAAAAAAATCACAGATATTGCAAAGCTCTTTCTACCTTTATCAACTCTTAAATTAAACCTCAGAACAGTTTTTCACCTTTTTATAATCTGATATGGGGAGAAATCGATGCCAGGCATTACCAGATCTTGCATTTTTACACATTCCAAACAAACATTTGGTGCCAAAACCGGTCACCAATTTGTCAAAAGTGGGCGGCATATAATAAACATTTGTGCACTCTTTTTATTTTCTCGTATAGTTAGTAAGAGAAAGTGTTGTAATACTCAAAAAATTCGTATGTGAAAATAATTGAGGTGAAACCCCTTTAATAACCTTAACCCCCTTTTAGTTATGCGAGTAGGCTTGAGAGTGAAAATGTGAGCTGCGAAAAAAACTGTGGATTCAATCTGAATGAATCCTTTTTGCTTTTATTTCTGCAGATGAATATTTAGCAATCAAACAAAGGGTAATCAACAACCTTCTGATAACCGCAATTATTTTTTCATAATGATATTTAGTTTGAGAACAGAAAACAGCTTATTCCAAAATGGCATGTTTAAAACAAGTATTTTTATATATTAGAATATGACAGTATTTATAGAAATATTAATAAAAATTATGTGAAGGTGAATGAAGAGCAACAAAAAATAAGCGTTAACCGATAACGAAAACGCACATTAATTGTGAATATCGATTTATTGTATCGCTATTTATCGGGAACTATTATTCATGATCATGGTTTTAATAGATCGATATTTTTCAAAAACTGGTATCAAAAAGTCGATTTTTTAAAAATATCAATTTTTTTTCGATAAATCGAAAATCGACAAATTCATTTATCAATTAATTATATGATAAAAAGAATATCTTTTAGTATACAAGTGCGATGAGAACTTAATACCTTTTTTTTTCACTAGGTCATTGTTCTTCCTCATTCGCACGTAGATCCGGGATGGCTGAGAACATTCGACGATTACTTCGAGAATTCCGTGTCTCACATCCTCGACAATATGGTCACATTCCTCAACAAGACGGAGGACTTCCGCTTCATCTGGGCCGAAATATCCTTCTTCTCAAAGTGGTGGGAAAGGTGAGCAAGTCTTTTCACAATCATTGTACAAGGCAGTACAATGATTCAATCTGCCATTGAGACATTATCCTATGTGCCATTATGCTTCCATCACTTTTTACTTTCTCGTATACGAAGTATATAGAAAGTATATAGCAATCGACAAAAATTTCGAAGTCGAGATTTTGACGGATCTACACGCTTTAGACCTCCCTACCTTCGAAAAACACATTTTGGAAAAATGTTCGTCTGTCTGTCTATCTATGACAAAGATAACTCAAAAATGATTTGATATAGACGGTTAAAATTTGGCATAAGGTCTTTGCTCTATATTTTCAGATTTCTATCAAATTTTGAGTAAAATTTGTTCAGAAAAAGTCCGTCAGTCTGGCTGTTAGATTATAAGTTAAACGCGATAACTACAGAAAGAAGAGAGCTAGAATAGACAAGATTCACAGTTCACAGATTTAACATTCTATGGCAAACACTTGCCAAATTTTAAGCGAAATCCAACAAGGGATTGACCTTCTGTCGGTTTGTACTTTGAGAAACAGGTAAACGTGATAAATCAAAGACACAATAATTTAAATATACCAAATTTGGTATGTGATTTTGTGACTACATATGCAGTTTTGTGTCAAATTTTTGTCTCAATCGATTGGGGAAAAGTTTCTGAAATACCAATTCAATTTTCGGATACTATTAACCGCATTCCAGGGATTAACAGCCAAAATACTCGGCAAGAGCACACGATATATTCAGTAAAAAAGCTAAATCGACGCCAATGGTTAATATTTCGCAACCAATTTACTCCAGTGTCATGCAAGGCTTTCATTGGGATAGTGTGGCGGATTGCGATGAGCGAGAATAGAACCTGGGACCTTGTGGTTCGCAGCCCAGTAATATGACCACAATACAAAAGCAACTGCTCGTGTAGTGTAGTTGTTAACTGACTTATAGCTCTCACCACAATAGCATCTTTATTAGAGAGTAAGCGAGACTACTCCCGCTGGTGACTTTTCCTTATAGGGTAAGTATAGTAATCGTCAGAAAAATAAAATCTCGAGATTTTGTGGAATTCCCAATGTTTTAGACATCCCTGATTTCGAAAAACACATTTTTTGGAAAATGTCCGTCTGTCTGTGACAAAGATCTCCCAAAAACGATTTAAGCTACTATTGAAATTTGGTACACGGTCTGTACACCGCATTTGTAGATTAAATTTTGTATAAAATCTGTTTAGAGAAAGTCTGTTTGTCCTGCTGTTCGAAAATAAGTTAGCACGATAACTACAAAAGGAAGATAACTAAACAGATAAGATTGGGTTTACAGATTTAACGTCTATATTGAAAACATCTGTCAAAGTTTGAGCCAAAATCAACTATGGGTTAATTGTCTGCCGCTTTATATTTTCAAAAACATAGAAACACAATAATTCCGAAACGTAATGATGTAGGTATATCAAATTAGGTATTGAATTTTATGACTGTAAATACAGCTTTGTGTCAAATCTTTGTTTCAATCAATAAAAACAAACGTGTCTAAAGAACATGTTCGATTTTCAGATACTAATTGCCGCATGCCATAGATTAATCGCCAAATAACTGGCCAATTGTATCACGATAAATTCAATAAAAATAGTAAATTCACCTCAAAAGCTAATATTTTGTAACTATTTTACGCCAATGTTATGCAAGGCATTCTTTGAAATGACAAATTGATTAGATAACATACGAGAAAGTTTTTGGGAGATTACTCCTGCTGGTTACTTCCTCGTATAGGAAATATATAAAAAGTATTGCAATCGTCAAAAACTCGAGATTCTGAGGAATCTTCACATTTTAGAACTTCGCGAGTCTGAAAAAAGGGATTTCAGTTTGTCTGTGAACACAATAACTGAAAAACAATTTAAATTAGAAGAATGAAATTTGGTATATGGACATAACAACAAATTTGTAGATTTTCATCAAATTGTGAATGTAATCCATTCAAGGAAAATTTTTCTGCCCGAATGCAAGTAAATACGATAGTTATAAAACGTAATTCTGATAATTAAAACTAAACATTTTAATTCTAAACATTTTTTTAGCCAACAACATATTTTGAAATTTGTACCGAGATTAGAATTTAATTTAATCCTACAATACATAGTATAGCCATTTGGCTACACGTTGTTATTTCAATTTATAAGCTTCAGATAGTTGCTCCAAAAGGCAACAATGAGTGTTTGGAAATCCTTTTTTAAATGCTTTTTGATATTTGTTGAAAAGACTGATCTATAGCAAAAGCTATTTCAGATTTAGATTTCAACTGTAACTTGGAAAAATATCAAGATGGCTGTTGTATGAATAATTCTAGCATTAGAAATACAATCAAAATATCTTTTCCTTGTAAAAAATATATTGGTAAAAGGGGACTTTTATTTAAATTACAGAATTATTATAAAGTGATTTGTGTATTGGAATATTGTTTAATTCATTGTTTAATTCAATTGGCACATTTGATATTTTTAAATAAAAAAATAATCTAAATTTTTTTAATGTTTTTTCTGAATTATAGGCAGTTACTCAAAACTCTTATTTTTTTAAATAAAACGTCATTCATTCTAAGGTTGAAGTTAAATTTTTTATATGTTACTTCTTAGAATATTTTCTGCTCCAAAATGTAAAGCAAGTTAACATACAACAACAAAATAAATATTTTTCTCAGCAAAACAAAATAAATATTCTTTTGAAAACTTTTGCAAGAGAATTTACCATGTATCTCATGCCATATTGGAATTTCATACTACAATTTACTACTTATAATTTTCAGTCATCGCCCGAGTAGAAACGCTTTCCTTTAATCCTTTGTGAAAATGTATTTTCTCTTTGACTATAAAGTCGAAATATTTGAATTATAATTCAATTTTCCAATTTGACTGATAATTAATGCATTCGACACATTATTATTATAGATTACTAGCAAACTTCTACTACTAATTACTTCTATTTCATTACTTCTGTTGCCTTGGAAAATCCATCAATTAAATTAACAAAACTTTCTTGTAGTAGCAAGAACTGATTTTCTTTTTTCTTCTTTTTTTTCAGACAAAGCAAACAAATCAAAGACGTTGTCAAAAAAATTCTTCAAAAAAAGCAGTTGGAGTTCGTTACTGGAGGCTGGGTGATGCCGGACGAAGCAACGACCAGCTATTTCGCCGTGGTAGATCAGCTCATTGAAGGTGACCAGTGGTTGAAGCAACATCTCAACTTTACTCCTCAACATGGTTGGTCTGTGGACGTGTTTGGTCATTCAGCCAGTCTGCCTTATATTTTGTCAACAGCTGGCATTACGGATACAGTGATTTTAAGATCTCATTACGCTTGGAAAGCCTTTCTTGCCAAAATACAATCATTCGACTTCTATTGGGAACAACCATTTGATTCGCCTAGAATGTTTTGCCACATGGCACCATCAGATCTGTACAGTTTCAAGCACACTTGTGGTCCAGATCCTTCATCTTGTTTGAAATACGATTTTCGGAAAGTTTTTGGTGAGATGTCTGAAAGCACAGCAGACATAGTTACGGATCAAAATGTGGAATTGAAGGCTAACCATTTGTTGGGACAATACGGGAGATATGCCTCATTATTTAACCATAGTGTCCTCCTCGTACCTTTGGGAGATGACTTTCGGTACAACGTTTATGCCGAATGGGAACAACAATACAAAAATTATAAAAAACTGTTCGATTTTATTAACGGTAAAAAAGAATGGAATACGCATATAAGATTTGGAACTGTTGGCGACTATTTCAAAGAAGTTCACCAAAGATTGCAAAATGTTTCCTATAATTCTGTGTTGTCCTTAAGTGGTGATTTCTTTCCTTACGGTGATGTGTACGCAAATGCCAGACCTTCCTACTGGACAGGATTTTACACAACAAGACCTTTTTACAAGAAGCTTGCGCGTGAATTGGAACAATGGTTAAGGTCAGCAGAAATTTTGTATTCCTTAGCAAAGACAAACATTAAAGAATCAGAAGAAAGCGTCTTTCTGAAGGATTACTCTTCTTTAGTTTCTGCAAGACAAAATCTTGCATTATTTCAACACCATGACGCAATAACTGGTACTTCTAGACAACATGTAATGGAAGATTATGGTAGGAGACTTCACAGTGGAATAACTAATGCTATGTCTGTCGCATCCCACATGACTCAGATTCTTCTTATGAAAAGACTTTACGAAGGAAACATTTGGACTTCTCAAGTTTATCCAGACGTTTATAGAACTTTATGGAAAGAGCCAACAAAGAAACTGCCAGTCCAAATGGCAGATGCAGGAAGAAAAATAACATTTTTCAATCCTTTAACAACGACACGCACTGAAGCTGTCCGCTTAAAAGTTAGAACACCGCATATTCAAATATTAGATTCTAAAGGTAACGTAGTGCCATTCCAGATAAACCCTGTTTGGAGAGAGAAATTCTCTGTATCGCATACAACATTCGAATTAATATTTGTAATTACTTTGCAGCCTCTCTCATTTTCAACTTATACATTAGAGAATGCATTGTCTACTGATGGGAATGATTTAAAAAAATCAGTAGTTTCACTTTTCCTCAAAGATGATTCAAATGCATCAGTGAAAAATTCAGCTTTTAAATTTGAAGAACCAAACGACAGAGAAATAAATTTAGAATCACCTCATTTTCGAGTGAAAATTTCTCCTTCAGGTGTTCTCAAAGAAATTTACATGAAAGATTCTGGCATCTTAAAAACGACAGAAATTGACTTTAAGGCATATATACCATGGGTTTATCGCAGTGGGGCTTATTTGTTTCAACCAGATTTTCCTAATCCATTATCATTCGGCAATCTTACCGAACATTTTCCTTATCTTTGCTTAGTTCGGGGTCCAATCGTTAGCGAATTTCATATGATTTACCAAAATTTCCTTAAACTCACCGTGCATCTATATCACTTTGATTCGTCACCATCTGGTCTGCAGATCGATGTATCTGCTGACATTTCAAAACTGAAGAGAGATGTAGAATTAGTAATGAGAATAAACAGCAACATAAAAAACAATGGAGTGTTCTACACAGATTCTAATGGTCTTCAGATTCTAAAGCGGAAGTACGTCAACAGTCTTCCTGTACAAGGTAATTATTATCCAGCTACTTCCAACATGTATATCGAAGATGAAGAAATTCGATTAAATCTTTTGGTTCCTCACAGCCATGGTGTTACATCTCCGTTACCGGGCACTATGGAGGTAATGCTGGATAGAAAAACGCGAGAAGATGATGGCCGCGGTATGTCAGAAGGCGTTGTGGACAATCAAATGGTTTCTCGAACTTTCTGGCTTGTTCCAGAATCTGTTCAAAAGAGTGATATGCCAACATCTTCCTTATCTTCTAGAACTCAAGTATTATCGTTGCGTGCTCAATATCCAATAATTACTTTCTTTACTGATAATGGCGAGGCTCTTATTATTCACCCAAAACTTTCATTGCTACCGAAACCCTGGCCTTCAGATGTTCATTTGGTTAGTTTACGAACTCTGCCTTTAGCAGCTAATTACACTTTGCCATCTAATGATTCTTTAATGGTGATTCATGAAAATTTCGGTTCTTGCAAAGCTGAGAGTTTTATCGATAAAATAATCAAAAGTCAAAATGGTGCGCTCTTTTCCAAGGTAAAGATAGAAAAAATCGAAAAAACTTCTTTAACAGGGGCAGTTTCTTATACGCAAGATTCCATTTCAGCTTCTACGGCGAAGCTGCAGACTTATAAAATAACATTTAGATAACACTGAATTTTGTTAAAGAACTTTACAATTCACTTAGTTATTAACTGTGATTTTAAATCCATGTAATTTTGCAATAAACTTTCAGTTTTTCATCATTTGTTAAACAGTTTAGAAGCATCGTTTCCAGTCTAGTCAGTTTTATTGGAAATAAATGTCAAAAGAAAATTTTGTTGTAAAATAAAAATTATATTTTCTTATAAAAGTTTTGTTGTGTGTTTGGTATATTTATATAGTTTATTGGGGGGGGGTGCATTCTAGTAAAAGCGATCTCCAAATTTCCAAAAAAAAATAATTACCACAAATTTTATTTAACTGTACATTTTTTTTTCAATCTACAAGCAAGTATGTGTTTTTAACTCAAAAGCAAAATAGTAGAAATACAAATAAATTGTAGCATTACATTTAAAAATCAGCGGCAGTAGTCTCCCCAACACTTTCTCACACATTCGTCAATAAATTTATGCCTAAGAACGCTTTGCATGAATAACAGTTATGAAACCTTAATTTTCGGCGAATTTAGCATTTTTACTGATCTATCATGTCATGCTTGACGAGTTTCTTGGCGATTAATCCCTAGCATTTAATTTAATAGCATCCGAAAATCGGATTTGATTTTTGGACATATTTTTCCTAACTGATTGAAAAAAAGATTTGACACAAAACTGCAGTTGTATTCATAAAATCCCTTAACAAATTTGATATATTTAAGTCATTGCGTTTTTGAACTATCTCGCTAAAATATTTCTGAAAGTATAGCCCGACAAACATTCAACGCATTGTTAGATTTAACCCAAAATTTGGTAGGTGTCTATATTATACTTGTTAAATCTGAATGCCGAATTTTATCCATCTAGCTCTAATTGTTTTATAGTTATCATGTTAAATTATATTTGAACAGCCAGATAAACAAACTTCTTCTGAATGGATTTTTCTCAAATTTGTCAGAAATTTACAAATTTAGACTCTACACTTCATCTGTCTATTTGAAAGTTCTTTCAAGTTATCCTTGTCATCGACAGACAAATGGACATTTTCTAAAAACGACAGGCAGTAAATCGGTTTGGTTTCGGCTCAAAATTTGACGAAAATCTACACTATAGATTTTAATATAGTGCACCGAAATCTTATCTATCTAGCTCTCTTTGTTTTGTAGTTGTGTTAATTTATATTCGAACAGCCGGTCAGATGGACAGCCGCTGAACAGAATTTACTTAAAATTTGACAGCAAATGTGCTATAAAGCCCGTATATGAAATTTCAACCGTCTAGATTAAATTGTTTTTGAATTATCTTTATAACAGGCAAATAGACGGACATTTTCCAGAAATTGTTTGAACTCAGAGAGGACTGAAATGTGAAGGTACGTCAAAATCTCGATTTCAAATTTTTTTGACGATTGCTATACTTTCTCTATATTACATATATGAGAAATTAAAAGTGAGTAGTATTGCATTTGAAAATAATAATATTATCATTATTTTTAATGTACTGCTTTAAAATAGTATATACATTTTTAGAAAAAACGAATATTTTTCAGAAAATTTGATTAATATTTGTTTTATGATCATCAAAGTCGTAAAAAATGCTCAGTGGCGTAGCAACACCTGCTGCATAGCTGTATTTTCTCATTCTCATTTGTCATATTTGACTTTAAAATTGAGACAGACTGCGTCACATCTGCACTCAGCAAAATTAGTCTCCAAAGCTTCAATTCTTCATTTTTCCTTCTTCATTCTTACGCCACTACAGGTATTTCATCATTTAATATATAAATTGTTTTCTTTAATAAAATGTTTTTGACAAAAGACTGGAAATATATCTAAATGCTCTTTTAATATATTTAAAATAGTCCTGCTGTTCTTAATTTTGGTTCAATGATTTTAAGTAAACTTTCTAAATGATCAAATTCCTTACACGTCAAATAGTAAGTTATTGAACAGGGTATTGTTAACGAGTAATATTGTGTCAAGCGTACATCCTATATTAAATTCTATGGAGCTACTGCATCAAAATATAAAATTTTATTCCGATAAAGTATGCTAACTCAAAAGTGACTACTTGGTGATGCAATGACCCAAATTAAGTTTCCTTTCAGATTTTTAATGTAGATGATGCATAGCATTGACCAATGCTACTACTGGACACTATAGCCATTTTGCATCATATTTTCTACAATGATATTTGTCACACACTTCACTCTTATACAGTATGAGAACTCCATTCAGTGGTTTTTGATATTACAGAGGACGATCGGTTAATGGTCAGTACGAACAATGAACAGACCAGATAATAATTTTTATGTTTGACTGTGATTTACCAATATATTGTTACGAATCTGTAATGCTGCTTCCCAGCATAGTTGGTTCCATCATCAGAAAGACCGTTTTACAGTCATCTGTATTAGACGGAGTCCGGGTGTCGCGTCGGAGGTCCCAGAGCTTCGTGACAAACTTGGCGATCATTGGCGACTTTGGCACCAAATTAGATTATACCCGAAACATCGAGAATTTTCCCGATCCGTCCATCGGGAACCGAGATACGCCTCGAAAGTTCCTGATTGGTTGAGAGGCTTCTAGCCCCGCCTCCTGAGACCTATAAAAGGAGGCAGTCTGCAGCTGCCAGAGTAGAGTAGTCGTAATCAAAGGTGAAGAACGAGTCTTCCAGAGATTAGCGGAGCAGCGACGGAGTCAAGCTAGTGCTGAACTAAGCTGTGCGCTACTGTCTGCAGTAGAGTCTTGTTTACACGTCTCGGCTGAAGATAATTGTCTTCTCTATGCTGTATATAGTTGTCGTCTTTGTGCTGTCCTGTGTGTCTTCGTGCAAATAAACGTCGTTGTTTTTTTTCTACTGCCGCCTGCTGATTGAGCGTTCTCCACACCATATCACTTCCACTATGCAAACGAACCGGGAAAATTCGTAACAATATGTTTGAATAATGAATATACTGGGTGGCTATGAATGAATATACCGGTGGCTCCTTTCCCTGTTTGGAGGTTTTTACAGCTAAAACGAATGAAAGAAATGAAACTAAATTTCATATACAGACTATGGAATGTTTATGAAGATGAATTCCGAAGAAAAAAAAATTAGACTACGAGTTTCCAATAGGGGAAACATTGGCGCTGCTGTCATGTACGAAGGAGGAAATTTGCTTATCGAAATGGATTATGTAAAATTCCAAGTGCTTGCATGACAGCAACGCCATGCATTTCTTGTAAAAAAGGAAGAGCAAATTACCTGGTAGCAGTTCGTTCTTGACTATTGATATGTTCCTGACTGTTCGTGATTGATTGTTGATGTGTCCTTAATATGGGCGCTACCTTACCTCAGCGTGATTTACTGCTAAAATTGTTCTACATTAGACAGTGCAATCTGCTCTTGAGCAAACCTGCACGTCTTATGTACAGAACATAAGACGGGCTGTTATGAACGTCGAAACTGACAGTTTACATGCAGCAGTGGAGAACGTCATACGGCTTATGGAATATGCTGTACACGGGGAGGATTAGCATATCGAAAATGTTGCACGGCGTCCAGGGGACCTTTATATTAAAGAATAAAATATTATTTGTGAGTTTCACGAATTCATTCATAATTGTACTCCCACAGTGACAATATTTTCCCTATCGGCAGCTTTTGGTACTTTTTTGCAGAATTCATCTTCCCACTCCTTCCACGGGTCTGCATATGAAATGTGGTTTAATTTCGTTCATTCGCTTTTGCTGCAGATGCAACCAAATAGAGACAGTTATTTTATGTCCACCCTGTGCTATAGTAATATCAGTAAGCGCCACTGCAGCAGAGTTGAACAGATAAAATGTATTGTCAAAGATTAACTAAAGAAATAGAAAGATAACAAAATTTAAGCATTCATGAAAATATTCGAAAAAAGTTTTGACATTACTTTACATCAAACTGGATACCACTAGACAAACTTTATCAAACGACAATCTTCTCACGGAATATGAAAAAAAATTTCTGAAGAATCACACATCCAATTTAAAGATAAATGTAAAATTAAAAATATAATGCTATATCAGGAGTAATCCAGAAAAAACATTTCTTTTACTGCTTAGGTTTCCAGGATGATTTAGATAATCGGCGCCATGATAGTTTAAACTGAAGCAGAGCCGTGAAGACATAAGACCTATTCCAAAATATTGGTCATGGCTCAATTCCTCACGCAGAAGGAGTTGTGTCATCATAATGGAGATAACTCAATCCCACACCATTGATAAACTCTTTAGGGAAGGACAGTCTGCATAATTAAACTGTATATTTAGATCTATGAGCTGACATTTCTTGTAAAAAAACTTTAATACAAACAGGAACAACGATAGTTATGTAAGTATTTGCACAAAATAATGAGATTTGCTTGCAGTGACTAAGTGTATGTGTTCAGGTGCCCTAGTGCCCACAGAAGTAAAAGAAGATGAACAACTAAGGTACCTATTAAATAAGTGGGATTTCATATATTAAGTCTTCCAATTATTATCTTAGTAAAAATGCAAAAAAGAAAAGTCTGGTGAACTCAGTGGCCATATTGTTAGACCTCCCATTTCCAATCCAGTAATTTTGTTGTCTATATCTATATGATATCGTGTAAATGTGTTGTAATGCCCCACCGCACTGAAACCATCTTGTTGTTTGAAGGTTGTACGATATCTCCCCGATATTATTTGCGATTCCGAATACTGAATAATATTAGTATTTTATCTTAGCAATACTGAAAGAACTTGACATTGGATTCGTTGAGGGGCTGGCTGTCTGAAGCAACAACTATGCTTCCCGGTTACAATGGAGATTAGCTCCGTTATATACTACATTACGCAGTATCTGCTTCTCCTATGAAACTGTTCTGACTAATGAACGTGTACAGAGTTACTTCAAATTGCCATATCATCCTTCATGTGGGATAGCTACAGTTATTTCTTGCACCGTCATCGCAAATTTGACGATGTAATAGTTAAACTAACAGATTTTTTAGGGGGTGAAGTAGGTTTAGTTTAGTTATATTAACTTCCCATTTTAAAGCACCGCTAGGCCCAATTTCTTATTTTAGGGAGCCTCTAGTAATTTTGAACTGCGGTCAGATGACGAGGATAACACGAGAGCTGGCACTCCTCTCTTCAAACGTCCACACCACACCAGTAGGAGGACGTTTGGCCACGACATATTTACACGACAGAGCAGTTTACAAGACGGTTCTTCGTTGGAATCGAGTCTCGATTCTTCCGATTCCGAAGTGGAGATCTTACCAACGGATCACCTAGGCCGGGGGTGATGTTGGATCTTACGGTGCAAGAGGAACATGCTGTGGAAAACAAATGATAATGACAAAACAAATGATGATGACAAATGAAAACGTTTCATAAAATATATAAATTATTAAAAAAAAACGTTCATATGCTTTAAGCATAAAATTACATGATATGAGAAAATTTAAAATGCAGGTATAAAATTCAGAAAGTAGAGAGATATAATGTAAAAAAATAAAGGTTTGAAACCATGAAATAAACAAATTAAGTATAAGTTATATGTAATATTTTTTTCTTTTTGCGACTTTTATCTAGGTACATCATTTTATTTAAAACCAGAAGCACTAAAAGAAAATCATGGTTCTCACTCTCTGTTGTGGGAGATAACGGAAGAGATAGGTGGAACTGTTGCGCCACAAATGTATTCATAATACTCAAGTAAGAGTATTAAGTTAGAGAATTAAGTAAGAGTATTATAAGAGTAAGTAAGTCAATTCATATTACTCAAGAGTAATACTCAAGTGGAGCCCTTGAATGAAGGACACTATTCTTGATGCGGCAGATTTTTTATGCGTCTGTGTCTACTGTCCATTTTAGTGCTGTGTCTGTGTCTAAAAACTTGCAAGCAAGAAAACCACCACACCATTATGTCACCACCCGCTGATAAGATTGAGGTAATTCTTGATCCCTCACACTCGTTTTAGTTTAGTTATATTAAAGTGACGCTTAAAAGCAACAGTAAAGGTATTTCGACGACGCCTGGGCTGCACCTCCAATCCATGGCTCCGTAGGCTACCAGCACGCTTAATTATATTAACGTCCCGTTTTAAAGCAACCCCAGTCCCCCGAACCCAAAACCCTCTAGCCGCCTAACCGAGACCTTACCGCTAAGCCACCGCGGTCGGTTTTTACTCGAGCCTTTCATTGAAGACACGGTTCTTAATCTTTGTAAAGGAAACTTATGCTGTTATTAGAATAGGTGCAGTGAATTTCTCGATAAATTTATTGTCATTGTAATTAGCAGCAACTTGAATATCAGTAGCGTTATCTTGACTTTTTGATGCAGATGCATCTATAGACATCAACTTGCTGTTATGCCGGATTTACACTTGGCCAATTATAAGACAACTAGTAGGCAGTGCATGCATAGAAAAGGACTGATTTATGTTTGACACAGCTCCATAAGATAGATTCTGGCATTCCATACTTGGCTATAAATTGCCATTTTGGCGTCCCTGAATATTTCTCTTTCTCTGCGTATCGTATTAAAATGATGGATATTTATAAAAAAAACTTGGTAAAATAAAAAAAAGCTCAACATACTTACATTTGGAAAACTACAGAAAAGAAATGGCAAATAAATTTTTTAAAAAGCATAACCTCGCATCAAAAAGAACAAAGAGCTGAAAATATCAGAATTAATCTACGATAAGTGATCAATTTTTTTCACGCCAAAAAAAACCCCGCCAAATTCTTCAAATGTATGAGAAGTAAGGGAAAAAAACCGATACAGTGGCCTGTTGTTGTCCAGAAAGGACAAGTACTTTAATGGTCCGAACAGAACTTTTCAGTCTTTCTACGAATGCACTGTATACTGGTCGAGTTAAACTCATCTTTAGAGTAGGTGCAGTGCATCTTGAATATCAGTAGTGTTATCTTGATTTTTGAATGTAGATGCATCTATAGACATCAACTTGCTGTTAGATTCTACTGAAATCTGTCAGAAAAATGTTCCCAGTCCATCATCTAATCAAACAGATGACTGATTAATCATCCTCCAGATCACGATGATAACTAGGATGATAGCACACTAGATCCTGCGAAGCAGGCCCATTAACAATTTGTAACATGTTTTCATTACAAAAATAAAATTACATATTGCAATACTCACTGAACAAAATATATTGTCACTTTGAGAAAAATGTCGGTAGCTTCAAGTTGTGACTATTTAAAACGAGTCAACAAGAGTAAATTACTTTGTCTCAAAGAATTGGACGAAGTTATAGCAAACCTTTTATTTATTTTTAAACTGCATCCACGGTACAATTTGTTTTGTTTATTTTCCAATTTCATAAGATTCAGTAAAGCTTATTTTTTGTTATTTTTTCTTCTGTATTTTAATGCATCTTAGAAATATAGTTTTTCGACAATATTTATTTTCCCAAAATTAAATTTCTTGTTTTTCACGCTTGTCAGGTAGCATTCTTAATATCCAAACCTTCTCTGTGACTGTTCTTCGAATATTTCTAAGTGTTTTTCATTTTTTCAAAAGAAAAAAAAGGGACAAGCTTAAACAATTGGACGTACGTCTTCTGCTAATTCGGAATATAACCTTTCCCTTTTACGAATTCGTTTTTCAGGAAAATGTTCTGAAATGCTCAAATTACTTGCTATAACTTTTTCTTTGTCTAAAAATGTGTTAAATTTTGTTCTTAAATGTTGGATTTCAGTTTTAATTTTATTGACTTGATAGAAAGCCGAGTCAGGACAATTGTTTTTGCTTGAAATAGTTTATTGATAGTGTTAATTTTGGACAATATTGAAAACCATACTATTGAACATAAAATAAAGGGCATTTCTTGTATTGCATCCAATAAACTTTTAGCTTCGGATACGGTTGTATTATCGTTACTTAGATGAATAAATTCTTTTAGGGCATTAGAAGTTTGCTCTATACACTGCTTTAACCGAATCTGTTTTGGCTTCCCAACGAGTGTCACATAATGGTTTAAGAGTAGTGATTAAATGCTTTTGTAGAATTTCCCATCTTTTTTTGCAGATGCAGAAAATAAACAATATAAGCGCTGCAATATCCCCCTTCCCCAATTATTATTATTATTATTTTACAATATATATATACCCTTGGAAGTGGCATCACAAATTAATAAATTATAAGAGTGTGATAGACAATGCAGATAAACCGCATGTGGGTTCAGAGAAAGTATTCTAGATTGTACACCTTTATATTTTTCTTTTATTTTATTATCGTTGCCGTATTGCCCTCTACAATTCATAAGTTCTAAATGAAGCTCACTTAATATTTCCAATAGAGTTTTTACTAGTTTTTCTCCAGTCTCATAACTTTCTTCAATAAACCCTATAAATGACTCACTCATAGTTCTCTTCAAATTTTATACACCTAATATTGATTGAAATTTGCTCTTTATGGGAAATATTAGGTGCATAATCCTTTGTACATGACTGCTTTTATATCGTGTTTAATTTTGTTAAGGATTTTATTTCCTAACGCAGAAATAACTTTCTCTTGTGATCTATGTGCTAAATAACACACAATTCTATTTTTTGAATTTATTATTTTGTTTATATGATTGATTATCGCAGGGTCGTATTTTCTTAATAATTCGATTAAACTTAAAAAATTTCCATTATTAGACGTGCCTATTACTTCGTGTGTTCCTCGAAGTGGAAGATTATTACATGTTAAAAATATAATCACATCTACAATTCTTTGAAATAGTAATTTAAGTCGTGTCGTTTTCTTACTTCTATTAACTTGATTTGTTTTATCAATAGTCGAACGTAAATTTAGTTGTTTTAGTAATTCTTCCCAAGCAATAAACGAATTAAAACTACTAGAACGCTTGTTTTGAATTATAGTTGACAACTTTCTCCAGTTATTATAGTCTCCTATAAATCGTGCAGATTAGTCATTTCTTCTTTTGGAAAACAATACACAACAAAAACAGACTGCTGCGTCTTGCGTTTTTAAATAAATTAACTAGCTGCGAAGTTGGGTTTCACCATTTGTCATTTTTTAAAAGCAGTACGTAGTAGAAAATTATCTATCTTCAGCATTTTTAGCAAAAACTCCTTTGTATTGTACAGGTCCGATTTTAACAGAGCGCATTCTAAATTTATTCAATATAATACTTAGCCATAAAACTGGATCACTTATACTCACTTGACCATATTTGTTATCGTTATTTCCATTATTTTTTGATTTTTTGTATAAACACACGGTTCTTCGACGCATTTCATAATTTTTCAATATTTTCATTGCAAGACTACGAAGTGTGCGGAGAACCTCTTCACCCTGTTGGAACTCAAATTGTATCTTCTTTTTTGCCAGAATTACTTCGTAACCTAGAAAATAGATCTATTGTGACTTCATGAAGTTTAGCTTTTTTTTTCTGATAATTTTTTTAACACCCAGAGTGATATTTCTTTGGAATGGATATGATTGTATCTAACAATAATAAACAGTTTATAGTATGAATAATCAAATTACTATATGCTATAAGCTATTACCTAGTAGGTGAGGTAAGTACCTGTAAAGTTACTTACTTTATTTTTATAAAATATTGCGCACCTTCACTAGATTATAATAGTTTGAACAATTTAATATAAATAAACAAAACAGATGCAAACATAAAAAATATTACATTAGACATAGAAAAGAGTATATGACTGATGATTTACAAATTCATTTGAACACAATCTTATCACCAACCTCTGCTTTAAGTTTACATGCCTGGAGGGGATTCTTTATTCGTAATAGAAGGTAGGTATTTTAGCGGATTGTGATGAGAGAGGATAGAACCTGGGACCTTGTGGTTAGCAGTCCAGTAACATAACCATTATGCAAAAGCAATTGCCCTTGCAGCGTAGTTGTTAACTGGCTTATATGCTATTTACCATAGACTCTCCCTCCAGTGAGTCGGAGGTGAGACGAACGATATGACTGTTAAGTAGTGATAGGCCTGTACCCAGTTGAGTAGCGAGTGTGTGTGGGTGAGTGGTTTTTATTGCTGCTTCAAGTGAGTCTGACGACTTTGGTTGCGGGTAGATGGCGCCACAACAGCTGTACAAAGATTGAAGGTTCATTGTCCGAGGTCGCCAATGTAGCGGATTGTGATGAGCGAGGATAGAACCTAGGACTTTGTGGTTAGTAGTCCAGTAACATAACCATTATCTAAAAGCAATTGCCCGTGAAGTGTAGTTGTTAACTGGCTTATATGCTATTTACCACAGTATCACTGCGATTGTTGTCTAGTAATGGCGTCAGTCGATGCTCAACCATCCACGTGGAAACAAATTTGTATGCTTTCAGTATGTGCAAACGTTATTATTGTATAGAACATTATTTTAATTCTTGTTCACGATGGGCCCCCCTGAATAGCAGATCCCCGGTACATAGTACATAGTATCCGCCGCTACACCACCACCCCTCACAGATGGCCGGCAGTGCCATTGAGTCATAAAAAATTACTTCTAATTTGGATGGAAACAATAAATGAAATGTTTCTAGTACGTTGTAATTCATTCAAGAAAATCCAAATCATTCTATGAAGAACTGAAAATAACAAATCCGCATTCTTCACAGTAGCAAAAGGAATTCATGCTTGTGGTTGAATGGCTGGCAAGGTTCAGAAAGAGATATGATATTAAAATATGATAATGCATCATCAATGCAATTAAAAAATAATAGGAACCAGGAAATTCGATCTCACGAATTCATAAAAAGGATACAGTTCTTAAAACAGGTTCAATTGTGATGATATTTAATTGCTATAAACGAGCTTACCGAACTATCAACGATTGATGAGAAAAAGTTTTCTGTGCATAAGCCGCGACCTCGCACCCAATAATCTATGATGGATCAATAGACAGCACTTTTGGGCTTTTACAAAGTTGGTGAATAGAAAAATTTTAAATTACTCTCAAAATTGAAATGCTTGGACTCCGTGATTGACTGTTGCCCTTTTTCAAGAGTGCAAAGTTCGATTTTCATGCTGTTGTAATAATAATAAGCAAAATATCATTGATTATGATCATATGAATTAGAAATTTTAATAGTGTGTTTATTATTAGTATTGGCCAATCATAAATTAATTTATAAAGCTAATAACTGTAACTGTGTCTAGGCTTTTGTTTATTGTTTGTTTGTTAGCTCCTGTTTCGGTTTCGAAGTTGCGTATTTTGCCGAAATGAAAGTTAAAATATTAAAAGCTCTTGATGACAATTACATGTATCTTATCATTGACGAAAAAACTAAAAAAGCAGCAGTTGTAGATCCTGTGGAACCAGCAAAAGTCCTGAAAGCAGCTGAAGAAGAAGGTGT
>JAPMOR010040807.1:2362-36520 GCA_026543865.1 Argiope aurantia | reverse complement strand
AAAGTTAATTCAAAGAACAATTTGATTCATTTAATGAAAAAAAAATTGTTTAGATGATTTCTATTCTAATATTTTGATATGCAAAGAATTTCCCTATTTTGGAGAAGTTGTAAAATAATTCTTGCGTTATTATATGGCATTGTGACTGTGTAAAGTGGATTTGATATCAACAAGGATATGCTCGCTGAAAATCTCAAATAAGATTTTTTAATTGGTCAAAAATCTGTGTATAATGTCATAAACTTTTATGGAGGTGTTTTTAATATTCCAATTTCAAAAGATTTGCTTCTGTATGCTAAATTTTTATGCACGAGATGTTATGAAGCTTTAGAGAAAGCAGAAAAATGTTTAGGGAAGAGAAAAGAAGTTCAATAAACGCAAAGCTGCACTGCAAATGAAATTGTTGCAAAAGAAAAAATAAAACTGATGACTGAAAAAACTGCAAAAAGTAATGCCAAAAATATGAACTGGAAAAAATAAATAAATAAAAATAGATAAAATAATCTTGCTTTGTAAATTTTTTTTTATGAAGTAATGATTAAACGGTTTGTATTATGATAGCAAATTTGTTTTTTTTTTAAATTTTTTTATTTAACCAAGTTCTAAATTTTATGTGACTTTGAATTAAAGAGGTCGAGAGGTGATAAATACTTTCCACTTCCTTAATATATAAATTTTATCTTGCTAAATTCTAGGAAAGAAATAAAGAAAAAATTTTTTTTTATATATATATGGAAATGAAAACTTTCTTTTAATATTGTGTTATTTAGAATAATTTTTAATTATTGCTTACTTTACTTGATTTTTCTATTCAGTAAACTATGGAGTGTTGTTATTCTATTAAAACTAGTACAGAATGGTTGTAATTAAAATGACCCTATTCAAACCCCTGTAGGACCCCCTCTACCTATTGGAATTTGATGAAACTTGAATATACGTTATATGGACAATGGGAAAAAGAATTCTGCAATAAAAAATAGTTCATATTTCGACCACCAGATGGCACTTTTGAATATTCCATATACAAATTAGTAAAACCTATTAAAAGATATTTGTAATCAAAGCCCAAAAATCATTCAGCGTGTCTTTCTCATCCATAATTATGACCCTATAGAAAAATAAATGTGCTTTACTTGGTAAAACTGTTTTATCAAAACGGCAGCAATTATTTGCACAGCATGAATATCGTCGTTTAAAGGAATTGCCAAAAGGGCCCTGTCGAAGAATGGTTTAAAGCGGATGATTATGATATTTGACGAGACCTGCCGCCAGACGAAGGATCTACAACCAGCATCTTAGCAAGGCAACAATCCCCGATCTAAACTGCTAAAGAGACCTTTCCTCTACAATAGCTAGGCTACGTACTGGACATTTCAAAGGCATGAAGATCTCACTAACCAATATAAAATCCTACCCCATCTGCAAGTACTGTCCCCATTCGCAACTAACTCCAGATCATGTTTTTGACTGCCAGGCCATTATCGGTTCCCTCTTTCAAATTAAAGCACCCCCAATCGAAATCCTCCATAGCCATCGGGCTCCAGAACTTGCAGATCTTGTCACCAAGGCTTTTGGAGGACTCGAATCTTTTGCACTAGCACTGTATGCATAGACACGACAACAACAACACGTAATTGATGTTAATGGAGCGCACGTTGAACACATTCAGTGATTGAATAAGTTTTAATGATTTTGATTGAATTTTTGTCCTTCTTTAAGCGCGACGACCCCCCCCCCCATGTTAAAATTTGAACTATATCTTTTTTATTGCAGAAACATTTTCCCCATGTTTCATATAACGCATATACCAAATTTCATAAAATCCTATTGGCAGAACGAGCTCCAGTGGGGATCTGAATAGAGCCACTTTAATTATAGCCATCCTGTACATGAGTTTTTTTCGCGCATTTCAACTCATATTGATAATGTGCACCGGGAAAATACAAAGAAATTTTTTTTCTAGATTTGAGAAGCAACAATGATCAATGATTTTGTTCAAATCAAATTGGTATACGTGTGTTTTATCAAATAGGATGGATTAAAACTGATACGACCTAGAAAAATGAAATTTTATATTGTTACAAACCTGTAATTTTGCTTCCCAGCACGAATAGTATCATCGTAAGAAAGACCGTTGTACGATCTGTCCTGTGCGTGCGGAGCGTCTGCCGCGTTAGTGACCTCAGAGCTTGGCAACAAACTTGGTGACCATTTGGTGACTTTGGGGACAAAAGGATAATACTGAAAAGTTCGAGAATTTTCACGATCCATTCACTAGGAACCGAGATACACTCAGATACGCCCTGATTGGTCTGGGAGATTTTCTAGTCCCGCCACCCGGAGCTATAAAAGACAGGCACTCACAAGCTGTGGAAATCGTCATTTTTTAGTCATGTCATACATGTCATTTTTGCCGTTCATGTCATTGGCATTTTTTTTTTCATTGATTATTCCGTCCTCAGCCATGGAAGAGGATAGTTGTAGTAAGAGCGGACGCTCAAGTAGTAGCTCATCAGTCTCACGAATATACATCTCAAACCCAAGCCCAAAAGTTAAGGAAATTCTTAACTCCGCTTTTCAGAGATCAACAGATTGGCACCGAAGATCGATAGATAGAATCCTTGATGTCAAAGAAAACGATAAGTAGGCAGAAAAGAATCTAATTCCAACTGATCCTGAAAACCAAGTCGAGATGGAAACAGAACAGCCCTTTCAACCAGTTGATAAGAGGCACGCAGCAAAAAGAAGAAACTCAATAGATAACACAGCAATAGAAACAGCCAATAAATTCCAGATTCTAGAAAACGAAACCCAACAACTAAAGATGGAATCTCTTCCCATACATCTAAAATTGACAGAAGATTGCAACTTAATATTACAAGAAATTTGCAGAAAATTTCCAGGCACAGAAAATAAACTCTCAAACGGATTCATCAAAATTGTAACAGCCACTGAGAAGGATAGACTAGGTGTCATAGAAATCCTTAACAATAAGAGAAAAGAGTACATTATATCTGAAGACCCCAGCAGTAGACCCATTAAAATAATCATCAAGGGACTGCCAGGAAATAAAGACAAAGAGGAAATAAAAAGAGAATTAGAAGAGCTAAATTACAGTATTGGACGTATTTCGCAGTTAAAAAATTTCAGAACCCAGACCTTCCACCCCATCTCTCTAGTTGAAATCAAGAAAATTGGAAACTACAATGATATCTACAATGTCAGACAACTGTCCTACATAAGAATTAAAATTGAATCGTACTGGAAACCAGTCAAAGCCACGATGTGTTTCAGATGTTCAGGCTTCTTTCATAGCGCACAGAATTGCAGGTGCAATCCGCGCTGCATTAAATGTAATGGAGAGCACAGTACTGCAGAATGTAACATCAAGGAGAAAATCCCTCAGCCGATATGCATAAATTGCAAAGAGAAAGGGCATCTAGCTTCGTGGAAGGGGTGTCCTGCCTACCCATCTACAACAACAGGAACCAGAAGATCGTATGCTGAGACCCTCAGAAAAAATATCCCAGAAAGGAATCCCGACGTAACTCAATCCCAATCTACATTCCAACAGCGGCTCAGAAACCAAAGGAAACCGACTGAGTTCAACCCAACAACAGCAGCCCATCCCCCCTTCCCGGACATCTCAGAAATCCGTGGAATTATCGAAGCATTTAAAGAAATCAAGAAACTAATAATAGAATTCCCAGGCCTCCTGACAATAGCAGCCAAATTAAAAGAACCGAAGACCAAAGAAGAACGGAAACTCATCCTCCTCAAAGCTCTTCTGGAATAAGTCTAAACAGTCCCGCCCACCTGCACTTAACAAGCTCCTGATTCGTTGAACTCGTACAATAGATAAACCACCACCAGACCCTCGGAACTTCACCCACTCCTACTCCACAGACTTGCTGCTTTCCCATTGTACAAGAGAACCCACCCCCTCTCCCACTCCCAATCTCTGCACCCCGATCACTGCGAAGAACCATCTCGACCTCAGTCTGTCATCAGTCAAAGGCATACTAAGACGCAAGGTCTTAACTGTTGTAAGGAAGGAGATAGCCTCGCTTTGCGAGGCGGGTGCTCCAAAATCGCCAAATCTCGCTGTGGAAATCGTGTGAGTGAGTAATCGGAATCGGAGAAGTAGTTAGTCGGCAGCTAAAGCGAGAGAAGTTCAGCCGTTGGAGAGACAGTAGAGCGAATTTCCGAGGATCCCCTCTCCTGCTGGATTCTGTCTGGCAGCTTCGTGTGCTGTGGACAATTGCTACTTGTGGGCTACTGTCGTCCGTGGTGTGCTACTGTGTGCTGTCCTGTGTCCGTGTGAATAAACGTCGTTGTTTTCTACTGAGGCCTGCTGATTGTGTGTTCTCTTCATCATACACTCACTATCATTTGTAAATTGTAAACTGTTGCCAAATGTTCAGTGAAATATGTGTAAAGGAAATTTTCTTCTCAGTCTGTTTGGTGAAATTGCAGATGACATGTTAAAAAATGAAACAATCTTTATGAACAAAATTTGGTGAATGTTTTTATTGACTGCCTGACAGTCTCCCTAATTGATGTGTAAGCAATTGCGATAGTTTAGAAACGGGACAGGAGTCTTTACATCTAAGTTATACATCAGTACCAAATTTTAATACGAATGCACCCGCAGAGTTTCATTGAGCATGTAAGCATCAGAACCCGACAACTTAAGTAATCGATTATGTAATCTTAACACTAGTCTTAGGTCCACACAGAAGTTCGGACACTGTCGAAATAAAGGTAGTTGAACTGTTGCAATACACATTTTGGTAAAGGAAAGAATAAGCTAAATACAAAATACGTCATATTGTGAAGTATACGAAGAAGTTGAGGGAAGGGGCATTTTCCCTAGCTATTGCAAGCATAATAAACAAATGACATTTGCTGATTTTTTTTTTAATAATTTGACTGTAAAGCAATATATGTATTTTTTGTTCGGAATATGAAACTGAGTTTTATTTGGAAAACAAGGAGAGGCAGTAAATTGATAGTGTTCATCGGACCGGTGAGAAAAACGTTAAAGTGCAGAAAGAAAGAATATGTTTTTATTTATTTGTAAATGTGTCATCAAATTTAATTGTTTTATAAATGAAAAGCAAGTTCGAGATTTTGGCATATTTCTGGCATACGGTATTAAAAATATAAAAGAAGATATAAACGTGAAAAAAAATAATATGGAGATCACAAGTTTCAACTTCCCAAAAAAAAAAAAAAAAAAAAAAAACCTTCTTAGAGCGGGAGGGAAATTAAAAAAAAAAAAAAAAAAAAATGGTGCATCGTCTCTGTTGCCATGAAAATAACATATCTGCATTAAAAATAGATCACAATCATTGAACGAAAATCGGTCCAAAAGGCGCACTCGATTTTTTTCTGTATACGACGAAGATAAATATAAAATATGCCAAAGTGAGAAAGAAGATGTGAAAAGATTTCCACTTATCAATCTATATATCCATTTGCAATACAAGTTGAAACTTTCAGTGGACAACAAGAGTTTAAAACACGATGTATGAACAGATAGGTTATAAGGAATAAGTTACCTCATTTAGATTGAAATTATTTTAATATGTTCTTATTAACACAAGAATATTCACTTTTATTATTTATTGTTGTGTAAATCATAATTTTCATGTGGATAGATAATAATCGAAGAAAATTGATCAAGAATAATACAAGAATGTTCTCTTATTATTTATTGTTGCATAAAGCAAGAGTTTTATATGGAATAATAATCGAAGAGCCGGCCTCCTGGCATAGGGGTAGCGCGTCTTCCCCGTGATCTGGGCTTCCTGGGTTCGAGTCACATTTTGGGCATGGTTGTTCTTCCGTTGTTTTATCTGTGAGATATGTGAATGTGCCCTCCTGTAAAAAGGGGGTTGTGCATGTGAATGAGTGATGCGTGAGTAGCAAAGTCGTACTCTTGGCCCTAGTTGGCGCTACTGAAAAAACAAGAGACGCTCCCCCCACCGGCTTAAACCGCTGTCTTCGTAACAGCGGACTTATCCATGTTAAGTGCCGTAAGAAATAACAACATAATCGAAGAAATTGAGTCTTATAAGCCTACCAGAACTTCTTCGTAGAATTATTATTGAGGTATATTTATTACGTTTATTATTTTGCAGCCATCTTATAAACTTGCAATTGTTTCTTCTTTTACAGTGCCAGAAGTAACATATCATGAGTCTCATGAACAAGAAGAAGATGAGCCCAGTGTCGTACAAAATGTAATAATTCGCTTCCTTTCGATTATAGCTTGTCTGTTTTATTTTCGTATCATTGTTTGTGTGTGGAGTTGAATTCTTTTTTATATAGCATTTTAATTTATAAGTTTCACACGGAGATGAAATTATTATAAATGATTTTAAGATAAAATATTCACGTAAAATGTGAAACCAAGATAGTAAAATAGTGAATATTTGCACTTCATTTAATAGAAATAAAAGGGCATATATATATATAATGCTTTTCGAATCCTGTCGGCTAAATAATATGTAACATATTTTGGTTGAAGCAGATTGCAGGTTTGAAGACATAAATGAGACGTTGCATTTTTAATTTCGTTTTATTCTCTGTTTAATATCCATCCAGGAAAGTATAATTATTAACAAGAAAACGCAGCGCGACACAAAAGTAGAAGTAAGGAAGAGTCGAAAAAGGGACGAACAAATGATCACTAGTCTTATATAAGATGGGATTTCCGGCCACGTGCCGGTGGAATGACCTTTGACAAGGACAAAAGTATCACTTTCATTTGATACGTAGTACTGATGGCGCATTATTTTTACAAATTGATTAATTTAACCGAAAGTGGAATTGGATCACGAAATAGGAGAATATTTTAGAATGAAATTACTACGGGCTAAATTAAGATAAAATCTTGGAAATTAATTAAATTGAAATTAGAATTATATATATATAAGTAACCAATCTAAAGTAAGAAATAGTTTGAAAACGAAACTAAAATGAAAACGAAACCAAAACAGTTTCGAAATCGCAACAAAAATTATTTCCTATTCAAACTAAAACCAAAAATGGAACAGGTAAAAACTTCATAGTATTTTGAGAGCGCAAATGCAGCTACTTCTAAACACACAAATGAACTGATACAAAAGTATAAAAATCAAGTTAATAGGAAAAACAAATAAACCAAATAAAAAAATATAAAAAAGAATCCGGCCTGAAGACTTTTTCAAGGGTCACCCTCAGGCAGGGATTCAAAAAAAGGGATTTTTTCTGTTAAGGAAATTCAGACAATTACGTCTAATAATGATTCCTTCGTGACCTGAAATTAGGCCCAAGAGATATACCATTTTAACAGAAAGGAAAATACAAAACAACAAATTAGAAGAAAAACCACTAATAAGTAAAAATACAATAACAAAAAAAACAATAAAAACCAAAATACCATAAAATAACACTAAAGAAAAAACAAAAGGCAAGAACATACCATCAACAGTCAAGGAAATTTTAAGCTATCGATTGTGATTCCCGCTCATCAAAAACACAAAGCCAACGGTAATTTAGGTAAAAATTGCAAGCTCCCAGCGCCACCTATTGAGTGATATAATATGCAAGGAAAGTTCTATTTTTTATTTAAGCCAAAAGATTAATCCCAAACCATACCTTGTTTAATTAAAAAATTGAAATTACAGTAATTTTTAGGAAATTCATTTTTAATTAAATTATTAAATGAGGTTGTTTGATGCTTCAATATAGGAATTTTTATTATTGAAAACACTTTTGATCTTGTTAACTTGTCAGAAAATTAGATTTTTGAAAATTTTAGAGTTTAGATTGGAATGGTAGTTACATAGTTTTGTTATTTTGAAGTTGAATTCATCCCTTTTATCGTATATACCAACTATTGTTTTATCATTATCAATTTCGATTTTTAAATCCAGAAAGGTAGCCTCAAGTTGATTTTTATTCGTTTCTGTTAGAATTAAATCTTTTAGATAGCAATTAGTTACAATATTAGTATTGTCGAAGTTAATCAAAAGTAGGTCATCAATATATCTCCACCCGTTTATCAAATTATATTTAATTACTTTTTTCTCATAGTAATATATATATATATATATATATATATATATATATATATATATAATCTATGATCCCATAACAAAAGCTCATAAAATTTCTTTTATTTTCAAGATTGTTTAAAAATATTTATAAAAAGATAAATTTTTAAAATGCTTTAATCGGTATTCAGCGATTTGTTTTATTAAAATTGTATATGGTGAGATTTCTGCTTAATAATTTTGAAAGAAGGAAATCTCGGATAATATTTTTGTAAGTTTTTGCTTCTCAGCTTTTAAGAAATATTTTACATTTGTTGTAAATATTTTTAAAAAACTCGTGAAGTTTATGAATATATTTTTGTACATATTTTTACTATATGAATGTGAAATGGGTAAATGACAATCGTATTATGTATTTCCGTAATATTTTTTTCTTCATTTAATATAAATGATGTGTATTGTTATTATTTCTATTTATTAAAATAGATATATTATTCTTGTTTTGAGGGAATCTTCGATTTAATTGAAATTTATAACACAACACCATTATTGTTAGGAGAGCTATAGTCATTTTCCAAATTATTGACGATTCTTGGAGAAGGAAATATTTCAAATCATCTATTTTTTGAAAAAAAGTTAATTCTTGATCACTTAAGAATGAAATAAATAAAAATGCGTCTAAAAATAATTACTGTTGATGGAGGGAAAAAAAAAATCTAGATAAAAATCTGTATTTCGTGACAGTGTTGAAGTTTGGTTATTTTTCTTAATCAAAAACTATATTATCTCTGTTTGCAGCTTTATTTTATTTTCATAATTAAATTATTACAGGAATTACAAATGAATTACAAGTGAAGTTTTTAGAATAGCTGTGATATATTCAATTGATATGAAATATGATATTTTTTCTTCATTGAAAGTATGCATTCTATCATTTTTAAACATATGTGACAAATGTAATTGTAGGGTCCATAATTGTCATTTTGCAGATTATTATTGTAAATAAAATATGGCTGGATCGAGTATTGAGTATTATTTTTAGTTATTTTAAAAGGGTTTTGATAAAATTATGTTAAAACTTTAATTTTCTTGACAAATTTGATATAAAATTAAGCATATTTTTGAAAACAAATTATCAGAACTTATTATAACTCATCACTTATTTATTAAATAATAAAAAAATAATGAAAATTATTTTAGTTTTGGTATAATATTAACTAAATGTTTATTTCATTACGAGTTACTGACATTTTACTGCTCATTATTGAAAGATCAGTTGAATAATTAAGTATTCATTTTGTTTATAATGAAATTTCTATTTATTCATTAAAATTTTCTTTTGTTCAGAAACAATTGAACCAATTAAAGATTGTTATTTTCTTGAAAGAAGATTTTTGAATCTTTTTTTTTTTTTTTTCGTAATTGATATGGGCTAAAAATAAAGTTCTCAAATTATGTTTTTTATAGGAAGATTTGCAGCTTCGAATTACATATCCCTTGTTAGAAAATGGAATAGCTACAAATCCACATGGATCAGATTTTGAAGGTGAGAACGAAAATAAATACGTTTTTTACCAAGAACTTTTTTAAATTTCTAGTATGTCGTGTTAGTGAAAATGGGGTTTTGTTCAACATATATTCCCTTTTTTCTCTAGGACACGTTTGTTTTGAAATTTATTTCTGTTACAGGATTCGATAACATTAGACTATTTTTTTAATTTTAGCTCTGTAAATAAATAATTAATTAATATGCCTATTTTGTTAAAGACTGATTTTGAGGGGAAAATCAAAAGTTTTTCAGTCCTCTTTAATAAATGCTCTAGAAAGTAAGAAATAATATATTTTTAAATCGAAAATCGAGCTTTTTCTTGTGTGTGTGTGTGTGTGTGTAAAACTAAGGCAAAAATTAACGCGAAAAAAAGTTTTTGAAAAAGCAAAAGCAAAATGGAAAAAAAAAGTTTTTGGAAAAGCAAAATGTATTTTGATGATGGATAAAGTATAATTTACTCAGATGTTCAAAATTTAAGTCACATATATCACTTTCTTCAAAAAAATTCAAAATTGTAATCAAGAAAAGGGATAAAATTTGTATATATTATGAAGAACTGGTTTAGAATGCCAGATTCCAGGTTTGAATAGTGTTTAGCGTAAGTTTTGTAGCAAAACGTAAAATTTGACTATTTACGCAAATGGAATTTTTGGCTGCAGCGTTGTGAATGTTGTGTTGAAATCGACGAATTTCACTGGTTGAAGTGATAATGAGTTCTCATCCTCGTTGAGATGATTCAATCACACGGAAAAAAATGGACAGGATTAAAACTGGGAAGTCTCAGGCATAATAGGTTTGATGATTACAAGTGGCACCAAAAGTGGTTCGTAGCAGATCCACCGAGTCTACATAAGAACGACGACATCTGCGCCGGATCGATACTAGCATTAAGTACATGATGTTATAATTAGAAAATGGCTACAGTGTTTCCTGGATATCGTGTTTCTGCTTGTGAACAATGCCTGGCTAGTGACATCAGATTTGAAGTGCTTCAGAGCTGTACGCACGAAGAATCCACAGAGAAATAATTTTTTTCTTCTTAGAGCCTTCCGGCTACGAGGCCGATATTTTACTACAAGGCTTTCGCGGCTCCTTTAGAATAATGACGTCTAGAAGAGAGTACGCTTTATGCTTGACATCGTCCGGCACACGTCAGTCAAATACAACAGTCTCGGACACCCCGAAGTATGAGCGTGTTTCTTTTACTCATGAGTCGAAAGTCAGCAGAATGATTTCTTTTCATCGAATCTTCGGCTGGAGGGTAAATGGAGCAAACTGTCATCGCTGTAACGTAAGGGGAATCGTCCATTTGGGTAATGGAGGAATCCTTGTCTAGGGCGGCAGTCGCACACCCTACATGACTTTAATGGGGACATTGTTACCGCTCAGCTCTACAGGGTTGAGATCCTTGAAGTCGGTGTCTGGGTTTCCTGCGGTGTTGAGGCTGAGGCTTTCTTTTCTTGGATGATAGAGCGAGACCAAACTGAGTTAACATTATTGATATTTCTCTTGAAGAAGAGGATGCTTGACATATAGACTGGAACTTGAAGTCTCCGGATCAGTCCTATGGAAGATGTTTGGGACGTTCTAAGAAGAACCATTGTGCATTATTGTCTCCTATCCAGGATTCTCCAGGCATGTAAACTAGCGGTTTTAGAAGAACGGGTTCTATTGCCGCAAACATATCTCGATACTCTATTTAACAGTAAGGCATCTCGTTGCGAATTTTATATAATTGTGAACGGTGGCCACACTCAGTTTTAGAAGGTCATCTGTCTGAGATATGATTAATCCTATTTTAACAAATTGCTGTAACTTGTATCCAAACTAACATGATATCCTATAACCATACTGTTATTTTTATATAGATTTTCTACTTTAATAATATCTTTCTGAGGCCGCATAAAACCAAATATTTCTCGAGTTAATAAAATTTAAATGTTTGGGAACATAATATTGGACAAAAGTGCTCTTTATTATTGTTGTGAGAATTTCATACTTTTTTGGTTTTGTTTTGATATTCTCATTTTCACTCAAATATTTTCAAACGTAATGAATTAAAATTTTTATAAAAATTTGAGAATGAAACAATTTAGAATAAGAAAAACATCAATGCCACTAAAATAACCTTCTAGTTTAGTAGAATAGCACATATACAGGGTGTTCCGAAAAAACGTGGACAAAATGACATGGCAGATCAGTCATACAGCAAGGATCAAAAATCGCATAGGAACATGGGGTCGCAAACGCCTGTAGAGGGCGCGAGAAGCACGAGAGGGCGTTGCGGTGCAGACACGAGCCGAGCAAAAGGAGATTGAATTCATTCGAGTCGTGGATGCGTTGGGCGTAACATGGCTAGTTACATGCACCTCGAATTGGCTGACATGCATTTAGTTTACTGCATGGCCAACTGCAATTGACGAGAAGTCTTGCGATTGTATCGTCAAAAATATCCTAGTAGAAAGATGCCTAGCCGCTCATTCTTTGCCACTATTCACCGAAGATTGTGTGAAACCGGCTCGTTAGACGTGCACAAGCCAGATTCTGGTCGCCAACGAATATCTCGGACAGTTGATGCTGAAGAAAGAGTTGTCCAAGCACTTCAGCGTAATCCTTCAACAAGTATACGAGATGTATCCCGAGAGACCCATATTCCCCAAACTATCGTCTGGCGCATTGTACACGACGAAGGACTTTACCCATATCATTTACAACGCGTCCAGGCACTTCAACCGAGAGACTACAGCAGTCGTATGGATTTTGCGCGGTGGTATGTGCAAGAAAAGGCTGCCGACCAACATTTCGCTGCAAGTGTTTTGTTCACGGATGAGGCTGCATTCTCATTAGAGGATGTGATGAATTGTCACAACTTGCATAGGTGGGCAGATGAAAACACGCATGCTGCACGTCCGCACACCGCACAACGAAGATTTTCCGTGAACGTGTGGGCTGGCATTGTAGGAGACTGTTTACTTGGTCCGTACATTCCACCAGACAGACTGAACGGTTCCACGTATCTAACATTTTTGCAAGAGGTTCTGTCAGACATGCTGAATAATTTCCGATGCCTATTCGTCGACGCATTCAATTTCAGCACGATGGCGATCCCGCACATTTCAGTACACACGTCAGAGCACATCTGCAGGCTACTTTTCCAGGCGTCTGGATTGGTCGCGGTGGACCAATTGCATGGCCACAACGATCACCAGACCTGTCTCGCGTGGATTTCTTCTTATGGGGCTTTTTAAAAGGACTTGTGTATGAAACACCTGTTGAAACGCCAGAAGACTTGGTAGGAAGAATCATTGAGGCAGCGGGATGTGTTCGAGATACACCTGGTATCTTTGAGAAGGTGTGCAATTCCATGCAACGTCGATGCCAGGCATGTCTCGATGCATCTGGTAAACACTTTGAGCACCTCCTGTAGGCGCAACGTTTGGCATGCATAAGTCGCATGTCAGTAGGTAATTATCAATAAAATGTTCTGTATTGATTTTGTTTCTTCTCTTTGTGTTATGTATTATTTTAGACGCCCTTTAGCGGCTCCGCATCGCAGTTGCGACCCCATGTCCCTATGCAATTTTTTATCCTTGTTGTATGACTGATCTGCCATGTCATTTTGTCCATGTTTTTTCGGAACACCATGTACCATAAATTACGTAATGAGCGGAATATTTGTAGGCTGATTTATACTTAATATGACAAAAATCAATCCTATCTGTGAATACTAATATTAATTTATTTTTATAAGTCAAATTTACCGTGAGATTACAATTGGATTTTAATAGGTGCTCTATGTTTGCCTTCCTTGTGATATGGCAAATGTTTATGTAGTAGTCCAAATTCTCCCACACTCCTGATAGAATATGCCTTGTTATTGAATTTAATACGATTGTTATCTGCCACTTCAGTTGCTGTAGGTGCTGGGGAAATGGAGACGACGAATTTATCTCTAACAAAATTCCATTGGAAAAAATCATTGATTTGAATTCGGATGCCAATAAATTAATGATATATCATTTGATTCAGCTCGACCAATCGAAATGATCGACTTGTCTTGATCAGATATTGATGTACATTAAGGTCGACCAATGTCGTCGATCTCCGTCTCGATGCAGAGTGAAGAAGTAGACCGTTTCCTTTAACTGAGAGAACAATAGCTGAGAGCATATCATGTTAAGTAAACTTGTAAATGAATTTTCCAATGAAGGCAGAAAAAAGATTTAAAACACACACACACACAACTGTTGATAAGGCCGCAAAAAAATTCATTTTCGTAGAATCCCGGTTTCATTATTCTATGCAGGTGTTCCGTATCCCAAAATTGTTAATTATCCCGGAACTTTGCCGCATAAGTGAAAGATGGCTTCATTCCTAAAACAAGTCTGTGTGGGAAACCTTCCATTTCCATGTTGGAAATCTACGCAGAAATCTTCATGCAATGATTTCTCAAAAAGTTTTGAAGCCTGTGCCATCTGAAATGCGTATGCCTGGAATTGTAGAGGTATCCTTAACAGACCCCATACTATTGTTTGAGGCATATTCAGTGCTATAATCGCACGGCACAGTGAATTTTCGGGTCTTCATAATAACGTTTCACGATTATATATATTTTTAATAAATCCGTTTTTGATGGTGCTCGGTCTGGATTGGTTTTCTTTAATAAACAATCCGTGCCATGAAACAGCTTCGCCAGCCTTTTGAATGTTTTAATGATGTTTTGGTATATTCCAAAATACAGAATGCTTTCTTTTGTGTGGATGGCGCTGCTGTGACAATTACTGAGATGAATAATATCTTCTAATGGCCTCTAGTGGCGATTTTGTCACTGATGGACTTTTAATTGTAACTAGATAAAACTCATATAATTGAACTTTTAGAATAAATTTAATTTCGGTCAAAAAAATCAATTACAAAATATATTTGTTGAGATGTTGTTCTGACAAAGCAATTTATTTGTTTGTCTGTTTTCTTTAAACTTTCGTTTTTTAACTAACTATATCTATCATCAATTGGTTATATCTATCAAAGCACTTTTCAAACTTGGTTATTTGAAATGAATTTTCTGATATATATTTCTTTTTATTTACTTCAATTTTAATGCGGCTAAAAAAATCTATTACAGAATTCGTACTAAGGTATTCACTTTGTCCTATTCAAATCACACTGTATTATTAGAAATATGGAATATTAAATCAATGTAATTTTGTTTACTTTGAAATTTTTTATAACTACTTAAAATAGTCATAAACGTAAAGCAAGTCCTACGATTTTGTATAATGGTTTTGAAACAGGTTTGTAGAACCATCCTTACGGAATTCGCTTCCTGGATAGGGCTTAGGTGTTCTACATGAATTTTTTTTAAAACTTACAACAGATATTACATGGTATAAAGATTATAAATAGAAAATAACAAATACGGTAACAACTAAAACGATTTTATAATTGTTTAATAGATAAAATAATTTTTCGTGAAATATATGGTCATCAGTGCAATTCTCGTAAAATATGAAGGGCAGGAAATTGAAGAAATTTGTAAAGCCACAAAATATATCATAAGGGAAAAAATGATTCAAAATATATTACATAAAAGTTTAAAAAAAATAAGTAATAGTATTAAAATTCTAATTTCCATATATTCTATGTCTATCTTTCTTTCGATTTTTTGACCCTCTAATGCATGAAAAAAAAATTTTTTGGACATTAACAAATATTTTTCGAAAATATCATTTTTCAATTAACATTTTTGTCATACTATTATGTTGTCTCAAAAAATAATTGTTAAATGTATCACAATTTGTAAACAAATAAGAAAGTTTTCGAAAAAAATTATAGTTTATGTGTCTAATAATTATCACATACAGTCACTTGCAAAGTCTGTGCATATTTTCCTATAGTATTATGTATTTGTAAACTGGATAAATTTTGTGTATTCTTTATAAATCTATTATTCAAAAATTAAGTTGAAATGTAAAGACTTTATTTTAATTTTTGTCTTAAACGCAAGTTTTCGTTCAAGCCGTTTGGCTATTTTGTGTATCTTTTACAAAATATGATAGTTTGAAACTGAAAAAATCTAGATGAATGAAATTTTTTATATGGAAATTGGTAACTTGCCAAATGTTCAATGATATCTTTGTAAGAGTAGTTTTCTTCTTAGTCTATCTGGTGAAAGTGCAGATTAAAAAAAGGAACGATCTTTATGAACTAAATTCGGTTATTATTATTTTTTTTGACTGCCTAATAGTATTTCTACTGATGTAAACACAATTGCAATAATTTAGAAATGGAACAGAAGTCTTCGCCTCTGAATTATAGAACAGCACAAGATTTCAATACGAATGTGCCTGTGGAGTTTCATTTGACATTTAAGCGTCAGAACCCGAAAACTTAGTGAGCCTTTTATGAAATCTTAAAACGAAAGTTTTCAATCAAGTTCAATTCGAACCCTATTGAAATAAAGGAAGTTGGACAATTGCAGAATGCACATAGGTGAGCGAATGAATAAGTTTAGGTCGTAGTTAAATTAGAAATCTATCGAAATAAAGGAAGTTGCACTGTTGCAGTGTGCACATTGGTGAACGAACGAATAAGCTAAATACAAAATATGTCTTATTGGGGGAGTATATGAAAAAGTTGAGGGGGTATTTCCTCTAGTTATTGCAAACATAATAAGTAAATGATATATGCTGATTATTTTTTTCCATGACTTAACTATAAAGCGATATATTTTTTGTTTCGGAATAGAAAGTATAGAAAGGAAGTTTGGAAAAATACGCTTTTTGCAGATGGGACATCAGAGATAAATCTATATCTATACTTATAATAAAGCTCAGTGTGTGTGTGTGTGTGTGTGTGTGTGTTGGCGCTCTACAGGCCAGACCATTCAACCTAAAGCTACCACATTTGGCACGTGTATACCTTGGAGGCCGGGAATGTGCACCTGGGGGTTATTTTTTCGAATTTTTAACTAGAATTTTATTTATTTAAAAATTAAGCGAAATTTTGACGTGTTTCTGTTATAACTTCCGAAAATATTACCACACAAAAAAGATTTTTACATGAAGTTAAAGATCAAAAATTTATCTTTTAAATGATACTAATGTTTTAATCTTAAAATTAAATTTCTATTTTTAATGAATTTTTAAATAAATATTTTAACTATGTTTTTCAATAATTTTTTTCGTCAAAAATAAAAATTAAGATTAAGCACGTTTCGCATTCATGGGAAAAAAATAGCTTTTTTCAAAGTGTTGCCATCACATTGATTAAAGCTCTAACTGAAAATAAATTAAATCTTTTTGGAAATGAAATCTGCAAAAATATAACTTTCGGCATGTGACTGTAGGAAATGAAACAAATATGAAATATTATTTTTTCTAAAAAATAAATTCAAGAAAAATTATTTTATGATCTTTTACACTCTCTATACAGGGTGTTTATTTAGTCCCGGATCCATTTTGATATTTAATGACTCATAAAATAATGAAGATGTAAACAAACTTATGGCATTTATTGATGGAATAACTCATATATTTTCCTTTTCAGGTTTGAATATTTTTACTTTTGTAAATATCGTCTGCGCGTGTGGTTAATTTCCGATAATTTCATTTTCCAGTCTAAATATCTGTACTTTTCTAAATATCGTCTGCTTATTAATTGCATTTTTCTCTCTTTTGTTTTTGGCAACTATTGAAATGTTATGTTTACCTTTGATGTGTTTGTTCTATGTAATACTTTTGTATGTGATGTTTTATTCGAGCGGATATTAAGGAGAATGCATACACCACAAGAGAAATCACAGATTTTATGGTGGTCATAGAGTTAATTTCCAATCAACTAAATCACTGACTTTTAAGAGTTAATTTCCAATCACTTAAACTGACTGATTTATATAAATTTGAATATCATATTCAATAAAAAAAGGATAATTTTAGATTTTCCATCAATCGCTTCAAAGAAAATACGCCAATCAGCGCGCAAGTTTTTCAAGATTAATTGGCCTAAGATTATGAAAATGTTGAGTTTTTCTAAATTTTTAACATTTAAAACTTCATAAATAAGTCTTAGTTGATCGTGGAAAATAGAAACATTCATTCATTTATTTAAAATTTGGTGTGTCCAGAATATTTCTCAGAATATGATACCTTACTGCATTAAATTTAGACTTCATAATTTTTGAAATATATTTATAGGCCGGAACAAAATATTATTATTGATTTCATTTCAATCCTTTTGAAAGCAAAACTAAAAACAGAATTTTATGCTGAATCTGAGAAATTTTTGTTGAATTATTGTTTGAGATATTACATAAATTATGAAAAATATTTTGTAGTTAACATAAGACTTAAATACCGAGCGATTCTGTTTGCAATACTCACATTCAATAATAATAATAATTAATAAATAACAATAAAGATGATAAATAAAATAAAAAGCTTGGTTTTATTAAAAAATATCTTAATATTAATTGCAATTTCATGATTTACATTTTAAATTAAAGTTGAAGTTTTGCCGGAAATGACAACAAATTAGCAAAATATATATAGTAAATTAAACGAAACGATCTAAACAGTATAAATTTGGTATGACTATCAAAATTTGAAGATTAAAAATGTTTTGTTGGAGAATCCTTTAAGAGTCCAGTTACTTAAAATATTTAATTGAAAATTGTAGCGAGCGGTAATACTGGCGAACCGGCTGGTCGCCAAAGGCGGCTAGTATTTAATAAATGAGAAGTAATTCCGAGCTTTTGGCATGTTTCTCGAATATGGTATTAAGAACAGAAAATAAAATAAAACCTTGTAAGTAATCTCAAAATTCTATGGTGGTTACAAAATAAAAACTTCTAAAAAAATCCTTTCCAAAGTATATATATATATATATATATATATATATAACACCTCTAAGTATATAAATGGTATTAACTAAGAAATTAAATTTTATGTTCCTTCTCTCTTGCCATGAAAATTACATATTTGTGCTAAAAATAGATCCCAATCATTGAATGAAAATCTGTCCACAAGCTGTACTCGACTTTTTTCTTTTTACTACGAAGAAAAACATAAAACATGCTCTATTGAGAAGGAAGATGAGAAAAGATTTCCGCTTATTAATCTATATATGCCATTTGCAATACAAGTTAAATCTTTCAATGGACAACAAATGTTTAAAGCATGACGTATGAACGGATAGGTAATAAGGAATAAGCTACCTCATTTCGCTTGCAAGTATTTTAATATGTTATTAATACAAGAATGTTCTCCTTTATTATTTATTGTTGTGTAAATCGGAAGTTAATAATCAATATAAATTCTAAATAAATACACTCTTTGTATTCGAATTGAACCTTATAAGCTTACCAGAAATTCTTCGTAGAATTATTATTGAGATACAGTTATTATGTTTATTACATTGAAGCACTTTTATAAACTTGCAATTGTTACCTCTTTTACAGAGCCTGAACGAATATTTGTCAATGATATCTGTGAAGAAACAGATGACTCCGGAAAAAAACAAGTAATTAGATTCCTTTCGATTATGGCTTGTCTATTTTGTTTCCGTATCATTGTGTGTGTGTGTGGAGTTAAATTTTTTTCATATAGCATTTTAATTTATAAGTTTCATGCGGAGATGAAATTATTATAAATGATTTTAAGATAAAATATTCACATAAAATGTGAAATCAAGATAGAAAAATAGTGAATATTTGCACTTCATTTAATGAAAATAAAGGGATATATATATATATATATATATATATATATATATATATATATATATACACATACACTGTTGTGCAAAACTTAAGCAACAATGCAAATTTTAAGCAGATAGCCATGAAAGTGCAGAAAAAGAGTTCTTGCGATCAGTACAATGAACACGTAATTCAAGAGAAAGGTCATGCGTATGCAAATATCAGGAACAAAACGTCACAGACGACGTGAGCGTACGCAAAACACGTGCGGAAGGCGCGCTCAACACTACAATAAAAGGAAGGACGGAGACGCAATTAAAGACATTCGCTGCAAGTGCACCTGAGTTAATTTGTGAAATATGGCTAGCAGAAATCACCTGGACGATTTAACACGTGGAAGAATGATCGGAAATCTGGAGGAGGGGCGTAGTGTGACCAGTGTAGCTGAAGAGTTCGGAATCAACAAAAGTGTCGTTTCGCGCGCTTGGAAAGCCTTCCAAACCACAGGTACAGCTGTGAGAAAGGTTGGTGGTGGCTGCCCCAGGAAAACAACTGCAGTGGATGACCGACATATCGTCCTGCGGGCGAAAAGAACCCGAAACCAGTCAGCAAGCGCCATTGCTCAGCAACTATGTGCAGCAACGGGGCGACAAGTGTCGCGTTTTACTGTGTCCAGACGCCTTCACAAAGGTGGCCTATTCGCTCGCCGTCCTGAACGCTGCATCCCTTTGACAGTTTCCCACCGGCGGCACCGTTTAGAGTGGTGCAGGGAGCACAAAAACTGGACATCTCATCAATGGAGTCGTGTCCTCTTTACAGATGAGAGTCGTTTTAGTGCCACAAGCGATTTTCAACGCCAGTTGATTTGGAGAGAGGTCGGGACACGATTTCATCCCAGTAACATCACGGAAAGAGACCGTTTCGGTGGTCCTGGAGTTGTCGTCTGGGGAGGCATTATGATGAACTGGCGGACTGAGCTCCACGTTTTCGACAGATGTTCTGTAACTGGAGATCGCTGTTGTCAGGAGGTGATCCTTCCCCATGTACGTCTGTTCCGAGGTGCCATTGGATCAGACTTCGTTTTTAAGGATGACAATGCACGGCCACACAGGACTCATGCTGTTGAGGAGCTCCTGGAAAGTGAAGATATCACTCGAATGGATTGGCCGGCGTGCTCCCCTGATTTAAATCCGATAGAACATGTGTGGGATGCTTTGGGGAGACGCCTTGCGGCACGATTACATCCTCCTGGGAACACCCGACAACTTAAACAGATGCTGATTGAGGAATGGGCACTCTTACCTGAGAACTGTTGGACAATCTGGTGCTGAGTATGGGGAGACGGTGCGAAGCAACCATTGCAGTAAGGAAAGGGCATATCCCATACTAAGGAACATCTGCTTGCTGTTCTTCCTCTTGGACAGACAATCATGTGTAACGATACTATGAGTGCAATAAAGCCTTTTTTTTTGTTTGATTCCATACTGTATGCATTGTATTCATTTCTGCGCAACTATGCTTTCGTCATTCTTTCAGAACAAAATGCTGTATCTCATTTCTGAATTTCATGTCTCTCAGATGATTTCTCGTGACGTTATTGCAAAAAACATACCTGTTGCTTAAGTTTTGCACACCAGTGTATATAATCAATGATACCATAGCAAAAGCTCATAAAATTTCTTTTATTTTCAAGATTATTTAAAAATGTTTTTTAAAAAAATAAATTTTTTAAATGCTTTAATGGACATTCAGCAATTTGTTTTATTGAACTTGTATATGGTGATATTTCTGTTTAATAATTATTAAAGAAGGAAATCTCCGATAATATTTTTTAAAAACTCATGAAATTTATGAATATATTTTCGTACTTATTTTTACAATATGACTGTAAAGTTTGTAAATGATGATCGTATCATGTAAAATTCAGGAAATTATGTATTTTCTCATTGTATTTCTTTCTTTATTTAATCTAAATTATTTGTTTTTTTTATTTTTTCTATTTATTAAAATAGATATATTATTCTTGTTTTGAGGGAATCTTCATTTTAATTGAAATTTATAATATATTTCTTTTTCGAAGAACTACAGTCATTTTCCAAATTATTGATGATTCTTTGAGAAGGAAGCAATTCATCTATTTTTTGAAAAAAAGTTAATTCTTGCTTCACTTAAGAAAGAAAATAAATAAAAATGCGCCCAAAAATAATTGCAATTGTTGGAGAAAATAATCTGAATTTCTTGAAAATGTTGAAGTTTGGTTATTTATCTTAATCAAAAACTACATAATCTATGTTTGAAGCTTTATTTCTATTTCATATTTAAATCTGAATTACAGGAGAAACTTTTAGAATAGCTGTGGTATATTTATTTGCCATGAAATATGATAATCTTTCTTCATTGAAAGAAATACATTCTTTCATTTTTAAACAAATGTGAAAAATGTAATTCTAGAGTCCATAATTGTCATTATGCAGATTATTACTGTAAATAAAATATGGCTAGGTTGAGTGATTCAGTCTTATTTTTAGTTATTTTAAAAGGGACGTTGATAAAATTATGATACAACTTTAATTTTCTTGATAAATTTAATATAAAATTGAGCATTTCAAAAATGAAAACATATTATCAGAAAATATATAATTTATCACTGATTTATTAAATAATTAAGAATAATGAAAATTATTTTAGTTTTGGTATAGTATTAACTTAATGTTTATTTCATTACGAGTTACTGACATTTTACTGCTCAATATTGAAAGATCAGTTGAATAATTAGGTATTCGTTTTGTTTATAATGAAATCTCTATTTATTCATTAAAATTTTCTTTTGTTCATAAATAATTTAACTATTTAAAGATTGCTTTTTTGTTGAAAGAAGTTTTTTAATCAATTATTTTGTTCCTATTGGCTAAAAATAAAGTTCTCAAATTATGTTTTTTATAGAAAAAACATGTGTTGCGTGTTACATATGCTTCGATAGAAATTCGCACCTCTACGGATGGAAATTCCACTGTTACTTCATCAAATTTGCAAGGTGAGAACGAAAGCAAATACCTTTTTTACAAAGGTACTTTTTTGAATTTCTAGTTTTCTAGTTTCTAGAAAGGCATATTTGTGAATATGTGGTTTTGTTCCCAATATATTCCCTTTCTACTCTGGGGCACGAGAGTTGTGAAATTTGGTTCTCTTACTGGCTTTGATGTCATAAGTCTACTCTGTTAATTTTAGCGCTTTATATTATTAATTAATTAATTAATATGCCTATTTTGTTAAAGACTGATTTTGAAGGGAAAATCAAAAGTTTTTCAGTCCTCTTTAGTAAATGCTCTAAAAAGTAGGAAATAATATATTTTTAAATCAAAAATCGAGAATATTTTTATTGTGAAACAAAGGGAAAAATTAATGAGGAAAAATTTTTTAAATTTTTTTTGGAAAAGCGAAATGTATTGTGATGGTGGATAAAGTATAATTTACTCAGGTGTTCAAAATTTAAGTCACATACATCACGTTCTTCAAAAAAATTCAAAATTGTAATCAAGAAAAGGGAAATAATTTGCATGTATTATGAAGAATGGATTTAGAAAGCCAGCTTCCAGGTTTGAATAGTGTTTTACATAAGTTTTGTAGCAAAACGTAAAATTTGTCTGTTCACGCAAATGGGATTTTTGGTTGCAACGTTGTGAATGATGTGTTTAAAACCGACGAGTTTCACTGGTTGAAGTGATAATGTGTTCTCACCCTCTTTGAGATGATTCATTCAATTAGAAAGAAATGGACAGAATTAAAGCTGGGAAGTCTCAGGCGTAATAGGTTTGATGATTACAAGTGACACAAAAGTGGTTCGCTGCAGATCCACCAAGCCTGTATAAGAACGACGACACCTGCGCCGGATCGATACTAGCATTAAGTACATGGTGTTGTAATTAGACAATGGCTAAACAGCTTCCTCGTGATCGTGTTTTTGCTTGTGAAAAAAGAATTTTCAAGAAATCAGAATTTCAATGCATTGCAGAGACCGCCTTTCGCTCTTGGCGTCCAGTGCAGTGTCTTTCTCTGAGCTTGTTTTTCCAAAAGGCTCCTTTGTATCGAAAAACAACAACAACAACGACATAATTTTATGGTTTAGTTTAGTTATAATAATCACCTTTCCGAAAGCAACAGTATAGGTTGTTCATTGCGAGCGTCATGATTTTGAGTTTCGTTCTAATGACGAGGTCGGTATCTGTGATGGGACACCCCATTCCAAGCTACCGCTATACGCCATGGGAGAGGGATCCGACCAGTGGCATCAGATTGGGAGTGCTTCAGAGCTGTAGCACGAAAAATCCTCAGAGAAATAATTTTTTTTATCCTTAGAGCCTTCCGGCTACCTGGCCTATATTTTACCACAAGGCTTTCGTGTCTCCTTTAGAATAATGACGCCTATAAGAGTAGGGGAAGTTCATTGCGAGCCTCATGATTTTTGAGTTTCGTTCTAATGACAAGACCGGTATATGCTTGACGTCATCCGGCACAAGTCAGTCAAATACAACAGTCTCGGGCACCCGGAGAATGGGAGCGTGTTTCTTTTACTCATGAGTCGAAAGTTAGCAGAATGATTTCTTTTCATCGAGCCTTCAGATGGAGAGTAAATGGAGCAAGCTATTATAGCTGCAACGTAAAGAAAATAATCTATTTTGATAGCGGAGGAATCCTTGTCTGGGACGGCGTCATATCGAGTGTCATATCGGCGTCATATACACGACTTTAATGCGGGCATTTTTACCGCTCAGCGCTATAGGGTTGAGATACTTGAAGCCGGTGTCTGGATTTCCTCAGGTGCTGAAGTTGAGATTTTCTTTTCGTGGGCGATAGAGAGAAACCACACAGAGTTAACATTATTGAGATTTCTCTTGAAAAAGAGGATGTTTCACGTATGGACTGGAACGGGAAGTATCCAGATAAATCCTATAGAAGATGTCTGGAACATTCTAAAAACCATTGTGCATTATTACATCCTATCCAGGTTTCTCCAGGCATGTAAACCAATGATTTTAGAAGAAGAGGTTCTATTGCCGCAAGCAAAACTCGATACTCTATTTAACAGTAAGGCATCTCGTTACGAATTTTATATAATTGTGAATGGTGGCCACACTCAGTTTTAGAAGGTCATCTGTCTGAGATATGATTAATCCTATTTTAACAAATTGCTGTAACTCGTATCAAAAACTAACAAGATATCCTATAACCATACTGTTATTTTTATATAGATTTTCTACTTTAATAATATCTTTCTGAGGCCGCATAAAACCAAATATTTCTCGAGTTAATAAAGTTTAAATGTTTGTGAATATAATTTTAGACACAAGTGCTCTTGAATTATTGTTGTCAGAATTTCAAACTTTTGTGGTTTTGTTGCAATATTCTCATTTTTACTTAAATATTTTTAAATGTAAGGAATTAAATTTATTATAAAAATTTGAGAATGAAACAATATAGAATAGGAAAAATATCAGTGCCACTAAATAACCTTCTAGTTTAGTAGAATAGCACATATATAAATTACGTAATGACCCGAACATTTTTAAACTGATTTATACTGAATATGACAAAAATAAATCCTATCTGTAAACACTAATATTAATTTATTTTAATAAGTCAATTTTACCGTTAAATTACAGTTAGCAGGTTTCTATAGCTGTTCTATGTTTGCCTTTCTTGTGACATGCCAAATTTTTATGTAGTATTCCAAATCCTCCCATACTTCTGATTGAATATACCTTGTTATTGAGTTTGCGATAGTTATCTGCTACTTCATTTGCTGTAGGTCCTGTGGAAATCAAGACTTTCTCTTTAACAAAACTAGATTACAAAAAGACATTAATTTAGATTCTGATTCCAATAAATCATTGATATATTATTTGATTCAGCGCGGCCAATTGAAAGATCGCCTAGTCCCGATCAAATATTCATGTACATTGAGGTCGACCAATGTGGGCAATCTTCGTCTTGCTGCAGAGTGAAGTTGTGGACCGTTTTCTGTAACTGAGGGCACAATAACTTTGAGAGCATGTCATGGTAAACAAACTTGTAAATGAATTTTCCAACAAAGGGGGGAAAAAAAGATAAAAGAAAACACAAAAGATTATGGCACACACAAAAAAAGTTTTTTTTAATAGAATCCCAGTGGTGTTCCATTATTTTATGCGGATTTTTAGTGGCTCAAAATTGTAAATTATCCCGGAATTTTGCCGCATAAATAAAAGATGACTTCATCCCTAATACAAGTCTGTTCGTGAAACTGTCCACTTGCGCGTTATGTTGAAAATACAAACAGAAATCTTCCTGCAATGATTTGTCAGAAAGATTTAAAGTCTGTGCCATCTGAAATTCGTATGCCTGGAATTGTAGAATTATCCTTAACCGACCCCACACTATTGTTCGAGGATATTTAGTGCTGCAATCGCACGGCGCGGTGAATTTTCAGGACTTCATAATAACGTTTAAAGATTTTATATATTTTTAATAAACTCCGTTTTTGATGGTGCTCGCTCTGGATTGGTTTTCTTTAATAAACAATCCGTGCTGTGAAACTGCTTCATTTGTCTTTTGAATGTTTTAATGATGTTTTTGTATATTCCAAAATACAGAATGCTTTCTTCTGTGTGGATGGCGCTGTTGTGATAATTACTGAGCCGAATAATATCTTCGAATGGCCTCTAGTGACGATTTTGCCACTGGAAGAAGTTTCGTTGTTACTAGATAAAACTCATATAATTGAACTTTTTGAATAAACTTATTTTGACCAAAAAGAATAAATAAATCAGTTACTGAATTCAGAAAATAATTGCAGAATATATATTTGTTACGATATTTGTAATGACGAAACAATTTATTTGTTTGTCTATTCTCCTTAAATATTCCTTTTTTAATTGATTATATCTGTCAAAACATTTTTCATACTTGGTTATTTGAAATAAATTTTCTGATATTTTATTTTTTTATTTCCCTTAATTTTAAATATTTTGTAAAAAATTAAGGGAATTCGATTTCCCTGGTTTTTCAATAATATATAATCAGCATGTGATCTGTTTCTTTTGGTTCTCAATTTAATGTATACTCTTATTTTTATAATATTTTTTTCAGACGATTATACTTTTTAATTTTTACACTTGCATATAAATTTTTTCCACACTTTTTCCTGTTACTGCTTTTGAATCTTTTTAAATTATTCGTTTACAGAATATTTTTAATTTTTTAAAAATTTAGTTGATTGATTGTAGCTAAAGATCACTAATTGAAAAAAGTAATAAAATTTGCTACCGAGGAAGAACATGATTGAGAGTTTCATAATGTTAGGAAATATTAACAGTTAAAAAGATATTATTTCATTTATATTTAGAAGTAATTGAAAAGTAAAAAACGAAAAATAAAATAATAGAAACTCATAAAAATCAGAGAAAATCTTTTGAAAATGCATTTGTTATAAGTAAATGACTAAGTTTCTCAGAAACCTTGCTTTAACTGGTATGCTATTATCCAGATCCCGAACGATCTTGTTCGTGCACCTTTAATGATAAGACAAAATCCGTAATACCTGGAGAAAAAGCGAAGCATCTCCGGAAGTCACGAAGTTGGTTGAAAGGCGGTGTATCTCTCGATACTCCTTCGGATCAAAGTCCGAGATTTCGATCTGCTCGGCAGCCATCTTCTCGAGTTCTGCGATCACGAGCATCTATTAGAAGTAAGTCGCAAAATGATTTTATTAAACAGGAAAAAATAAATGTAATAAAATTATTTTTAAAACTAGAATAATTTTTTCCCTTCGATGATTTTCAAGTTTTTGTATCTAATTAATAATTTATTGTTATAAATATTCCGAGATTTTAAAGCAATTATTTCTCTTATATTCACTATGAGGCGGCACCAGGTAAATCGCCGAAGATATGGCAATCGAAGTCGTGAAGTTTAGCTATTTTTATTAAATTGTTTATAATATTATGAAAACTAAAGAATTAATACATAGTTCATAAATGAAAGCTTATTTTTCCAAAGTAAAATTATGTATTTTTTTATTTTAATACGTATGACATTTATGAACCGCTTGCTTGATGTTTGTACATCTTCGTATGAAGCATTATGTTATGTACTTGTAACGTAAAATATCAATGCAATATTCGTTGGAAACCGATCCAAAAAGAAAAGCTAAGTGGCAGGATCTTCTTCTTCTTCTTCTTCTTTTTGTTAGTTTTTTTTTTTTTTTTTTGTTAAAAATACAGACAAAATCTTTAATGTGGATTGGGATTTTATAATTTAGATTATTGGGATTATTATATTGATCATACATGGAACATTGTTTAACATTACATCAATGATTATTTATTTAAATACTGGTTTTGCATGAAAGTTGGTCAAAGATTTTTATTATGCTCAGCTATATGCCTAAACATAAGAATACAAATGACTACGGGAAAGAGAAACCTATGAGGTTTTTTTTCACAAATAGTCCACCTGACTCTCTTTAAGTTATGCGACTACGCTCGCAATGAATTTTTTGGGAAATGTTATATAGAACATATGGGCCGCAGTGGCCTGGTTGTAAGGTCTCGTCTCGTGAGCCGTAGGGTTTCAGGTTCGAGACCTGATTCCTCTGAAGAACTGTCATGTAAAGGGGTCTGTTGCATGTTAAATCCGTCAGGGCCAAAAGTCCTCCCGCTGGTGTGGTGTGGTGCGGAGAGGGGGGTGCCAGCTCAGGTGTCGTTCTCATCATCTAACCGCGGTTCAAAATTACGAGGTCCGTACCAAAATAGCCCTAGTGTTGCTTTACAACGGACCGTTAATATAACTAAATTACACTATACAGAACATATAATATATTTTTGAATTATATATATAATTATGTATATATTTACACATTTCTCATGACCCTTTGGACAACAGGGACGGAGTCAGCGCTGACGGATGGTCTACCACTTCGTGGTCGATTCTCTAATCTTCCCGTTTCCTCAAAACGGCGAACTAAATTCAATATCCCATTCAATGAAATTGGGTTTTTCTTCGCCTTAATTCCTTTCACCGTCCGTAACTGTCGCAATGCTTTAGTCGCGGATTCACCGTTCTTATAGAGCAGTTTCACCACTAATGCTCGACCTGGTAGCGATAGCATGCTACTGGCGTCGAATGACAGATCCACTTCGACTTCGATGGTAGGCTTGTCGGGGCACCCGTCCTTGAGTAGGACTATCCCCTTAATGATGTGGCTGATAGAGCTTTACTTTTAGTATTTTGGCATGATTCTGTTGTAGGATTGACTGGATTATTGAGATTCAGTGCTGGTGAAGCGAGGTTATGATTGGCTGTGCTGAGGAGGATAACTGGATGGCGAGATGCTATTGGTTGTTACTGGTGGAGTGGGTGAGTGGGTATGCTGGCAGTAGTAAAGGGACTTAGCGATGTTGTCAGTTGCCGGGAAGATTATAGGTTTCATTTAATAGCGGTAGATGGCGCCATGAGCGTGGGTTGTTTACAATGATAAGTGCAGGTAAGTAAAAGGGTTAGGATCGTTATTGAAAGGGTTATGTTTTTTAAAGGAGTACGTTTTTAGGTCTTTTAATTCGCGGGTTGGGATCATATTTAGGGATTAGTTCTATTGCTTCGTTGTCGATGTTTTCAAGGTTTTTAAAGAAGTTAGTGGCTAGTTTTTGAATAAATTTTTTGAGTGGTGGGTACTCTATTGCTTTATAGATTTCAGAGTTAGAGAAGAATCTGGGTGCTTTACAGATATTTTTAATAATTTGATTTTGCTGTTGTTCGATAATTTTAAGATTACTTCTGGCAGCATACCCCCACACTGGACAGGCATAGGTTAGTACTGGACGCAAGTAGGCTGTGTAAATAAGTAATTTGTTTTCCCTATTCATTTTGGAATTTCGTGAGATAAGGGGGTAGAATTTTCTTGCTAGTTCACGAAATTTATTTTTAATATAAGTAAGGTGGGGTTTCCATGTTAGTTTCCTATCGAGAACTACGCCGAGGTATTTGCAATTCTGAGACCACGGGATAATTTTGTCATTAATTTTAGGCTGGGGGAATGATTTATTTACAGGTGATTTATGAAAAATAATGGCTTCAATTTTCGTTACATTTATTGCAATTTTCCATTTAACGAACCAGCCTTCAAGTTTCTTGAGGTGTCTGTCGAGTGCTATTTTAATGAAATTTGGATTTTTGTTTTTTGCAAGTATCGCTGTGTCGTCTGCGAAAATGCAGATCATTGTATTAAATTGTTTCAGTATGTCATTAATAAAGATGGAAAACAACACTGGGCCAATTTTAGAACCCTGGGCAACCCCTGCTTGAATATTTTTTTCTGTGGATATTGCATTTTTGATTTTAACTTTAAATTTGCGATTAGTGAGATAAGAGTTAATGATTTGAATTAAATAATTGGGGGTATTTTAGTTAATGAGTTTATAGATTAAGCCGTGCTGCCAAACTCTATCGAAGGCTTTTTGTATATCTAGGAATACAGCTGCAGATTTCTCTTTGTTGATAAAAGCTTCTTCGATGAATTCGGTAACACGGTAAAGTTGATGCGTTGTAGAAAGGTTTTTTCTGAAACCAAATTGTTCTGGTATAAGGATTTTATTTTCATCTAGGAAAGTATTTAGTCTATTTAGAATGACGTGCTCGGTAAGTTTACTAATTGAAGGGAGTAAGGAAATGGGTCTGTAATTTGTAGGGTTGGTTGGGTCTTTGCCGGGTTTGTGAATTGGTACAACAGTTGCCGTTTTCCATCTTTTGGGGAAATAGCCAATAATTAAAATTTTATATATTAATATTGTTATTTCGAATATGATGTTGTCAGGGAGGTTTTTTAGCATTTTATTATTAATTCCATCCTGACCTGGGGATTTGTTATTTTTGAGTTTTTTAATTGCAAGTTTAATTTCACTGGGGGTAGGAGGTGTTTTGATTTCGTTTAATGTGTTATTGTTGAATTTAAAGTGGGATACTGTTTCATTAACTAAGTTATCTGTTTCAGTGTCAATTGTGTCGTTGTTTTGAAATTGTTTTTCTAGGCTATTGGCAATGCATTCTGCTTTGTCTTCGTCTGTTAGTGCAATGGTGTGTGTGTCATTTAGCGGTGGGATGTTTTTATATTTCTTTTTAAAAAGTCTAACAAGATCCCAAATTGTGTTGTCTTCAGTGTTTGCATTTACAATTTTTTCAACGAAATTGTTTTGTTCAATTTTATTGTTAAGTTTGGCTATTTCCTTGTTTAGTTTGTTAGTGGTTTTCTTAAAGGCTGGATCCCTAGTAAGCTGAAACATCTTCCTAGCATAATTACGTTCTTTGTTAAGTTTTTTGATTTTAGGGTCAAAGTGTAGGTTGTATGGGGTAATGGGTTTAGACGCGGTGATCTTATTTTGGTTTATAAGCTGTTCAAGGGTAATTACTGCGTTATCGATTTTGTCTTCATTGTCAATTTTAATAAAGTTAAGGTTATTATTTTTAACAAGGTTATTTTTGAATAGGGTCCAATTAGTTTTAATTTTTCCAGTGCTATCAGGGAGTGAGTATCTAAAAAAGAAATTAATCATGATGGGGTTGTGATCAGAGCTAAGTTCAGGGATGGAAATTATTTCGTAAGGAAAAATAAAGTCTTTAACAAGGGCAAGGTCAATTGTGCTAGCTGAATGTAAACCAAATCTTGTGGGGGTAGAGGGTGCAATAACCAGCTCTATGGCAAAAGGTATTTAATGAGTTACCTCTGGCTGAATTGTATTTGCATCCCCAGTTAACATGATGGGCATTAAAATCGCCAGCAATTATTTGGTTGGGGCTAATATTCATGAGAGTTTCCAAATCCGTAGTAAAGAGGGAAGTGTCAGAATTGTTGGGTATGTAAATAGAGGTAAGTGTAATAGGATCTTTATTTTTAAAATTAATTACAATTATATTAGCTTCAACATGGGAAAGGGTTGGTGTGGTTAGTTCATAATGGGGGATATAGTTTTTAATTAGTATGGCTGTGCCACCAGCAGCATTTTGATTAGGGTTGGTAATTTGTCGATAGCTGTAATACGCGACATAATTTGCTAGGAAGATTTTCTTTTGTGGTCTCGGGTGAGTTTCTTGCATTAAAATAATGTCTGGGTTATACTTATTTACAAACAGTCTGAATTCGTTTATTTTATTCTTGATCCCATTTGCGTTCCAGTACACAATGCTAAGATTATTGAGATTGAATTAACTAATGTGAATTGGGAGTTTGTTGGCTATCAAAAGCCATCAGTAGTAGCTGTAGTTTATCTTCAATGGTATTAGCGTATTTAAGTTGCTTGAGGGCTGTGAAAAGGTTTGGATACATATTGACAAGCTTTCTTAGCTCTTTTGTAGCCTCAGCGATGTCTTTTATAAAACTATCACCAAGGGTTGCAGATAGATTGATTTTATCCGAGCTGTTGTTGTTATTTACGATAACAGCTGGTTGCTCTCGTGGCGCCCTCTGTTGAGGAGCGTTTCCGTTAAAAAGGTCTGCGAAGGTTTTATTATCTTGAACATATGCCTGTCTGGAATTTAAGTTATTTCTTGCTGTAGAGTAGTAATTTTCGCGTATGTTATTGTTATTTGGTAATTTGGGGAATGCTTCGCAACCCCTATAAGACGCAACATGGCCTACTTTTTTACAATTAATGCATCTGGGTTCTGCTAATTTTTCTTTAATTGGGCACTGATTTGTGAGGTGCTCTTGGTCACATTTTAGGCAGCGTGGTTTCATTTCGCAGCAATCTGCGGTATGGTGAAAATTGTTACACTTATAACATTGATTGATAGTCCTCCTGCCTCTAAAGGGTTCAACAGTTACTTTCAGGTAATTAACGAATGACAGATCCATTTCCAGCCTTGTGTTTTATAGCTGTACTGATTTGCATAAACAGTCTCGGTATGACGTGTGAGCGCCATCTATCGGTTATTTTTTAAATGAAAATAACAAAATCCAAAGGCTCTCTGAACATATTCCCACAAAACGCAATTTTTTTCGAGCATTACTTTTTTTATTATGATTTTTTGAAGTTTGCACGAATTTATGCCGCACCCGGTATATATATATATATATATATATATATATATATATATATATATATATAAAGGTTATTTGTGTTTACAAAGAACTTTGATGCAAGTGATTTTTGCGTGTGTACTTTTTGCTTGACATTTTTTTTATTTCTTTCATTGTTTCATCATATTTTGTATTTAATTGAATCTGAATACATCTATTGCTAGACTAAAGTGGTACAGTAGATGACGAGCGAGCGAAGCGATCCGAGAGCTACTGCAATAGCAGTTCCTGGGAGTTGGCGAGCATAAGCGAGCAGGGGGCGGAGCCCCCTAGTTACCTAGTTAGATATTAAACCAACTGGAGTTGTCTCCCCCAAATTTTCTTCCAGACTCTCTATTAGAATTGTTATTTTCTTATACTCTGTAAAAAATTTTGGACCTTGAGATAGGCAGAGATCGCTTTGCATTGCATTGGCATATGATAGTTACGAATTATTAAACTTTAGCGTGAATTTAACATTTTTAATGAACCTATAGCGTAATACTTAGCGAGGTAAGTTTTTTTTTTTCGATTAGTCCCTGGCATACGATTGATAGTATCCAAAAATCAAATTTTTCAAAAATCAATTTTTCAATATCAAAATTCAATTTTTCAAAATCACATCCAAAATTCAAAAAGTTACAAAATTACATATCAAATTTATATATATAAACTATTGAATTTTTGAGTTATCGCGCTTGCATGCTTTGGAAATCACAGACTCCTAATTTAATTTGGTTCAAAATTTAATAGGTATCTACACTACAAATGTTAAATCTCCGGACCAAATTTAATTTATCTAGCTTTTTTCGTTTATAGTTTCATATTAATTTATATAATTTATATTCGAACAGCCAAATAGACATATTTTCACTGAATGGCCTGTGCACAAAATGTGATAGAAATCTACATATTTGGTGAAAAGACCTATACCAAATTTCATTTGTCTAGCTCAAAGCGTTTCTGAGTTATGGTTGTCACTGACAAACAGGTATAGTGCTAAAAATGAGTTTTTCGAACTCAGATAAATCTAAAGCGTGGAGATTAGTTAAAAATTCGGATTCGAGATTTTAGAGGATATATAGAAAGGAGGTATAGGAGAAAGTAAAAAAAGCCAATTATTTTAGAAGGTAAACTGATGCTTTTCAGTTAATACTTCGAATATCATTTAATCGTTCAGTTAACTGTCAGAAAAATTTGTAAAAAGACCTTATAATTTTTTTTCCCCATTTTGTCTTTTGATTGTCCGTGGAGATTGAAAGTAAATCGAAATAAATAACAATTCATAGAACGGCATCCTATGCAAAATGGAAAGGATTTCTGGATAGGGCTGAGGTGTTTTACATCAATTTTTTAACTCGCAACAGTTATTACATAGAATAAAGATTATGAACAGAAAATAACAAATGTGATAACAAATAAAACGCTTTTATAATTGTTTAATACGAAAAATAATTTTTCATGAAATATATGGATATCACAGCAATTCTCTAAAATATGAGGGGAAGGAAATTGAAGAAATTTGTACAGCCGCAAAAGATATCATAAGGCGAAAAAAATCTGAAAATTTATTGCATAGGAGTTAGAAAAAAAATATGTCGCAGGATAGAAATTCCAATTTCCATACAGTGTATCTCTAATGATCTTAGAATTTTTTTGATCTTCTAATGTATAAAAAATATATTTTCTTTTTCTGGATATTAACAAATTTTTTTAAGAAATATCTTTTACATTTTTTTAAAATTTCCGCCTTAAAATTATCTGGTTTTAAGAAGCAGTAGGA
>JAPMOR010040796.1:66442-108813 GCA_026543865.1 Argiope aurantia | reverse complement strand
ATAACCGAAAACATGTTTCTTTATGGAAAAAGAAATAGATCAAACAATTATTTATTTTATTTTTACCATTGATTTTAAGAAATTTTCTATCCCCATTAATCGTCAGATCATCTTGTATAATATTTCTCCTACAATATTATATATATATATATATTATTATTATTATTATTATTATTATTATTATTATAACAAAGTGGTAAAAACATATCCCTGAAATGTCAATCTTGGCGACAAAAGTTGGAGACTTGGCGACAAAAGGAATCTTCTAGAAGAATCCAGATGGTCTGAACATTATATCAACCGAGACCAGTTTTTCCCTGAATCTGGGAGAAAGTTCTGGATCTTTCCAAAGATTACATCACTTCCTGTGGAGAGACTATAAAAAAAAGCAACCACTCAAGACCGAGTGGAATAGAGTATTGGACAACAAGCAAGCTGAAGAGCTAGTGATTAAATGCGCTGTGTTATTGCGATTGATTGGCGATATTTCTTGCTGACTTATGCAAATGCTGTTGCTTTGTGCTACTTTAGAGTTTTCTTGGTAGACCGTTAAAATAAAGTTCTTTATTATAAAATAAATTATTTTTCTATTATAATATATTATATTATTATTATTATTATAAAAAGCTTATTATAAAATAAAATTTTGTCAGATTTTGCTTATTGGATTGCCTCAAAATACACTCACAATGAAAATTTTGTAACATTTGGTGTCAGAAGTGGAATTAGTTTGATTTTCCTGTGTATGCCTTGGACCAGAGGAATGGATGAAGAATTCGCAGGACTACTTGCCATGATGGAAAAGATGAAGAAAGGACAAGAGGAGATAAACGTAGGATTAGAAAAGAAAATGGAAGCTGGATAGGACGAAATGAGGAAAGGGAAAAATAATTGAAAAATCGGATTCAGGTGCACGTGGAGAGCCAAATCAAGGGAATTAAGGATGACGTTAATGGTTGTATAGAGAAGATAGAAGAAGATGTCCAAAGTGTCGAGAGGGAGATTGGAGTAGTGAGGGGCGAGGTTCGAACCCAGATCGAAGCAGTTCAGGAAAGGATGGTAATCTCGAGAAAAGACATAGTGAACTTGAGGACAGACCAAACAAGTTCCTGCCAAGACTAGAATTCTCGAATATCGGACCGACAGTCAAGCTTTTGATATTTGATGGACAGACATCATGGACTGTTTTTAAAACCAAATTTGATGTTGTCAGTTCTACAAACGGATGCACCCTAATTTAATTTTAGAGCTGAGTTATGTCCATGCGGTCGTGAAGTTTGATGCCGTGCTTTTATGTTGTTGTACAAAGATTTAGAGTTTATTTACATATTCTTCCAGTATTTGAACTTGATATATTTATAAAAGTTTTTAACAATTGTATTTGCATAATAAATTAAGCTCTAGCATCTTTTGAAATATTCTGAATTAAATCAAGCTCTAGCATTTAGCAACTGAACATTCAGACATTGTTACCTATAATAAAGTACCTAATTAATTTTGTTTTCCCTCAATCAAAACGCAATATAATTTAAAATTTAATGATTTAGTAAACTTGCCGAAACATAGCGACTGAAATCTACTGCATGATAATTCTTCAGCTCTCAACACTGGAAGAAAATCACTTTGAAAACTTTTGAAAAAGGAGAACGGGTTAAATTTCAATGCAATAATGCGATCTATTTTTAAAATTATTTGAAACTGTTTTTTAAATTGTCAAAACACGTGAATATCTCGCACGTCAATTAAATTGACATCAAAAAAGCAATTCTAATTAAAAAAAAACTGTAAAAAAAACACTTGTAACTGCACGTAATGTTTTGGGGAGTTATCTCGGAAAATCTCAAATTTTTCAATTCCTACTATTAGTTCACATTCTCCCTATATATATATATATATATATATATATATATATATATCTTGTTTAAATTTCAATCGTTAATAAAATACTTTTTATTCATCCACTCAAGTTCAAATACATTTTTAAACTTGTAGTTGATGACACTTGATGTGAGTACAGTTTTTTTCAAATATTAATTCATTAATTAATTTTTAATACTTTAAATTATTTTTAGCAGTTTTTTATGAAAATTGAAATCAACATCTCACTCGGTAAAAGGCAAGGATTTCAGTATTTTTCACGTAAAAGTGAAGAAGGCGAGTTCAGTTCTTGCGAAAATCAATAATTTATTATAATTATTTAATAAAAAATAACTAAATTAAAAAATTTTCTTTGTTGACCTAAGTAGGAATTGAATTGAAAAAATATTACTTGTTTGATTTTTTATTCTTTAAAATTTCCCCGAAGTGTACATTTCTAAGCTTTAAAGTATATCCGAGGCAAATGTGTAAATTCTTAGTGAAACGATCGATATTATTCAGCATCAACCCATATAAACACTTGCGTATACACATATACACTTACATGCACATGCAGAGAGATAGGTTCTCCTTTATTATCAACTAGCCGCCTTTGGCGACCAGCCGGTTCGCCAGTATTACCGCTCGCTACAATTTTCAATTAAATATTTTAAGTAACTGGTCTCCTAATAGATTCTCAAACAAAACATTTTTAATCTTTAAATTTTGATAGTCATACCAAACATGTACTGTTGTTTAGATCGTTTCGTTCAATTTACTCTATATATTTTGCTAATTTGTTGTCATTTCCGGTAAAACGTCAACTTTAATTTAAAGTGAAAATGATGAAATTGCAATTAATATAAAGATATTTTTTAATAAAACCAAGCGTTTTATTTTATTTATCATCTTTATTGCTATTTATTTATTACTATTATTATTGAATATGAGTATTGCAAACAGAATATCTCGGTATTTAAGTCTTATGTGAACTACAAAATATTTTTCATAATTTATGTAATATCTCAAAGAATAATTCAACAAAAAATTTCTCAGATTTAGCATAAAATTCAGTTTTCAGTTTAGTTTTTTTTAGTTAAATTTAGTTTTCAGTTTTTAGTTAGTCAGTATGCTTTCAAAAGGATTGAAATGAAATCAATAATAATATTTTGTTCCAGCCTAAAAATATATTTCAAAAATTATGAAATCTAAATTTAATGCAGTAAGGTATCATATTCTGAGAAATATTCTGGACACACCAAATTTTAAATAAATTAATGAATGTTTCTATTTTCCACAATCGACTAAGAATGTTAAAAATTTAGAAAAACTCAACATTTTCATAACCTTAGGCCAATTAATCTTGAGAAACCTGCGCGCTGATTGGCGTATTTTTTTTTTTTTTTTGAAACGATCGATGGAAAATCTAAAATTATCCTTTTTTTTTATTGAATAGTGATATTCAAATTTTCATAAATCAGTCAGTTTAAGTGATTGATTTAGTTGATTGGAAATTAACTCTTTTTATTTAAAATATTAGTGTTTCAAGAGCATTTTGTTATTCGTGATTTCGACAGCAGAAGCTTTATGTAAAATCAAAAATTCGTTATTTACTAGAGCATTTATTGAATTAAGTTACATAAAATATAGTCATTTTTCTATTTAAACCATTTTAGTAAATCTGTTGTGTTCGTGTGTCAACAAAAATAGAATGCAGACAAACTTATTATGAAACTAAATCTTATTACATTATAGATAATATTATCAAATTTACATCAACTTATTTTCATTCAAAATTCTAGCATCGTTTTTAAACAACAAATTAAGAGTTTCAAAAATATCACTGTTGCCAATCTGAATTTCACAACTATTTACAAAATAAAATTTATAATTATTAAAATAATCGTTTGCTACTTTTAAATAAAATATTTACGATTTATGTCGCAACAGATCTTTGTCTTACTAAAGGTTTACAAATTAGCTGTGTCGCTCTGATTTGAATGGATATCCTGTTCATATTAAACAAAACTTGCCTTAAAATAAAACTTATTTATTGGATTAATAATATAGAGAGTGTAAAAGATCATAAAATAATTTTTCTTGAATTTATTTTTTAGAAAAAATAATATTTCATATTTGTTTCATTTCCTACAGACACGTACTGAAAATTATATTTTTGCAGATTTTATTTCCAAAAAGATTTAATTTATTTTTAATTGGTGCTTTAATCAATGTGATGGCAACACTTTGAAAAAAGCTATTTTTTTCCCATGAATACGAAACGTTTATTTTTATTTTATACGAAAGAAATTGTTGAAAAATAGAGTTAAAATATTTATTTAAAAATTCATTCAAAACAGAAATTTAATTTTAAGGTTAAAACATTGGTACCATTTAAAAGATAAATTTTTGATCTTTAACTTGATGTAAAAATCTTTTTTGTGCGGTAATATTTTCGGAAGTTATAGCAGAAACACGCCAAAATTTCGCTTAATTTTTAAATAAATAAAATTATAATTAAATATTCGAAAAAATAACCCCCAGGTGCACATTCCCGGCCCCCAAGGTATACACGTGCCAAATTTGGTAGCTGTAGGTTGAATGGTCTGGCCTGTAGAGCGCCAACACACACACACACACACACACACACATTGAGCTTTATTATAAGTATAGATATAGATATAGATTATTATTATTGAATGTGAGTATTGCAAACAGAATCGCTCGGTATTTAAGTATTATGTTAACTACAAAATATTTTTCATAGTTTATGTAATATCTGAAACAATAATTGAACAAAAATTTCTGAGATTCAGTATAAAATTCAGTTTTTAGTTTTGCTTTCAAAAGGATTGAAATGAAATCAATAATAATATTTTGTTCCTGCTTATAAATATATTTCAAAAATTATGAAGTCTAAATTTAATGCAGTAAGGTATCATATTCTGATAAATATTCTGGACACACCAAATTTTAAATAAATGAATGAATGTTTCTATTTTCCACGATCAACTAAGACTTATTTATGAAGTTTTAAATGTTAAAAATTTAGAAAAACTCATCATTTTCATAATCTTAGGCCAATTAATCTTCAAAAACCTGCGCGCTTATTGGCGTATTTTCTTTGAAACGATCGATGAAAAATCTAAAATTATCCTTTTTTTATTGAATAGTTATATTCAAATCTTCATAAATCAGTCAGTTTAAGTGATTTGAAATTAACTCTTAAAAGTCAGTGATTTAGTTGATTGGAAATTAATTCTATGACCACCATAAAATCTGTGCTTTCTCTTGTGGTGTATGCATTCTCCTTAATATCCGATCGAATAAAACATCACATACAAAAGTACTACATAGAAGAAACACATCAAAAGTAAACATAACATTTCAATAGTTGCCAAAAACAAAAGAGAGAAAAATGCAATTAATAAGCAGACGATATTTAGAAAAGTACAGATATTTAGACTGGAAAATGAAATTATCTGAAATTAAAAACACGCGCAGACGATATTTACAAAAGTAAAAATATTCAAACCTGAAAAGGAAAATATATGAGTTATTCCATCAATAAATGCCATAAGTTTGTTCACATCTTCATTATTTTATGAGTCATTAAATATCAAAATGGATCCGGGACTGAATAAACACACTGTATAGAGAGTGTAAAAGATCATAAAATAATTTTTCTTGAATTTATTTTTTAGAAAAAATAATATTTCATATTTGTTTCATTTCTTACAGAGACTTGCCGAAAATTATAATTTTGCAGATTTCATTTCCAAAAAGATTTAATTTATTTTCAGTTAGAGCTGTAATCAATGTGATGGCAACACTTTGAAAAAAACTATTTTTTTCTCATGAATGCGAAACGTGCTTAATCCTCATTTTTATTTTTGACGAAAAAAATTATTGAAAAACATAGTTAAAATATTTATTTAAAAATTCATTAAAAATAGAAATTTAATTTTAAGATTAAAACAGTAGTATCATTTAAAAGATAAATTTTTTATCTTTAACTTCATGTAAAAATCTTTTTTGTGCGGTAATATTTTCGGCAGTTATAGCAGAAACATGTCAAAATTTCGCTTAATTTTTAAATAAATAAAATTCTAGTTAAAAATTCGAAAAAATATCCCCCAGGTGCACATTCCCGGCCTCCAAGGTATACACGTGCCAAATTTGGTAGCTGTAGGTTGAATGGTCTGGCCTTTAGAGCGCCAACACACACACACACACACACACACACATTGAGCTTTATTATAAGTATAGATAGAGATATTTTCCAGTTTCCAATGGAATATTCTTTAAAAATAATCAGTATAATTCAATCATCAAAATTAAATTTGATATCAACATTTCGATGCCATCAAACAGAATTTTCAATGAGAAATTTAAATTTCTTTGCAATATCTTAATTTTGCATCCAGTTTGCTCAGTACAGATATTTTGCGTAAAATCAGTAAATCCGTCTTATTATGCATACTTCGATAACAAATACTTTATAAAACCGAATAATATAATAATCGAAAACGTAAAAAGGAAGGAATGGTAGTGGAACTGGTGAGATACATTCGCAGAGGCTGACAGATGTGAAGAATCGTCTTTTGTTCTGTATAAATGTCTTCGAGTGCCCGTTCCTGTTTTCTTCAGGAGTGATAAATGGATCTCATTCGTATTCATCAAAATATCTCGGAGATGCTCCATCGTTTGGATGCGCCGATCAGCATTCCTGACAAACGACTGTAGATCCTCAACTGATTATTTCTGATTGAATGTTCCTTAATTACTATTGAAGTTTGTTCAGCAAGAATATAAACGCAGGTTTAAGAGTGAATGAATGAATAAATAGTCTAGTTAAGCAATTCTTGGTACGCTAGAGTTCTTTTATTTATTTATGACGAACTTTAATGTTATAAATCAAGTTGAGTTCGTTCACATAAAACTCATTTATTAGCAAATTATACATACTTAATCATCTTCTTTAGCGAAAGTTGAATGACATCTGAGCACTTCATATTAATTTTTTTACTAATGATGCTTTTTTTTTGTGTGTGTATTAAATTATAAATGGGATTTATTTTTTAAAGTATTTAAATGTTCCAAAAGATATTTTTAAGTGATCAAATACTTTCACGTAAATTTTTTTACATTAATGAAAACTTGTTAAGCTAATTGACATCCATTTAGATTTAATCTCTTTAATTTAAATATCAGGACACTCATTTTATAACTACAGAAATGGTTGCAAGTTGGCCAAAATAATCCGAAGCAGTTATGCTTAATCTAATATTAGAGGAATAAATTATCACCATGTATATAGCAGCTATCGCAATAGATATGTTTAAACTATATTCTTTACACAAATAGTACGTATTTGTGTAAAGACTATGTGTTATGAAAAAACTGCTAGGAATTGTTGGGATAATATTAGTATTTCCTCTAAATGCAAAGAGTAATAAAGATTTAGAACTTTCTGACGTTGATAATTTCTTATTTTATTCTAAATATATTTTATAGTTCCTTATTTTTAATATAAAGGATTGCTTTTCAATCAGAAATGTGTTACTTTAATCCTTTTTAATATCTTTTATATTATTTGCATTGAATTTTATTCCTGTTGAGTTTAATTATAATTCAGTGGAGCTTAATTAATGTTACTCAAGTATCAAAACAAGATACTTAAAGAATCTTGAGCAAAATTTTAGAACTAAACAGAATGGACCTGCATTTTATGCATATAATTGTTGCAGAAAAAGTTAATAAACATAGAAGTTGCAATATTAGTGTTATAACATAATCATAGCAAAAGCTCATTTTATTTTAATTATTAACTTAAGAATTGGAATAAAACTAGGAAATCTCTTTACTAAGGGATTTTGGATAAAGAAAAGTGAATTTTCCTTTTCTTTCTTTATGATTAGAGGAGAAAGTTTTGTAGTTTGAATTGTTGGAATCGCTATGCTACTACAAGGAAATACCCACTACAAGTAAACTACAGATTAAGTATTAAGGCAGAGACAAATTAATTCAAAAGCGGTAATGAATTGTACTGTCCGTAGTGAATTTTATGGTACAGTTGTTACATCAGTTCACATTTAGAGATAAAGAATTTTCTGATGCAGCATTTATACCACTAATAAAGAAAAAATTTCTGGTACATCGAACAAGCTAATAAAATCTTCAAAACTAGGAACATTTATTCCATAAACCTATTGCTTAAATCTAAGTTCAAAAGAAGCTGATCAGAAGGCAAAAAATAAAGAGGATTATAGACTAAATGGAGATAGCGCTATTTTAATAATGTAGTAATGGAAAAAATAGTAGGAATGTATAGACCATAAGATGCCCTTTACCTTCTTTAATAGGGTTTTCTTTCATGTACTCAAATTTTCGAATTCAAATAAATCGCCTGAATTTTTGAAGTTCGTCTTTAAGAAGTAGAATAATATTTATTAATTTTATTCTTGTGCTCATACTTTTATTGACTGTCACTGCAAAAATTCCAGAAAATCTATGCTTCAGATATTTAGCAATATGCTACGCCATTGAATTAGTGTTGTATATGTATAAAGAGGTGTTTGCTTTTTATATTCGTGTAAAGATAAATGTCTGCCCTATTCTGATTGTCGGATCTTATTTAAATAAGTCTTCATTAACCAATCTTGTCAAAATCTTGAAATCATTTGATTGGGAATTTAGCAGAAAGATTTCCTTTCTCAAAATTGTTAAATATATAATGCTATTTTCTTGCCAAATTTATCTTATCAATTGAAAAACAGTTTGAAATATTTTCACAAATGCCAGTGAACTCAATTATGACAAAACACTTGACGATAAAATTTAAGTTACAGGAAAAAGCAAAAGTATTGACTCTATCACTATTAAGAGCTGAGATCTAGATGCCCTTCTGGAGAACTCCATATGACCTCACTCCCTGACAGAACACTTTAATAAACTCAAGACTCCAGAAGTCATTCTCTCTTTGGAATTAATTTCGCAGAGAGAGCTATAAAGTATGATCTCTAAACGCTTTGCAGTTATTTAATTACTGATATGCAACCTGCTCGAGTTTTTAGTGTCTACAAGCGCACATTTTGACTATTCGTTTCTTTTCTGTTCTTTTAAAATATTCGCGGGATCATTATGCATTATCTGGTGTATCGGATTTCTTTCACCGTACAACTACCAGACAATTTTCTGAACAATTTAAAATTTATATTAAATTTTTTAAAACCTATAAGTGCATTGTTTACTTAGGGTAAATCGTAACATAAAAATGGAAAGTTATACGTCTCGGAAACCGACACTATAGAGACAAATATAAACATATTATATATCAATTTTTAATCCAATCTGATGTGGGATCGAGGAATTAATTCAATATCCTGGGTTTATTTTACACCTGCTTAGCCACTAATGATGACTGAGACTGAAGGATTCATATTAGGCTCTAAGCTCCACTTACAGTTGCTATGACTCTGTGTGTTATATTTAAAAAGAAATCTCAACAAATAATATAGGGGAACGTGTATGTGTTGGCAGACCAGACTGTTCAAATAAGAATTTCCAAATTTTATCATGCATAGATTTGTAAAGTTTTTGATCATGCATAGATTTGTTTCTAAAATTTTAATTAAAAATTAAACAAGATTTTTTCGTTTCTTCCCAAGAACTTTCAAAAATGACCCTGCACAAAAATGCTTTTTATGCAAATTTGCAGCTCAAGGGTTATCCTTTTCATGATATCATTATAGTTGATGTGAAATTCTGTAATTTATATTTAATTAAATTTTTAAGCTATTTACAAATATATTTTACAATAATATTTTCATTTTTGTGAAGGACATAAGAGCGTTTTCATTTTTTTATCAAATATTTAATCGTTTGATTTTTTTTTTCCATCGCTGAGAACCAGGAGAATATTTCTTTTAGCATTTGTTTGATTCACGTTTGATTTGTTTATTAATAAGTAGATTTCAGTATAAGGTATGCTATAAATATTTTTAATTTTAATTTTTCCGAGCTTACAATAATCATTAGAATCATGTTATGATGGAAAAACTTCTGAAACGGTTTCATTTTTTAACATTGCTGCTTTTTCATGCGATTATAATGGTATGCATAAAGCTAAAAATTTAGTGAAAGGATAGTACAATGACTAGAAAGTCATAAATTTTATAAAACAATATGATAAAATATTATAGTAGGTCTAACAAAATTTCAAATTTAAAAAATATTTGGTTGAGGAAATTATTAAAGGCAAATTTATAAAATATTTATTTTCTTTTAAACTTTCAGCAACCACTAACCCTTCTAAATCAACTGATCACCAAAGGTGATTTTAATAGAATAAAGCAAACTTCAGCATCTTTTCATCGGTATCTGACCCGATTTAAATTTCACTAGAAATATAGTGCTTAAAGAAAGCTAGAAATTTTTCTTAGTCTCTAAAAATGAATAAGAAAATCTTTTTATTCATGCTATATGCTTTTTTTTGTTTTTGTTTCCAAGCTAAACAGTCAGTCCGGCAGAATCCTCCTTTAATTCAAGTTTTTGTCATAACAAGTTCTAATACTAAATCAATATACTGAAAGCTAACTAGTTCAAAATATTTCTTGAACCGAAATGAATAGTTTCTTTCCATTGCTTCCCCTCAGGTATGTGGTTTGATTTGAGAGGATGAAACCACAATTTCTCGCCCATGTCATCATCAAAAGACAAAACTACCTTAACATTCCCTGGAATAAATTGCCAAGGTTCTCCCAGAGAGGAGAGTTGCCATCCTCGAAATCATATCTCCTGTTCGTAGAAGCCGCAGGGTGCATAAAATTTACATTAAAGTGGGAACAACAGGGCTGAGTTGAGAGGTTTTCCAATGATTGTTATGATCATTGGCAATCGGAATGGGAATGCTATTTGTGAGGGGAAGGAGAGTTGCTCAAACTTCCCATTATCTCAAGGGAGGCTTAAACGAGGGGACGGACCCCTTTCCTCCGGGTCATCTTGTGGAACTCCAAATCGTTGAGATTTCTTCTGGGGATGGGCATAACGAAAACGAAATGGTTCTCTGGCAGTTGTTCTGGTGGAGAGGAAGTAAAAGTGAATGAAAATGAGGTTGTGTTTTGATTATTTGGGAGTTTGAATTGGACTTGGGAGCACTTCGCTGGTATGTCTTCCTTGGTTCATGGTAGTTTGGAACTTCAAGGGGTGATGCACGCTATGACAATGAGGTCATATGATTGGGTTTCGTTTCTTCAAATGTTTTAAGGGCTTTTCCCCATAACATCAGCATCTTGCAAAACGAATCATTTTTAAAAGAATAAATATTAAAAGATCTTTTCATTCATCTTCCCCTTAAGGGAACAAAACCGATATTATTATGGGTATCTTAAGCTCTTTTAGTAAAATGATAGATATTTCAACTTGTTTAATAGATAATATATTCAAATCGTGTTTTTATTTATGACTAAGGGTTTAATGAAACATATTAAAATGATTAATTTTATTGTGATTTTTGAAATTTAGTAAATTATTGCATATTTTATTCATTGTATTCTAAACTGTTCATTTGCTCTGACTTATCTTCTTTCAATTATTATTATTTGTCTTGAATAGTTTTCTTAACTCATATATTTAACTCGTATGTGTGAGGAGGAGGAGAATTTTCTTTACTCTTTATTTATTTGAAAATTTCTCTTCCCACGCCCTCCGAAAAATCGTTTATTAATCTGAATTTTTTAAAATAAACTAAAATGCCACATATTTAGCAAATTTTTTGAAGTTTCAATGTTCTAATATGTATTCGCTCAATTTTAATAAAATTTGAACATTATTTAAGATACATATTTAGAAATGTATATTTTTCGAAAATTTTATATTGTCATGAAAAACTACTTCTAATCCACGTCCTTTGTAATTATAGAATATGTAGAATACTTTGACCAATGGATATTTAATACATGTAGTCTCCATTGCTTCAGATTCACACGCTCATTTATACCGTAAAAAGACCTTAACATCTTATTTACCGAGCTATTTGACCATCAATTTTTCAAATTTATTTTTGAACCATTAGTTTGATTTGGTACAAAATAAGCCCAAGAAAAAGAAATTTTTAATTAATCAAATTAATTATAAAAGATTTTTAATATTATTCTTTAGATGATATGTACTGCTTCCTATAGGAAAAATATTCTTCATGTTCTTTCAAATACTGTTAGAAAAAATAGTCATATTGCGAAGATATCAACCGAACTAAAACGCTACTTTTAAAAGAGGTAAAATACCATTGGTAAATACAGGATTATAAAGGTGAGTTCATGTTTCTAGATAGACATTCTAACAATGATTTTGGTTCTCAGTTTAGTAACGTGTAGAATGTTCGCTATAAAGTTTATTTTCTCTAAGATAATTTTGATTTCATTATTATATTAGCTTTTAAGACAAATTAAGTGCAATGATTAGGGACATCTGCCACTTTTGTGTTGAGGCCAGAATACTATATTTCATTTGATTTCTAAATGGGACGTTTTAATTGAGACATCTGTGACCTTACCCTGGTTTCTCTATTCACAAAACTTGAAGACACAAGTTATCCTGCCCACAAGTGTCTGCATTAAACCAGCATGCATCGAGGTGTCTGTCTGTCAGGGTTTCTCCTGCCACGAATTCTTCCACCTGTCATCCCGATCGAACTCTCTGCACCCATCATTCGCACGTGCTGAAGCTCTTATTCAGACCCCCCTGAAGGCGAATCTTCTTTCTGAATGGACGAAATCGTGCATTGTGAGGGAGAGGTTTGTCATTGATTAACTGCAACCGTCTGTCTCAGTGGGGGAGGGGAATGTCAAAGGAAGCTGACGTAATTGGAAAACCTCGGAGGCCGCTTGCTTGATGGGGTTGTATGACACGCATTTATGGGATCGCTGTAGGAGAAAGACGGATTAGGGGCTCTTCTCCTGCCAGTGCATGACCTGACCGCAACACCCACCAGCTGCGTCAAAGGGGGCGGAGGCCGAAGATACGGTAACTGTGGTAGGAATATATTCTGCATTCATTATTCTTGAGAGACGTTTTGAATTCCAACATTCAGTTCTTGCTTTTACCTGTATATTTTGGCAAATGTGTTAGAAAAAAAAATAATTTGACTATGAAAAAGAGCACCTGCAAGACTACGCGATATAAGTAGACCAAGATCTAATGACTTAGTGAATGATCACGTTTAATGGGAATTGATCCCATATATGCATACATATTATACCTGACAAAAATTTTAACCGCAATTAGAAAATCTTAAAGAAAGTAGCTGGTCCGCGTATGTCAATAGCTATTGTACAAGTTAGCAAAGGTGAATGCTCACAATTCAACATATTCTTTCTGCCAACTTCTAAGGAAGCACTTCCCGTCAAAAATAAATCAAAATATTTATCTATGTTCACTGGAATTAAGGCACTTGTTAAATAATGGTGAAAGATCCAAAAGATGACAATCTATGCGCTTCTAACTTGCAAGAAGGAAACAAGCATCTTTTTATTCTGTTTATACAAAATTACTGGGAGAATATTCTATTATTGCCATCGAATCTCCACTTTTTCATTCGCTAATCGCTAATTAATAAATACCCGTATTAATATACATTCCAACAGAAAAACTCGAAGTTTCCACTCACCTTAGTAAAATATAATCTAAAATAATTTTTGAGCCAAAAAACCTCACATTTATTCACTCAAGATTACGAGTTTAGATTCTATCTCAGAAATTCATAATTAAAGAAGGAACTCTTAACTAAATCGAATATCTGTATTAAACTCCGTTAGGATATATGAAAATGATCAATATCAGAATTATCTCACTGATTTAAGATTCTCTAAAGAGGAAAGAACCAATATTAACACTTATCTTGCGATACCAAAACTCTATAACATATTTGGTTTACTAGCAGAACTATTATATTATAACCTTGTTGTCAAGCTACATGTCACCAAAACTTCAATTCAGAGGTTTCTAGAAAGAGTTGATATTTATGTGAAAGCATATCTGCAGAACTTTCAAGAAGAAAACGGAGCAGATGGTTCTGAGACGAAATTCGAAAATCAAGAGTATATAATGAATTATAAAGAAATTTTCTGATTCCTTTATACTAAAGAAGCCTCGAGAGAGAGTTGTAGTTAAAAGTATCTCAAGATAAAATTTCACAGAAAACTGTTAGAGGTTCAGTTACAAATAAATTGGTGTATGTTTCAAAAGTTTTTTCAGAAAGAATTTCATGAAATTAAATTTTTTAGTTTTATTATACAATATAAAATTTCTTAATTTTTGGCTTGATTTTAAATTTACAAATATATCTGTTAACTTTGAATATATTCAAATTACCTTCATTAACCTGTGATGCAAAAGTTTTTTAATACTGCCAAACCGAGATTTTGCTTTTTTCAATTGTATTTTACCTTTTTTTTACAGACAGATGAGGTTCCACATGAGAAAATCTAACTAGAACTGAGAAATTATCTATCACTTCATCCCAATTGTAAAATAACGACGATGATCGACTATGGTCCCAATTCAGTTATATCACGTGGCTGATAGATAAGTAATCAATAAAAAAAAGTTTAAAGAAAATTCAAATCTCGAAACCGAAACATTGAAGAGTGATAACATTTTGGGTTGCGTTCGTTTTCGTTTACAATAATTTTAAAACTTAATCATAATTATACAAAGAAAATATGCACAGAGATAATGAATCAAATATTATCTCAACATGAATATGTGTAAATACTGTAAGAAAAATCATTGTATTGTTGTAAAATAGAATTAATAATACGTTGTGAAATCCAATAAAGCTGGGTGGAAATATGGAAATAAAAATAATATCCCTAAAAATAGGATTTTAAAAAAATTTATAGCGACGTAAAAATGATTTTATTCCATATAATGCTCTGAAATTATTGAAAAAATAACTAACATTTCGATTAATTTTTAATTAAAAATAAAACAATCCTTTATTAAGGAATTCTTTTCTAAGCATTAATATGTCCAGATTTGTTAGTTTTACATCCAACTTCTGCCATGTAAAGCGTTGGAAAGATTTTGGTTTCCTGCACAATTTTCAGATTATCCATTTTTTTTAAATGCCACATTAAAAAAATAAAATTTTATCACTTTGTTCCTTTCCAGTCACTAAAATAGATTAGATGCCTGTATACTAAAGTTTAAAACCTAGAAAACTAATTAAATAAAAATAAAGAGCAGAAAAATTTATTGTCAACATTATGTAAAAAAAAAAGGACGATTTAGAAAATTCAAAAAACGAGCGTGCTTTAATTATTCTCAATGTATTTTATGATCATTTTTGATGGGAGAATGGGAGTGTTTTCGTTTTTTTTTATTTCATATTTTGAAATAAACCAAATTATTTTCTAAACTGTGTTTTCCTCTCGACTAGATTACCATACTAAATTCTTAAATTAAAATAAGAATGAACATTAATTATATAGTATAAATTTTTTCAGGTAAAATTTTTAGCACAAGCTTTTTCCAGTCACTTTGCATAATTTTCCAATTGTTAATTTGCAGTCTTGTTGTAGTTTGGAGATGTATAAAGTATAACCATGCTTCGTGCTTTAATTCCTTATCCTTTTAATTTACTTTAAAAATATTCTTTCCTGAAATTCCCATTCTTTAGATTATTTGGAGATTTAGAGTGGGCAACACAATGATGCTTTATTCAGAATGTGCATAAATACAATGAAACGAACAGTTGCAGGGCAATTAAATCGGTTTTGATTTCTTTCTTAGTTTGATAATAAGGAGCGGGAGTGGAAAATGGGGAGTAACCAGCGGGAGTGGGTTTCACAAAGTTTCTCGCATGCTCTCAATAAATGTTATTCTCCACCCGTCGCAAAAGTCTGTGGTCGTTAGGAAAGACACAGAATTCCTTACATGGCATAGGCGAACACTGATTAAGAAATTTGGCATCTTTGGCAATTTTGCTAATCTTTGGCATGAACTTGGCATTTTTACTGAATCGATCGTGTAATTCTTCATGAATGTTTTGGCGATTAAATTCTGACATGCAGTTAATGTTATCTGAAAATCGCGTTTATGCTTCAAACACGTTGTTTATAACCGATTGAAATCAAAATTTGACACAGAACTACAAATGTAATCATAAAATTGTATACCAAATATGTACTAATATCTGATATGCTTATGTCATCACGTTTTTGGGTTATCGCGCTTACATGCTTCTGAAAGTACAGACCGACCTACGTTCAAACCTTGTTAGTTGAAGCTGTAAATTTGATAGGCGTCTACAATATTGATGTTTAAACTGTGTACCAAATTTTATTCACCTAGCACTCTGAATAGATTCTGCTCAAAATGCGATAGAAATCTAAAAATTTGGTATAAAAGCTATCTATTAAATTTCATCTAGATCCCACATTTCCAGATCAAAGCGTTTTTGAGTTATTTTTGTCACAAAGAGATGTACGGATGGACAGACAGTAGACATTTTCTAAAAATGCTCTCTTTATTTCAGAGATATCTGAAATATAGAGATTCTTTAAAATATTAGAGTTCGAATTGCAGTACTTTCTCTCTACTACGTATACGATAAAATAAATATCTGAGTAATGAACATTAAAATATGAATAAGAAATTTAATTGGAAATAAACTCAACCAATATTCCCATCAACCAGATGGTCACCAAAGACAGCTAATATTTTATATAATCTATTGAAATTTACATTTCTTCAAAAAAGTTTCTCTACTTTCTTAAAACGCCTTTGCTCAGCGATATTCATACGATCGCTGAGATACAGTATCGGTGAAAACACTAACAGTTATTCCCATTTTATTTAGAATCTTTGTAACTAAAGTTTATGTTAAAACTTCTCACACCATTAGATAAGATACAATTTTTCTCAACTTTTTCTTCTGTGGCAAGATTGTCAGAATCAAGTTTACATCGACTCGCCGAGGGGCACATTTATCAAAAGTGCCCCTTTCCGCAAAGTGAGCCATTTATCTTCGCTTTACAGAAACTTGAAACATGCCATAAGCATTTAAGTCTTTTAAAACAAGCTTCCTTTTTCCATAAAACTTCAATTCTGATGGCGAATCTTTTCACAAATTATATTAGCAATTTTATTTAACTTGAATTGGTTTTCAGAAACATTAGAAACATCCATTTTATGACTGGCACATGTTTAACATTCATTGGCGAAGATTTTAATGAAGGCAATTTTTACTTTCTTGAGTGTGAATTATACAAAGATAAAATACGAGCGAGTGAGAATTTTTACTCTTCACTCACTCTCTCTCTCTCTTAATAAAATGTTTGGAATTATGTCTCTATTTCGCTCTGTCTGTGAACAGGACAGCTCAAAAGCTTCGAGCTGGAGGGGGGTGCAATTTTGTATATGGTCTTTATACCAAATTTGTAGATTTCTTTAGAATTTTGTACTGAATCTGTTCAGAAGGAGTCTAATTGCCCGGCTTTTTATATGTTAAATTGATAACAAAACGAAATCAGCTAAATGGATGAAATTTGATATGCAGACTATCCATCTAAAGTGTGTATCAGCATTCAACACTAAACCAAAACTGATAACGGATTGACCGTCTATCCGTCTGTACCTTCGTATTCAAGTGAACGCGATAACTCAATCGCAATGGCTTAAATGCAGGGAATTTTGAATGTGATCTTATCACAATAACTGCAATTTCATGAAAAACTTTGGTACCAATGGGTTGGTAAAAACATGTATTCACTTTTTGACTTGCGTATTAACCATATATTAAAGATTACTGACCAAAGATTTACTCTAACAGATAACTATTTTTAGTTCGAGACATGAGGTTAATAATACAGAAGTATCTTTTTACTGTAGCACGCAGTTCTGATGTATGGGACTTTGAAAATAAAATCTAAGTACTAATAGGGCTCATAGTCTTGCCAATATGTACAGTTTCATGTAAATTGAATAAAAAGAAGAGAACTTCTATTAGGGAGCATGCGAGAAAACTTCGAGGAAATCATTCCCACTGGTTTTGTTTTGATTTCTTTTTTATTTTACGATTGCTATCCGTGATTTGCTATGTTTATTTTTTCATTGCTTTAGATCTCCTTGTACAGCAAAGAAGTAATTTCAAATAAGCTCAATAGGAATTTCCAGTACAATTCCGAATATTTTTTCATTCGAAGTGCCATTATTCTAGGAACATCCCATGTTTTCATTCATCTCATGCTACAAAAATCATCATGCGCTTATCCAAACTATTTTCTATTTCACTGCGGTAACTCACTTCATTATTTTCACTGTGGTAACTAAAGTGACATTTTTCTTTCTAATTAGGCCTGGGTGGCGTAATGGTCAGGTCTCGGTCTCAGGACAGGAGATCTGAAAATTCGAAATCCGACTCCAAAGAGATATATATATTTCCCTTTCCTCTGTCGCTCTGTTTCATTTGTCTATTTTTTAGGATAAAATTGGAAAAACATGAATATAAAATATGAAAACATGATAATATTGCATTCTCGATATCCTTCTACGTTGGCGCAAATCTTATAACTTTGTGTGTGTGTGTGTGTGTGTTGCTTTAAATTTTATATATATAATTTTTGTATCTCGGATCTAACGATTTGGATCAAATTTTATATTTAGATAAAGTTTTTTTTTATAACTATAGTCCTTTCCTATCTGCTCTCATGCTGACAAAGTCCGATGGTGCCATCTCGTAAATTTTTATGGTACTTGCATTGTTGCCATAGTATGGTAACTTAATGATATCTAAAAATTCTACGAGATGTTGCTTAAGATCCTCAGTTTTTATGCATGGCATAGTGTGTATCATTTTCCAGTGTTAAGTGACAAACTACGTTAAAAGTACTTCTTCCAAAAGAACATTCTCGGCATAAACATAGTATGGAAGGAAAAATTAGATTAAGGACCGAACTCACCATGTAAAATTGAGTGCAAGTTCAAAAATATAAGTAAAGATAGATACACCGCAAAATAAATACTGTAATGTACCAGATTGTTACGAATAACATGTTAAACTAAGTGCATTCCAGATTTTTTATATATATAAATGACCAGTTCGTATGTTTGTGAGATTGAAAAATATTAATATATAATCAGTATGTGATTCGTATCTAAATATTTTCTCTGAAAAAACATGATTTTACAATAATAATAATCTGCCCAGCGAAGATTGGTTTTCCAGATATTGATATTAATATAATATAAAGGACTATATACAAAGGACTAGCATATATTGTTCCTTTCCTTTATTACTAGGTTTCATTTGTCTATATTTTACTGTCCAGATATAAAAACAACTAAATAATATTGAGTTCCCAGTGTCCATCAACACCGGAGTAAATGACATACTTTCCTACGGGCCCCTAATATGTATCTCGGATATCTTCTTTCCTGCCGAAGTAACTAAAGGCGCCAAATTGGCGATGGTTATCACTAGATCTTCTACACAACCCCCGCAATTCTCAAGCCACGAGGAAAGAAAGAGTGGGTTGAATTAAGGTAATTGCTACCTTTTACCATGGACATGGGATCAGTAGGAAGATCGGTAAGGGGTGGAAGGCGGGGACAATATTCTACTCGCTTTGTTCTCCACCTAATTGCCTTCCTTTTTTAATGGAGCATCAAAAACCACTAAAGCATCCACTAGCATCGGCAGACAACAACAAAAGGATGGAAAGCCTATTACAGAGCCCTGAACACTTACTACCAGATACGAGTTATCTTTCAGCCTCAAACGTAATTACAAGTTACTCGAAGGCACTTTTAAAAGAGTATTTCTGAAAAATGTACCGGTCGTGTATTATTTTGTCTGATGGTTTTAGCTATTAAAATCTGTGGTGCCTTTCAGATTTGGGTATCATGGGAGCATCATCTGAGTAGATGCAATTAAAGTTTTTGCTAAAAATATTCTAACCCCATGAAATCATAGACTTGGAGAGCAATTTGCTGTGTTTTAAAATTATCGAATAACGGTCATTGTAGAAGCTGGCTTCATATATCAACAGTGGCTGAACTGGGGGAAACTCACTTAAATAGAAGTTTATGCAATTGGAGTAGCTGAAATAAGTTCTAAAATACTCAATTGGGAGAAAAGTTGTTGCTATTTATACAAGGGAAGTACCATCCTATGAATTATCAGAAGAAAAAAAAATCATGAAGATGACATCATTATAATGATATCCAGAAGTTGTTTAACAAAACTAATTTATGGACTCGATATTATGTTTAAGCATTTGTGCTTTAATTATTTTCATCAAATACGTCTCAAAATAAGATATGCCCCTGTTATTTTTTATAAATTACTATAAGACATAAATAAGCTGCATAAAAATATGCTTACAGTTATTTAAAAAAACCTTGAAAACTTTAACATTTAAAGGCCGGCCATTGTGGCCTGGTTGTAAGGTATCTTCTCCGGATCGGAGGGTTTGAGACCCGATTCCACCGAAGAACCGTGTAAGTGAGTCTGGCACGTCAAATTCGTCAGGGCCGAACGGCCTCTAGGCTGGTATGATGTAGAAGTTTAGAGAAGGGGTGCCACCTCAGGTATCATCCTAGTCATCTGATCGCGGTTCAAAATTATGAAGTCCATCCCAAAACAGTCATAGTGTTGCTTTAAAAAAAGTATGTTAATATAATTGGAATCAATCTTGGAATTATACGCGGATTCAACAGACGCCAACAACTGCAGGTAATTTGTAATGTTATCAGAAAAAATTACTACTTCACAATAAAATACTTTAAAGCAATTTTATATACTATGAAAGGTCTAAACATTAAATTATGATGAACAAATGTAAGATTTATGTTCTCAAAATTTGGTAATTCGCTTTTTTGCATAATTTTTTTTAGGTTAAAACATTTTTTTCTATTTCTTATTGAATTTTTTTTATAACATTTCGTAGATTAACAAGGGTAGATAATCTCAGTCACATTTAATAATATTATGTAGAAATATCTTATTATGATATTATATAAATTCAGCTCGAAAAGCTTCTTCGAACTAGTAATATAAACAATTAATACGCCATTTTGAGTGACTATAAATTAATATAACCAAAAACAATATGGCACTCGCATACACATGGAAAGAAACGGAACGAAAAATGAACTAAGAAACGAAAATCAACTTCAAAGTATGAACTCGGGAAATGCACACATCCTTCCGTATTGCACCCCTTAGCGAAGTAAAATAATAGAAAAATAATAGTCTCGGGATATTGAAACGAACGTTAACAATTTATGCATCTATCAGTGTTGGTTTCTTCTTGGATAGGTATCTTGGAAGACAAATCGAGTGATAACTATACAGAATTGGTAAGTAACATAACTTTCAGACTTTTTTTGAGTGAACCACCTACGTTTATGCATTTACCGGAACATACATATTGCAATTTTTCGGAAAGTAATGTAACTTCACTATACTTTATTACTAATAACTTCCTTAGTAATAGTCTTATCATTTCATCTTGACTTATTCTACATAGGAGGAGACATGACGTTGTGACTGTTCGAATAGTTCGATTAAATATAATCTTTATTAAGAATAACCAATAGTTATCTCTTGATAAGAGTAATCTATATAAATGCCAATGACTTATCCTTATTGCTGATTCCCATTTAATATACCTATTTCACCATTTTTGGACTGACTTAATCAGTGTAGTAGAATTTATCATAAATTTCTGCAAATTTTTATAATGAATCTCTTTTAGCATGCTTTCTTATTTGTAGTGAATGTGTGTTGGGGGGGGGGGGATATTGAAATAGTAGGAATAATTTATATTCCTTCGGGAGGCACCGTATTAGTATCAGAAATTGCGGTTTATGAAGAAGGGTTCTCACTGTCCACGAGAGTATGAAAATGGGAGTGTTGTCTGGTTTATAGGCCCAACGCTGATGACAGGTGGTACTACCGTTTGGGAAGTCTTTCCATATAAATCACTCATATGCGATGGTGAAAATTTCTATTCATAAAATGGCCAGGTCATGCAATTTCCACAGAGGGGTAATTTTCTTCCATAAAACCTGAGAAAATCGTAGAAAAAGGGACTTAACATGCATGAAACACCTATGGAAATGACAATTCCATCTAAATGTAGATGGTTAAAATATTTTCTAAGGGCAGTATATAATATATAGCCATAAGGCACATATTCATTTTGAAGCAATAAAATATTTATAAAGGAAATGATATAATTACACTGTTAGAATGGAGAGCAGACGTCGTTAACTTTTAAAAGGAAATTCAATATAGTCGGTAGATATCATACTGGACGGTTTTTCTATTGATGTTCAGAGACACTACCAAGTTTATTAATCCAAATGAATAAGATATTTAGCAGTCTGCTGGTGTAATAATCTTAATTAAAGGTGTAGTCAAGATTCCTGTTCAAGTTTTTAAGCATTACATGAGTTGGAGTAACTATTTGCGAATCAGTCTACAATTGAACTGTTTTTTGAAAGGTTTCAATCAATAATGCAGTATCGGTTAATGTCATTATCGATTTAAAATTTATAAATATATACAAAGGATAATTAGTATACAATATTCATTTAGGATTTTATTTGCTTAGTGTTCCAAAACGCATCGAATGAGGATTGAATGCCAATCGATTCCTCCAAACATAATGAATAAAACAATTGCAAATCAAAATATAAATTCTGATGGAATGGTTAAATGAATGAATGCTTTTTCACTGTTTTTTCCTGACGTAATTGCTTGATAGGATAGCTTTTGCATTATATATATATGGAGAGACGAGTATGCAATTTAGACATCTTCCATTCAATCAATTAGGTAAAAAATTTAAGACCTCCGAATATTTTGCATGCCAAATTTCATTTATCTTGTTTGTTTTCTGTCAAAATTACCGTGTTTACCCATACTTGGAGAGTAAAAAGTCCTGAAAATCTATTTTTTGACAAATTAGTTCGAAACTAGACAGAATTTATAACTCTCATGTAAGGAGCATACACCGAAATGTAAGGATCATATACCAGACCTCTTGTACATTGATATTGAGTGCTCAGTGTTCATGAATTGGCAAATCGACAGACAATTTATTAGTCATCCATTTGACGAATTTCTTCCAAATTTTGATATTAAACTACAAAGATTGGTTTTGTGTGTTTTACTGGCGCAAGAGCCATATTTGGCCATACTGCGCCAACTACAAAGATACAAATAATATCTTATGCCAAATTTCATTTGGGTCAGTCGTTTCGTCTTTATTGTGTCAAGTTCACATGCATACTGAAAAGTAATATCTCTAGAGTGGATTGGAAAATTTAAAAGAAAAACAATTTTTGTGTATATCAAATGGATATTATATCGGATGAATGTCAATTTTCATTAGTTTAATAAGCATCTTTCAGATATCCAATTCACAGATCGACTGATAGATGAGTATAACAAAGATGCGTTTTTCAAAATCAAGAAGATTAGAAATGTGGAGATTCATCAAAATCTGAAAAGCAAAATGTTTACCAATTACTCGATTTCAGAGTTATATTACTCATTTATACGAGGCTGTGTTGTCCTAATGGTAAGCCTGAGCATCGGAGTTGGAAAGCTGCAGGTTCTAAGCTCAATCCCATCAAAGAACCGTCGTGTAAGCGGGTCTGGTGCACGTTAAATCCATCAAGCCCCAAATGCTTTCCCCGTTATTGAATGCGGATGCTTGGCGAGGATGTTCCAGATCAGGTGGCGTCCCCGTCATCTGACAGTGACTCAAAATGACCACGCCCTTGCCCTAATAGTCCTAGTGTTACTTTAAAAAGAGACGTTTATATAACTAAACTAATCCTCATTTATATGAAAATAAAATTAAACACTTATATAGTACTCAAAAAAGATTAATAAATAGAAGATAAATTACGAAGAGAACAAATCCGTCTGCTTTATTTTTAGTTAAATGCAAATCAATTGGATGAAATTTCTTTATTGTCTTTGAATTAAATGAAATAACTTAACGAAATATAACTTAACGATGCTTAATGTAAAGAATTATGAATATGCTGCCTGAATCGATTTTTTTCATAATAAATGATAGCCCCCCTCCTACCCCTATCCTCTTACATTCTACATCCAGATATTACGAGACATGTAAACAATCATTGAATTCAATTTCGTTCGAAAAGAGAGCTCTGGAGTTCATTAGATTAATTCAAATTCTTTTCAATAGACTGAAATAACTAAGTGTTTACCTGTGAGGGGAAACAAATAATTAAAGTTTATGTTCTGCCTGCTTTCAGCCACTGACGAACACTCCAAGAATGAAAAGGAATTAGAATGAAATTCAATTTACTCGGAATCTCTTATTTATTTTTTTAATCTCTTAAATGTAACTTTCTCGGAAAAAGAATAAAGAATTGCATGGAAATAGACAACAACAAAAAAAGAGTAGAAACCATTTTTCTACTAAGTGCATTAATTATCTCAATTTTGAGTAGTATTAAGATAGTCAAGATAATTGGAGCTCGTTTGTAAGAGTTCGAAGTAAATGAATAACATTTATTTAGTAAAACATTCTTTGTTGCCATTGATAAAGATTTCTTTTCTTTGCAGGAAAAACAAATGGCTCAAAAATTGATTAGGAATAAAAAAAATAATTTGATTATTCTTTTTTCTCTCTCTCTCTCTCTTTTCTTAGTCTGTTTTAAATTCATCGAAGCAGTTTTTATTCTTAAAAAAGTAATTAAATCAACGAGTCGGGGAACATAATGAAGATAAAAAGAATTTATTCCATGCGAAATGAAAGAAAAAAAAAATGTTTTTAAACCACCGATTCTGATTGTAATGAGTTTTTTGGTCAGTTTTTTTAAAATATTGATTATTACACTCAATAATATTAGGACATTCATAACTTATACGAGCTATTTTTATGTTTTCTCGTGTACGAAGTGCCCAAAGAATATTTAAATCGTAAAAAATTTAATTTTTGAAGTAGGCTGAATCTCCAATCATTAAAGAGGTTATAAAACCTAAAATTGAATTCATTTTCAGAACTATGTTTGTGGCATATAAACATAGCTCTAATACCAAACCGGAACAAACTAGGTGAATGAAAATTGTCGTATAATACGCCAAGTTATGAACATGTAAAAAAAATGTGGGTGAAATATCTTCACAATTTGATTAACGGATGTCTTTTTGTATATAATGTAATGTTACCATAATTAATATGTTATTAATACCAACCACTATTAATATGAGTGATAGGGATTAATGTCATTAAATATCACATAAATATGAATTTTATAAAACAAAGAGTATTAATGAAATAAAATTTAGTATGTGATGTAGATACCATATGTAACTGTGTTTTGAATTTTAAACTCATTTTATACTGGAAGAAGTCGAGAATGTGTATTTGATTATCACACCTATAAAATGAAACTAAACACAACTCGCCATTTAGTACTTTTTTTCTAATAAACTAGCCGTCATTGCAGACCAGCTATTTTGCCAAGCTAACCAAAATTTTCAATTAAATATTTTATGTAACTTCTCTTAATAGCTGCTGCAATAAAATATTCTTAAACTACAGATTATTATAGGTATGTAACTTTCACTATTGTAGAGGCCAATCTGTCCATTGTACTATACTTGAATTTTAAATTGAAGCACCAGTTATGTGAAATACACGAACAATTTAATGCTGAAATCAAACATATTTTTTTATTAATATGAGTATAAAAATCTTCAGTATGGAAATCTTATACAATCAAATTTCCTTTTGACAATTTATAAAATATATCTAAGATTTATGCAATAAAATTTTTCCCTGATTCATTATAAAATTCAGTTTCCGGTTTTGCTTTCAAAAGAAATTAATTTATTGCATTCATTAAGCGAAATAAATGAATTAATGATCCTCTGAAGGGATTTCGTTCAAAATTTGATAGAAATTTACATATAATCTTGAATCTAAAAACATAAATACCAAATTTCATTCTTCTAGGCCAAAGGTTTTTTTTTCCAGTTATCTTTTTCAGAAATTGACACATTTCCAAATGGGTTTTTTTTGGAGGCAAAAAGTTATGAAAGGAGAGATTTAAAACAATATCGAGTTTGAGATTTTTGAAAATATTAGTAATTTTTGTATATTTCGTACATAAGAAAGTAAAAATTAGAAATAAATTCCTATTCTCATAGAACTTTAAAATGTTTTTGATTTTTCAACACGAAGATTCTATTTCCATTTTGTTTAGCAATTAATAAAGTTGGTAATCATTATGTTTCCATGCCATTATATTATGATGTGAAACTTTTTGTTGTCTAAATGCCAGGCAAATTTATGTAGCTTCAATGCAATGTCTATCCGAAGTATTTTGAAATGAAATTGAGTTATATTTGTTTTATTTGTAGAAAAACCACTTGTAACCCAATATCAACCAAAATTTTCTTTATAAAGTGCCTCGCCTCCGAATAATGTTGGTTTAGAATACGAACATATAATAAAATCCATATTCTCCATCGATTCATTCATTTTCCCCACTGAGACATTGAGATATAATATAAAGGATTCCGCAGACATAATTCAATAACCTAGAAAGGCACTACAGATATTTTTGCAGCACAATGGAAATATAATAAAGAAATGGAAATGCAATAACACAAATTTCAGAGCCAAGATTCTCGTAATTCATTGCTTTGAAATAAAATCAATAAATGCTTTGAGCTTTATTAGTTAGATTTATAAGGCTTTTTTACGCATTTTTAACTTAGAATAATTTTTTATGTATATATATTAAAATATAAATAAGCCAAATATCTTTAAAAAAAACTTTCTAAAACGAAATGTATTATTTTTAAAATTAAAATATGTTTCCCAACGATTTCAAAATATTCCGAACAAGTTGATTTTGAATTTTTCTTTCTAATATTTTTTTCATTATTATTCTGCATTCATTTATTTTGAACAAAACTGAGTATGGTTTTGAAATTCCAACTGTAAGTTATTTTATGCGCACGCATTAAAATTTCATAATTTTGTTTTTTTAAGATTAAATTTGAATTTGCCTATCTAAAAGAATTCAAAACTTAAATTGCATACCCATTTTTCTTCTAACGTTTAAATAAAATCTTCATTATCAGTTTTATTTAATTTTCTCAAAGTAGGATACTTTGATCTAAATAAATTTTAAATGTTCTAAGTAGAACATCGTTTTGAGAAAAGTCATTAAAAATTAAATTGATCTTCTAACTCCTTCAAATATTCATTTCAGAGTAATACATATTATAATGCTATTTTAAGTTAATCTTTGTGTATATTTTGGTGAAAAAATAATTGAGACAATTCATATTTTCGTTATTTTTTGCCTTTAATGTTTTAAGGATGATGATTCGAATAACTTTAAAAATAATAAAGTGATGAAAAGGGCTTCTCTGGCACTTTCTCGCACACTCTAAAATAAAAATGCTTCTTCCCTTCTTATAACCCGCGTGAGTGAGGGATATAAGAAGCTAAAAGCGTTTTTGATTCACAAGTAGACCGATTGTCCAAGACAATAAATATTGCAAGTTCTCAATTTTCATTTTCCGATTCCTGCACATAAGAGTTATGCATTCCCTACTCTAGTGAAGAAAATGGACAGTTATGAGTTATTGATCATATACCATTGCAGAGCAATGGCTCCAAATGGATCAGTTAAAGTGTCAATTTGGGTGATTGATTCCTGAAATGCTGTTAATACACAAGTGCTAAAACCAAATTTGTCTTGGAATAATAAAAGCAGTCTCCAGTTCATATACTTAAAATTTATACTTTTATGCCATTACGTTTTTAAGTTATTGCATTTCTATAAATGCTAAATGACAGATAGACATACGATCAACCTTTTGTTGAGTTTGGTTCAGAATTTGAGATAAATGTAAAATGCGGGTAAGAAATTTTATATATTTTTAAGTTTGTCGTTACCATGTTCGTTTTTACTCAAGAGATAGACGTATAGACTTCCTTTCTTTCAACATTTGATGGAAATCTGAAAAGGTGTAAAGTCTACGTGTCAAATTTCATCCATGAAGCCCAAAACGTTTTTGAGTTATCGTGTTCAGACGGGTGGACATAACAGAAATGTCCATCCGTCATTTCCTGAAAATAGTATTCAGGAAGATCTAAAATATTAAAATCCAGGTCAAATATTTTGACTAATGCAATATTTTGTTTATGTGCTTAGTTTCGAGAGAGAGCATACAAGATATTTATAGTCTATCACAGTTGTATGCTTTTGAGTTACCGTGTTCAGGAAAAAGTGTTTTTAGCATCCTGGAAAGTCCGAAACATCAAAAGCTCGAGGTCGAATATTTTGATGAATACGGGGTCATTATAGTTCCCACTTTCAAAGCGCTGCACGGATTAAGCAACACATTCACAACGTGACCCCTGAAACACTCCGGTCTGCTGTGGAGCACGTTGCTTATCTGGAGGAAGATAGAGGACAGCATATTGAAAATGATTTGAGCAAGTCTAGAGATAATTAACAATAGTATTCATTGTTTTATGTACTTCTTAAGCGGTATTTAGCCTGAGGACAGTTAAAAACCAAATCATTGTTTTTTGGGGGGTGGGGGTTCCATGCATGTTTGGCCTAAGGATGATTAAAAACCGATTTTTTCCGTTCGATGTGGTGGATGGGCTTTCCTCTTGCATTGCCACAATTATTAAGTGACTTGAGTCTTTTTTTTTTTTTTTTCGTTAGAAGACCGAAAAAATCGTGCACATTGAACAGTACAGTTAGTGAAATGCGACGTATTTCGATTCAAAATGTCACTTGTAGTTGAATCCATTGTCATTATTACTGCGCCCATCTATTGATTGACTTTAGCACTTTTTACTTACCATTTCTCCATTCTCGGTTATATTCAGTTCAAATTTGAAGTCATTATGACAAGTAGTTTTTAATAATATTTTGTAAATGGGACTTTAATTATAATCTTGTACAATACTTCCTCTATGCGTACTCCGTTGCGAGATTATAAGAAAATCATATAAGGCATTTATTGTCTGTCACAGTTATGGGTTTTTATTTATCGTTTGTCACAGACATAAAGACAGACATAATTACAAAAATGTGTTTAAGATTCGAGAAGATCCAAAACATTAAAACCTCGAGGTCGATTCTTTTGATGAATGCCGTCATCATACGTTTTCCAATTGCAATTGTATTCCATAAATTGTTTGATTCATTTAATTTTTAATTTTTCTCATATCGGAGTCAATTACGCTATAAATAACATCATGGTTATAATCAGACGTCCACGTACCTCATAAGCTACATCCGGACCGTAAGTATTTCTTCATCGTCCTAAACGATGCAGCTCAATCCACCGGGAAATCCTCAGTGGGTATTGAGATGCAAGGGGCGATGTCCTTCATTTGTCCTTCGCCCAACGTGACTGGAAGGAACAAGCACTCTAGCCTCTCCTGAGAAATAATAAAAAAAATGGTTATCCTTTTCCTCTCCAATATGTGTAACAAGAAGCCCAACACCCACTCTTTACCGTGAGGGATCTTTTTAATCAGCGAAGAACCTGTGAGGCTCCACTTTTTTTCTCGGAGTTGAGAGTTTGGGTGTTCTCTTACTTCCTAGGTGGAAGTAAATATTGAATCATCCGATGGGTTTGGCGACAAGCCACTCCAAACAGGAATGGTGTTTTTTTTCCGGTCAGTTAAAAGTTTCTGGACGAGAAACCATACCAATTTCCTGTGGAGGTTGTGTCTTCTTCCAACGGAACTTCCTTCATTACTTTTTTTGAGAGGATTATGTTCAAGGTTGAATAATTAAACGAATCGCTTCGAGAGATTCGAGGGAACTCCAATTTGGATAGAGCAGTCTTTTTGTTGCTTGGGTAAACATTAATGGCGCTAAATCGTTTGGGGTATACGCTAGATCAGAAAAATTATATTAAACCTTTGCTGGTAAATTTACAGGAAATGTATATAATTTAAACTTTCTTATGGGCAACGCATATGGTAAGCTTACAAATTTGAGCTTAAGGATTTTAGAAACGCTTCGCAGTAAATAGTCTTACAATTATTTTTGTACAGAACAGACGCTATATGCCTAAGAATTTATTCTCCTCACTATGCTAATCTGAAGAGTCCTTAATTACCCTGTAGATAATATTTCTTCTTTTTCTTATTGAAGAAAGGCATGTGCAGTGGTTGGCTTTTCAGTTTCTTTTTAAAATGGTCGCATCTAATCATCCACTTCATATTTTAAATGGAAATGAAAGCACACCTCTATTTCTTTTCTATACACCTGTCTATATAAAAGCAACTTAATTTCGCTGGATATAATCTATTTAACTATAAAAATAGTTTAAAAGTATTTGAATTAATGAACAGATTGAATCTAATGTTTTTAATTCCAATGGCAATATCACCATGAACGTCTTTTCATATTGCCAAAAAAAAGATGTTATGTTCCTTTTATCTGCATAAAAATCGAGAAACTTGAGTAAAATCATGAATCCTCAGTTTTTTTACATTCGTGCCCACGAGCGTTTTATTCTTCATAGGAAAATGAAGAAAAGTTGAATATATTTTTGTTCTATCCATTGAAATCGAAATTTAGCACAGAACTGCAATTTTAGCAATAAAACGAAAAATTTCTTTTATGTGAGCCATTCGTTTTAAGGTATCGCGTTTACAAGGACACGAATGCAGGCATCGACCGACAATCGTTCCTTAAATTGATTTCATTCAAAAAATCTGATACGCATCTACAAATAAGATTTTGCCATCCAGTTCTTTACGTTTTGTAGCTGTATCAGATAAACAGTCAAACTTTCAGTGAATAGAAAACTTCATAGAAACCTACAAATCTTTCGTATAAATAAATATCGTATACGAAATTTCATCCGTCTGAAGCAATGGAATTTTTCGCTGTCGTAAATAGACTCAAAATATCACTAAGAAATGTCATTTCAAAAATGTGTTTATCAAACTCGGGAGGATCTGAAACATGGAGATTCGACAACAACTTCAGGTTAATGATTTCTTTTAATATAATGCATGTATGAGAAAATAAAATGGTAGAATTCGGATTTGTTTTGAGTACCTCTAAATGAAAAAGATTAATTTATTTTTGTATATTAAGGATAAAACAACAGGAAAGTTAAAAGTTGTAACTTATTATGTGCCTCTCACAATTTCTTTAAGAATTCTCTTTGAAATAAATGCTTGCTTTCAGGTTCGTACTATAATTTTTGTGCTTATTAGCTTTAAAAGAATTTAATATTATTTAAAAACTATTTTTTACCTTAAATTTGGTCTAATTTATTTAATATTGTTCCTTTGTTTCATGACTAAATACAATTATTCCTCATAGATTTTTTAACTTATTATGTAATTAATCGATGCTATTCTGATTATTCAACCGATTAATTTATTAATCCATTAAATTTTGAAAAAATCCTTTCATAGGGAATCTGTCTGTTCGAATACAAGTAAACAAGGCAAAAGCAAAGAGCTCGATAGATAAATTTTAATGCAAAGGTTTAGCATATAATATATATACATATCAAATTTGGATTCAAATTTGGCAAACGACTGGCCATCTATCAATCCGTACTTTCACATGCATATTAACGGAATAACTCATAAGTGCAATGATTTAAATAACTGAAAATTCTTCTGTCTCTTGTAAATTCCAGTTTAGCTTTGTTTCAAATTTTGGTGGTGTTCGGCCTGTAAAAAGTGTCGAAAATGCATATTCTGTCAATAGATGCAATAAAAATGATAGACTTGCTTCAAAATCTATATTTTATAACTATCGTTCACCGATGCCCGGTAAGATATTCGCAGCCTTGCCTGAGATTCACAATTTTATATCGGAATGGGCATAAGATCTTTATGGGAAAGTATGCTAGAAAGTTTCGGGGAGACGACTATCTATAGTTTACCAAAATAAAATGAAGATTCAGTTTTATTTGGGGAATTAGAAACTTTTGTTCTCTGTTCGCGCTTTATACAGTGTTAGGCAACACTATTCCACCATTCAAAAAAGTAGTTTATCTATCCATGTATTTTATATTTGTCCTTTAGAATCGGATTTAGTTCAGTTTAATTTAATTATATTAACGTCCCGTTTGAAGCAACACTAGGGCGATTGTGGTTCAAATTCTTATTGACATGTGCTGTTATTTCAACCTTGTCTTATATTAATGCATGCCATATTATCTCTTCAAAATAAAATGATTTAAGAAATTACAGTATTGCCTTAATTTAATAAAGGTATTTTTATTCAGTACCAATTTTCTTTTGGTGACCAGCTGTTTCAGTGGGGACATTCGTTCAATTGAATTTTAATTCAGTGTTTAGATATGTTTCATGGTAGTGATTTCGTCAAAATATCAGTCATTAAAAGCATATTATTTTAACTATCTTATGTATGTTCTATTCATTTACGAATCTTTCGAATGGCAACCAAATCCATGATATAACGTTGTTGAAATAAAATGTCAGATTCATCTATCTTCTAACTTTGGAAACATTGTATCTACACTTTATATTAATTTGTTTTAAGTTACGCAAGTATTAAGCCGAATTCTTTTTCAACATTCAAAAATGCAAGGAAGTGACGTGATTAAACACCTGATGAAACATTTAAAGCGATTGCTGAAGCGATGAATTTCAGGAAAACGATGTTAAAAAACAATATCGAAACAATAGTTTAAAAAAACAATATCGAAACAATAGTTTTAAAAAAACAACATCGAAACAATAGTTTTAAAAAAACAACATCGAAACAATAGTTTTAAAAAAACAACATCGAAACAATAGTTTTAAAAAAACAACATCGAAACAATAGTTTTAAAAAAACAACATCGAAACAATAGTTTTAAAAAAACAACATCGAAACAATAGTTTTAAAAAAAACAACATCGAAACAATAGTTTTAAAAAAAACAACATCGAAACAATAGTTTTAAAAAAAACAACATCGAAACAATAGTTTTAAAAAAAACAACATCGAAACAATAGTTTAAAAAAAACAAATCATCATAGAAAGACTTCAAAATTCAGCGTAAATTTAATTTATAAAAATTGTAATAAAAATTTCTTATTGCTTTTAAATTCGCATTCCCATGCTTCGTTAAAATGGGACTTTAATATAATTAAATTAAACTTCAAATGCTTCGAGAGTCTGCAAAAGCCAAATTTGATAACTGTAGGTTAAATGCTCTGGCCTGTAGAGCGTCAACATACACGATAGCGCACACATAAACACAAACGCACATTCCTTTTTATTATCAGTAGATATTTGTTATTAAGTATTCTCTTAAATGCATGTCGAATGTCGACTTTAGTTGGTGTAAATTGGAAATAATTTCTTGCTAACAAGAAACTCTAAATATACTGCTATTTGCCGCAGTATATCTGCATCCGTCGTATATCATTTTTTCGTACACCAATAATATATGCATCTGCATCCGTCGTATATCAATAATATATGCATCGAAATGTTAAGACTCAGTGTAAGCATATATTTTGATTAGAAAATATTCATTTTAGTTTTGCTAGATGCAAACATACAAAATAATTCTTTCAATTCGTTCGGTATATTTTACAAACTTTTTAACGTTGATTCAAATAAATTCTAAATGTGTGCCAAACAGTCTGTTCTGCTAGACCCCCACAGGAATTTTACTTACATTTTGAAAGAAGAATAAAGTGTTTCTTCTACGAAAAAAATTTCTTCTTCAATATCTTCTGTAACTTTTGTATAATATGCAATTTCTTATCAGCACTCAAAAAGTGAATTCATCATGAATAAAATATTTTCTAATTTCCTGAATAGACTATTTTTGATACACGGTCAAAATAATTTGAAAATTTCAGATCATAGAGGTATAAAAAACTACCATTCATGTTTAAAGAAATATGCATTTTTACCATCAATGTCGAAAGAAAAAGTACTGTAATCGTAAAGATTTAATCTAGAGAGATTAACAGATCTCTTCATTTCACTGAACTACTTGAATTTGAAAAAGGCAGTTTTGAAATCATATCTGTCTGTCTGGTGCGATATACAACCAATGGGAGTGATCTTCTCCTAAGCTTTCTAGTCTACTATTTACTAAGAGTGTTAAATTATCATTCTCGCATAAGATTGTGAACTGTGAGCAAAGTTGTGACCCCCTGAACACTCTGTATTTTATTTCTACATATGAGTTGCATGCATCGTAGTATAGTAAAAAATCGAATACTTGTGTATTAACAGTACGCTTTTCGTGAACATTAATAACGGGATATTGTTGCTTGACATTAATCTAGTGTTTTTACTGAATCGATAATGCAATCTTTTTTTGCGATTTATCCCTGGTATGCGGTTAATACACAAATGCCAGAAAATTGATTATGCGTTTTGAGTATCTTTTATAAACTGATTGAAACCAAAATTTAACACAGAATTACAATTGTAATCGCAACTTCATATATCAAATATCTTTTATTTGAGTCATTGATATTGTATTTATATCGATTTATTATATAAATACAATATTATATTGTATTATATAATAAATTATTTTATATTATATTATTAATATTGTTTTACAATATATTATTGTATTTATGTAGATAAATATAAACTCTGGTCGATCATTTGACAGATTTAATTCAAAATTTGATTATCATCAATGGCGATGCTCAATTGTCAACCAATTTCATCTACCCAATTGGTTACACGTGTGAAAGATTTCCTCAGTAGAGATTATTCGATTAGAAATGTTGGTTAGGAACTTAAAATTCCCAAAAGAAATTCAGAATTGATATATGAAATATTTTGTAAAATTATAACTGTTATGGGATGTTGAGATAATCTAGCTAACTACTCAGCAACCGAATAGTCTGAGCATCGGGACCGAAGCTGAAATGATGTGACATTAATTCATGTTTCCCATTATTATTTCAACTGTTCATATTTTTTACATATTTCATTTTTGTAAATGCTCACCTCGGTGGAGTGTTATAAAACATTCCACTAAATATTAAATTGATCTAAGTTAGTTTGCACTTGAGGCACTGACTAATAAACCATCCTGCTCCTTACGAGTGCATTGTCAGTCACAAAAGATCCATTTATTAGCCAAAACTACTCATAAAAAAGTCAGTTGTATATAGATTTCCTACAAGAACAATCATCTTGCAGATATTTTCAAATTAGCATTTTGGATATAGACATGCTCGGTGCTCAAATATAATGTACAGTAGCGAACAGAAGAAAAGCAGAGTTGTTTTATTTATTTGTGCAGTAAGCATATACAGTTTATACGTTAGATTAGTTGCATTATAGTATTTAAAACAAAATATAGTAATAATCTAATGAATGATATAGATTATTCGTCGCTATTGAGATGTATAGTACTTAGTTGAAAGCAAGTATTTCTTATCGTTCGATTCAAGATATCCATATATTTGGTAGGAATTCTCAATTGCCATTCTTCCATTAATATCAACATTGAGTTGCATCAAATCAATCATTATCGCAAAGAAGTGATCGTCGACCTCGGGTATTCATAGTTTGAACAGCAATCAGGAAGTAGAGTCTTGCATAAATTTGTTTTAAAAAAGAGCCAATAAATGGATAGGTAAATGACCAGGATTTTGTATTATTTCTCGCAAGTATTTTTTGTTGTAAAATTGGTACCCGTGCCATTTTTATGAATATTCAAGATTAATATCATAGTGCAATGTGTTTTAATGAGCTTTTTGAAATGAAGGGGAAAATCATCGAATGGATGCAATCGTCGTATTTATCCAATCTTAATCTCATAGATCTGGATGCATATAGATATGGTACGCATCATAGATATGGTACGCAATCCACTAACGTTTAACGTAAAATCTCTACTGAGAGACTTGAGCAGATCTGATGGCGAAATTCAAACTTCCATAGTTCATTTAGCCAAAAGCAGGCGTTGATGGTTGATGCTATGCGTGCATTAGAAAGAAAAACAGATGCATGTCTTACAGAGGTTTCATAAAAAAATAAATAAAACTTTCAATTCCTTTTTTGATCATTTTGCTTCTCTTTCCAAAAAATCAAATTGATTTTCTTTTTGCATTCTGTGTTTCCTAATTTTCCTATTTTCGGATTATACTTTTTGAGAAGGGTTTGTTTATATAGGTTAGTTCGTACTTTACATTTTCCGTTGGATACTATAAATCTGTTATGCTTCCTAAAACATATACTTTCTTATAAAATATTATCCTTTAATTTATAGGCATCATATATTTATTTATAATAAAAACTATTTATATTTTCATATGATATTAAATTTAGTAGGATTAGTATGCTATTTATACATTGAGTTTTCTGATGATGATTAGGCGCGTAGCAAAAGAAACACTACACCGGTAAAGAGATCATAACTGAATTAAAAAAAAAAAAATTTAAATCGATGTCATAAGGGCATTCAAAAAAATTCATACGCACCCACTATACAATAATCATATATAAAATCATGGGGAAAAAAACAAGATCATGCTATATGCACTTAAATCGTTATCACTTTTAATCATGGCATATTTTGAAGGATAATATTTGCGTTCTGAGCCGTCTGAAACAAGATCTTGGTTTCGATTAAGGGTTTTTTTCCCATATATGTTTCATTCTTAAATGTTTTTATCGTTCCGGGACGCTTCTTGATCGCTTATGTTATACGAAGTTATCCAGAATCTAAGTCATTAAAAAAAAGGAAATGACTATTGAAAAGACTTTTATTGCATAATGAAGTGCAATGTTTAAGTTATTTTTCAATATAGTTGACAGAATTAATGAGGTATTTATTAGCGGGGCATGAGTTTTTGCCTACACCCTCAAATACTCTCTCATACACCCCACAAAGGGGAGAACTACCTATCAATATTTTGATACCGTTTCTGTTAACCGAATTGAGAGCGATTTTGATCAACCAAGTATATACTGGATATGGTGTATTTTCTGTACATCAAAACTGTTTCTTTGGCAACTGTTTAACTTGTCAATGTGGCATAGAAGGCTCTATAAATCACGTGATCAAAGTTTGTGAACTATTGGCGAGAACACACTCGGGTGGCCAAGAAATTGGTTGCCTCCTGATGCCAAAGAACTCATTAAAATTCCAGTCAATAAATCTTCTATTAAGGACATTTTGTCAGTTCTTGTCTTTAGTTTTCTCCTAATGTAAAAAAACCCCAATAAGGTTCTCCAGAGGATTCTTTGTTTTTTTGCAATTATCTAATATCATCGTGAAGTTTGTTCCTTCTTGGTAGGTGGGATTGCTTTTCGGTGGACCCATCAAGTGTCCCGCATGGTCTCTGGCTAGGTCTGGATATTGCTTGCATACTCTATAATCGTAGAAAGATGCCTCTTGCTATGATGAATTCAACTTAAAATTTGAGAAAAAAGCAATGATAGTGTAATAAGGGTGAATCTTTTGTTCTTCTTAATCTTCTCTTCAACCACTGTAAGCAAATCTTCATCAATCATCCGCCATCTATTTATTTCTTCATCTTGAACTTTTTGATGCCTTAACTGAAACTTGGTCTCCACCCTTTTAATATCGTTGATTCATCGCGTTTTGTCCTTAGACTTCACTAATTTATTTGTGAATTTCAATTGACTTTGTGTTCCTACCATTCAGGAAGTGGATGACAGAATGTAACTCAAATGTGGAAGGATATTTTTTTTTCAATTTTAAACGCAGCACATGTGACCGACGCATTATTCAGTGATCTAAAAATGACCTCTGTTGTTTGCTAGTGAGTCAGCAAGGCGGACGTCCAAGCAAAAAATCACAAATGTAGCGCTTCGGCAAGAAAAATTGAAAAGAGAACTTAGTTTCTAGATATCCCTAATACATTTTATTAATGCTTCAAGGAAAAGAAGGCCACGTCCAGTTTTTGTCAGCACGTCTTTATTTAATGCCTCAAAGCCTTTTGATCCAATTTACAAAAATAAAATAATTAATTATCAGCTATTCATGCATTTGTTCGAATGGTCAGCCCATGCAACCTATAAAACTTCACAACATCCCGATCTTCTGCTTCGTTTTACCCCGAGCACCCTTTCAAGAGAAACAGACAGAATTTAAACGAAATGCTCTTCCTATTTAATTAGAAATTCTCTTCAACTAAATGAAATTTTTGCTCACCACGAATTCAAAACTTTTCCACGCGGACATCATCATTCATTCCAGCAGGGGGGTTGTCAGCGCGGGACAGAACACGTGGAAGAGACTTTCTTCTGCAGTAGGGTCATTAAGTGCACTTCTCTCCGAAGAAAAGATTCGATAAAAACTCCTTTTGAATATTAATGGGAATCTATGCGCGGGGGCTGATTTGGTCGAGAAGATATTTAACTTAAAATCGTCTGCAGGAAGCTTCCTCTGCCTGAGATTCCCCAAGAAGATAAGAATAAAAGTGGTAAATTCTTTTACTAAAAGCTTATTCAATATAATTAATTCATAGAAATTTAATTTGATGAGCAAATTTCTTTTAAAATATTTCTACTCATGGAAGTATAATAAAAGAATTTTATGAAATAATTTGAGTCGACCAATATTGTTGAAAGTATTGTTTCGGTATGTAGAAGATACAAATTAAGCCAGAACTAGGCTAAATATAATCAGAATCTAGACTGCTCGTAACATAATAAAACTTGCCATTGCTTCTTTTGTGAACTATTGTTATCCACTTATTAAGCAATCTCATTGGCATGCCATTACACTATTCACCTTTTTTTTCCGGAGGTTAAGAACCTTAATTTCATGTTCTCCGTGGCACTCCCCTCAAACTGGCAAATCGAGATATTTGTTTCAATATAACTGTGCCGATCCTCATCCACTATAAGTAAAAGATGTATAGAAATAATCATAATCGAGCAACGGCTCCTCTAATAGGATGACAGAATAGAGTCATCCTAGTAGAGGAGACAGAATAGTCATCCTAGCAGACCCCGTTCATGTAAATCAATGTAAATCACACTTCTATATGTCAGATATACCTCAATTCATTCAATGAATGTGACCCTTTAAACAATGTTGAAAAATCTTCAACATCATAAAGATGATGTTTGTGCCAGTGCCTGACTTGCTGCAAAAATGAGCAGCATGACATACAAATTACGATCAGATATGTACTCTTAATTGAAAGAAACTGACCACAGGCTCTAAATTTGATTAACCCTCTCACTTAAACCAGCCCAACAGCCAGTTGGCCTAAGGCACTTAAGCCCAACACCAAGTGCAAGTTCTGTGCTAATAGCCGTTTTGAAACTTGTTACTTTCTTAAACCAGGAAATTGGGATGTAAAGTGAGGGCATCCTTGGTGAGAACTTGCTTTACATCCTGCAACCCTCATTTGAAGCAGAAAACGGCTCATTCCTATAGAACTGTCATTCCCGGGTGGAATCGGTGTTAGTAGTGAAAGAGTTTGGCGTCAAGTTGTTCCATTAGCACCTATATTAGAGAGTATGCCAGAAAATTTTGGTAAACCACTTCCACTGATTTCCATTGTTATGATTAAAGTTTGAAGATTCGACTTATTTTTTCATTTTGAAAAGGTTTCGGTGTAAATCATACTTTTAATAATTCTGATATTTTGTTTCATTTAAAATGAAGGTTTCAGTCTAATAATTTTAAAGCGTCTACATCTTAAAATACTGCTGCTTTATTCTGTGATATAATTAGATATATAAAAATGTAGATAGGAAAATTAAGGAAATGCTAAACACAGTGAACAGAACGTTGAAAGGCTTTTGAAATAATGTAAGCTTTATGTATATTAAAATCTGAAGTTTAAAAATATTTTGAAGAGAAAATCACTTAAATTTTAGGAACTATTAATCCTAATAAATCAACAAGCCCTAAAGAGGCAAGTAATAAAAAATTATAAATACTTCTTGCAATTGCTTTCAGTGAAACCAGCTTGTAATACAGTGTGTGAAATATTCTTAATCTTTTTATTATGAAGCCTTCCGCGTGTATATTCATTTTATTCAATTCTACAAAGTCTCACCTCTCTCTGTCTGTATCTATAAAAAGTTTCATAGTTGATTGGTTGGAAAGGTTCTGATGACTTAAAAGCTAAACGTGGCTTTGATGCAGTTGCGACAGTCAGTTATATGCATATTTTATGAACGACACGGAGTAATTTAAAGTATAAAAACTGTATGAAAGGAAAAATGAACTGAGCAAACTGTATAAAAGGATTAAGTGCTATTGCCAATTATTTTCGCGGACATTAAAAGTACGATTATCTTTCAGTAAGTCTATGCATGCTTTGATGTAAATTTCAAGAAAGCTTTGCACCAAATTTGACTTTTCTGGGGATAGCAATATCCTTGTTTGCGTCTCTCATACGTTACTTTCTATATTTGTTTGCTACGTCTTATTCGGTTGAGACCACTGTACATATATTTCTAAAAGTCTACAGCAATTTTTGTTTGCCTCTCGGCTGGTATTCTTTTATATATACATTTGGGATCAAGAACTGATGAAACTTAAATAAATAATAGATTTACAGTTTTTAGTGAGGTCATATTTTGATAACGTCAGAAAATATGCATTGTATCCGTAAAAATTGTATATGGATATATAACGTCAAAAAGGACTGCTTCATGTTGGCATGAAACCAAAAGTTGATTACTCCCTATAAAAGAAAATAGCTTTTCCGTTCAAGTCCAGTTAGTACATTTTCATTACGTAGTACAACTTGTTTTGGCCACCAACTGGTTCACCGAGAATGTTATAATTATTTTCAGTTGAATCGTTAGTTGTCCATGATTATTTTAAATTGGTAGATATGAAAACTGTTATTTTATTTTATTTATTTATTCATTTTGCTTATTTCATTGAGTACATGGAGACCAATCTAAGTCGGCATTCTTCCAAATTTTAACGTGCTGTCACTTCAATTTTTTTTTCTAGTTAATTTTACAGATTTAAACAAAATCCTTCTTCCTAAGCTTTCACAGAGGAGAGAAAATCACACTTATAAATACGTACTGAAACAATGAAAAAGGTTTGAATTTCAAGGCAAAAATTTACAACTGAGAAATAGGCGGGAAAATGATTTTTTTAATTGCCAAAATTCAGAAAAAATTTGCATGATTATTCAATATCACTAACAGGGCATTTGATTTAAATTTTGAAACTGTATGATTTTTTTTCCTGTTATATTTTTGGAAATGGTTACGGTAAAACGTCAAAAATTCATTGAATCTTTAATTAAAATTTTATACTCGCCCCAAGCTACACATTCCCCTCTTCCAAGTGTTCCTTCTTCATATAAGTGCCATATTTGGTTACGGTAAGTCAAACAATTTGACCTGTTTAGCGTCGTACACATTCATCTCTATTATTATCATAGCAGAGATTAATATTTCCCGATTATAACTCTGGAAATTATAATCCTAGGTGAAAGCATTTATGTAATAAAATATTAAGGTAAAACTGTCAAACCAATGATATTGTTTGCCTTTACAAATTTTATGAAAACATAAACAGGAAAATGAATATAGCGAAGATAACATGACCTTCGAAAAGTTTTAAAACAAATAAACGTGTTTTAGTTTTTCAAAGGTGCAAGCTAAATAACAGTATTCATGAAAATATTATTTAATTATAAATACCACTCGGTGTGAAAGATAGCTCACATTTAAAAAAATACTCTTTTTTAATATCAAGCATTTTTATTAATCTGCATTCCATTGAGGGATATAAGGTCGAAATTTTATACTGATCTAGAGGTTGATAAAAGACCACACCAAATTTTTTCTATCTAACTTAATGTATTTTTTTAAATATTGGGCTTATTCACGCATGGTTATATAAAGTTTATATATATATATATAGCTTCAGCTAAAATTGTTTGGTATTAAAAAATCTACACAAGTAAAAAAAAAAAGATTTTCGTGCTCAGCTACGAAACTTAGCCAAATATCTGAGCCGAATATTTTTATTGCAGATCTTTCTCATGCGGCACTGCATATAATATTGAATAAAAACAAAAGCCATATTATTTTGATGGTTTAAAATGTTTTTTTTTACTAGAACAAGTCGTTAATCTTCCAGAATTGTTTTGTAACATATGTGCGATATATCTTGTTGCACGCTTTGTTCATAGCTTTTGAAATATACCTGCCATAATTCACTAAAAATCGTTTAATCACCGAGGGAAATTAATATAATTGCTTTCATTTATTTCAAAGTTGATAAACTTGTAATTCGTTTGTTATTTGTGCAGATATCATTTTGTTCGAACCTCGTATGTCATGTTTTTAATATAGAATTTATAACATATCAAAAACAGTTTTTTTATTTACAATCAAATACTAAAAATATTCTTTTTGGACAAAATGATATAAAACAATTAATGCAGTTGAATATCGAAATAAAAATTTTCGCAATTTCAAACATTTTTCTATATTAATAATTCTATCTATATCTATATTAATAATTCTATCTAT
>JAPMOR010040796.1:27708-66432 GCA_026543865.1 Argiope aurantia | reverse complement strand
CTATATCTAATAATTCTATCTATATCTAATAATTCTATCTATATCTACATATGTAGCTCTTTGGCAATTTTATTCCATCTCCTTACAAAATTATACATACATGTAAGAATACAAACTATATTAATTTAATGGATTTTATAAACTTTTGCCCCTGATTTAAATACTTGGGTGATTTTTTCTTTTAGATGTATTGTTATATGTAAACTTGTACCACACTCTTTAATCAATATAACTCATAGCTTGCTACAAATCAGTTAAAATAAGGAAATGATTCATTCCCTTTAATACTTTATTATATTTAAAAGTTGATAACAACTCTCTGCCATTATTTGTGCTCATTCCTCTTGCATAATCCTCCTGTATGGCATGTTTGATACAGAAATTTTTTCGACAGGTCTGTTAGCGAGTGAAATATGACGGAAATGGAAATCGATTCGACTCCAAAAGTGGCAGGGAAAATTTTTTGACCCCAATTTCCCGGATAAGTTTCGATAACAGCTCCCCTCCACCCCATGGACTTGGCAGCAGATCCATTATTTTCGCAGCTTTTCCATCTTTTTCGCACACACACACACGACTACTGAACAGAAAGAAAAAAAAGACTTATAAATTCCGAAGCAACAAAAAGAAGGCTCACCTAATCTGCTTTACCCTGGAAGGTTAAAGTAGTACGGAGCTGTCAATCAATCGCACGGATGATTCTTTGCTCTTCTAATACAGTGTAAGCTAGACAATCCCTAACTGCAATCCAAGGGACTACAAATGTTTTTATCCTAGAAAGATAAGTTTATTGCAGTGTTTTCCCATTCTAGAAATTGAATGAATTAGAAAGAGTGTTTACATTCAAGTATTACGTATTAAATTTTAGAAAACTCGCCATTCTTTTCAGAAGGAAAAGAAAAAGGACATAACATCGCAGTATATCGTATGAGATTCTAAAATTGTGTGTTAAATAATAATTAGTGACATTTATTATGCGACTGCCTGCTGCATGAAATTATTCTATTAATGTTAAATAATAATCATGTGATAAACATCATTGAATATGCCATCTAGAGTCTAACAGTGCATTATACTATAATAAAAATATATATATAATTAGCCACCTTTGGTGGTTAGCTTGTTCTGCCAGCTTAATCTTTTAGCTAATAAATGATTATATGGAAAGAATTTTAAAAAATATAATTCATCTTGGTATATTACACGACGTAAAACCGTGAAATGGAGCCAATTTTCTACAAATTATATATAATTACTACAAATGAATATATAATAAGAAATGAAAATCCTTCTACAGAGTTAGTAACTGGTAAAAGCTTGCAATTAAATGTTTTGGTGAATGATTTTTTTAATTCCATCAAACATTTAAAAACATTATTTATCCAATTGAATTAAAAATAGAACAAAAATTTAGGGAAAAATTTACACGGAAATGAAATTGATAAAATTAAAAAGATAAATTTTTTGAATCTCAAGATAATACAAAGAACATTTTTGTAGCATAAATGCTTTGGAAGATATGGACATCAATGTTCATTATTAACTTATAGCGATTGCCATTATCGACGGTTAACCTATTTTTGCGTTCCTTTAAATGTTTTTGTTTGAAGAATGTTTCTGGATTTATTTTCTTTTCTCTGACTGAGTAATATTTTGTACATCCATTTATTAGCTAAGTAAAGCGTTGAATTCAATGCAGCTGTAAAATTACTACTACTATTATTATTGAAATGGGTAAATTGAGAATTTTAGTAGTAAAAGCTATTCTGCCTTAATGCTAGAGAAGAGGCAGTCAGAAATTCATATAATGGCTTGTATGCACTTGACTGTTGCCTTTCAATAGTAAATAATAAGCGCTAGTAAATGCTTTTATTATTTACTGTCAAATGGCAATGGCATCTAATATGTTAGCTGTTTATATATATAAATTATAGATGCCTTATCACCCCTGTAAAAAGTTGACACTCACAAACATGCTTGCATATAATTTAAGATTTCTGACCTCGAGTGCTCAGGGGTCTTTACCCTAATAAGCTACTGCACCCTTTTCCGTCGTAACGCGGAACTATCATCATCAGATGCTTTATGAATATGCTGTGTGTTTTGTTACGAGAACAAAATTCTGGAACTTAGTACTGCCTAATCTAAAGTCTAATTGAATACTGAATAACTAGCTAGACAAAAATTAACCGTTTGATTGCGAAATCATTCGATTTCATTCATGATATGACATGCCATTTTTGTTTGCTATCAAAAGTTAACTTCCTTTCGTAGATTTTCTAATGCTCTTTTAAATCAAATACATATATAATTAATTAAAATCGAATTCAAAGGATAAAAAATCTAACTTAAAGATAGAAAATGACGCCTTGGAACCAGCTGAGACTTCTCATCTCGAATTTCACCGGGAAAGCACTCTGTGATTTATGATAGTAAAAAGATGCTGTTGCAAGTTTTGGAAGACGATTTTATTCTGTTTCTTTGCCTATTATTAAAAGATTAAATTTAGAGCTATAAGGCTTGTAAAATTAGGCTTGTAAAAGTCATCTTAGTGATTTGAAAAAGGATTTTGAGTTTCGTGTTCCGTTCAATCGGTTAGTGATAGTCTGTAAATGAGGAGGAAAAAATTTATAAAACATGAATTTCACTTGCGATAAATAAATACGCTGTGAGGAGGAAAGAAGGCTTGATTCGAAATAAGTGTTTCTGTACTATAGATATTAGGAGTAAATTTCAAAGATTATCCGTCGCGAAAGGCTGGTTATATGAAAATCAGGTTATCAATACGCAAGTAGACAAAATAAGTAAGCAATTATAGGAATTTCCTTAGATAAAATAGAATGAAATTCATTAATTTAGGAAACAGAGAAACATGCGAGAAGTGACAAAAAAAAACCGTTTGATTGGGTTGGCTGCATGAATTCCCCTAAGTAATGCAGACTGTAAGCACCCTATATTAAATGAACAATTGAAATTAAGGGAGTTCTTTTCAAATAAACACTTCCGCTTACTATTACTAGAGCCATCAATGTGAATTACAAAAAAATCTTATAGTAATAATTTTATTCCCTTTCAATAATGTTTTATATAATTATCTTTAGAGAAAAAATAAGATTGGCTCAGAAATTAGTATATTCGCTTTTGTCCGCCTAAATAAAGCCCTTACCTGGTAAAATATAAACCTTGAAATAAATAGATTTTTTTCTGAAATAATCGATTAATACTTATCTTAATCATTGGTTTAATTATAATTTATATTTTAAAATAAGCTATCCCAAATAAGAAAGCAATTATAGGAAGTTCCTTAGATTAGTTATCAATAATCATCGAACATCCACCATGCAAAATTCAATTACAATTATGAAATCTATCTATTTGGTTCAGCTCATAGCAGAATTAATTTTGAATATTTAAACGTTCCTATGAAAGGACTAATGACGTTTTCGATATTTTGCTCAGTTTTGCCATGAATCTAACTTACGAAAATTAGAAGTCAGACTATCTTTATGAAAAATGGAGCCACTCCCACTCTTGCTATAGCAACAACTGAGGCATTACTTTACAGCCAATACACAAATTTAAATGGTGTTTATTAGGAAGTGAATATGTAATGGTTCACTATTTTCGTAATTGTTCCTGAATGATTGTACATCGCGATTCTTTTCTAATTCATTGTTCTTGCATTTCCCTTATCAAAGATATTTAGAACCATCCTTGTGTTAGAAAAACCAATGTCACTTGCTAAGTAAGGCTATTCTAAGGTTTGATCGAATTGCTAAGTGATTCTGGTCAGTGTTAGTTTATTTGCTAATGCAAGGCATAAGTCCATGTGAAGGAAATAAAGTTCGATTGGGCATTCTGCAGATACAATATTTCATAAAAAATGTATAGCTCAAAAATAGGTTGCCTCCATCATTGTATAATTTTCGAAACATGTTATTTCTATGAGTAATATCTCAAATTCCAAAGGCATTTTTTTAAAAATCCTTTTTACCGAATGCTAACATTACCAACGACGGATATTTATTTGTGAGAATATTATAAATCTTTCCTAATAACATTATCCTTTTTACACGATAAGCAATCACTAGTTCTCCTTTCGTTTTTAATAACATTTTGAATTCAATTCTGTAATCGCGAACTATTTTTGAAATACATAACTTGAATTGGACTCCTCCTGCGATCATAACTTTTAAAATATTTCCCTTCAACATATGTCAAACTGAGAAAAGATTCCAACCACAGAACGTCTCTCCAAGTTCCTTGGAGAACTATTAACCTTTACATTCATGTAGACACCGAGAAAAGCTCGGTAAAAATAAGTCAAAATAAGTCTTCCACTCGGCTTCCAGCAGAATGTAGATCCAATCCATCAAGACCACCCCTTCCTCTGCAGCAGAGAGCGTAATAAAGGTTTTCCGAACACATCTCGTCTGAGATTCATGGGGAGAGGTGGGCTCAGCAGAAATTTCAAATTCAAATGAAGCCCATCTTTCAAACCACCGCTCACAGCGAAAATGCAGATGGATTTCCCATCCTCGCCACGCCGTAGAAGTGTGCTGCGAGCCTTAAATTGGACACCATAGGCTCAATTAACTTTGGGACACCACGAGGATATTCCATCCTTTTTTGTTATTATTTTTTTCGCCTTCCTGACTTCCCTTTTGAGGGATGAGAAGGAGAATCTGGGTTGATGCTCATCATTAAAAGTGACAGGTTAAGATTTTCAGTATAAGTCAACTCCAGAAGGGGGAATGATTTTACATTAAGATCTGGGTTTAAAGATGGCGTCAACGAAAAGAATGATATTCCGTGATTCAGTTATTTCTTATCTTTAGGATGAGATATAGAATCAAAATTAATATTTATCAGCAGAAAATCTCTCTGTTCAAAATATTTTTGAAAAAAATCTGTTCTTGCTGTATTAGGTAAAATTTATTGAGCGTTCAGAAAAGTTCTGATTTAGTTAAGCTATATTAATGTCCCGTTTTAAAGCAACACTAGGGCTCCTTTGGGATGGACCTCGTAATTTTAAACCGCGATCAGATGATGAGGACGACACCTGAGTTGGTGCCCCTTCTCCGAACTTCCACATCCCACCAGCGGGGGGGGGGGGTTGGCCCAGACGGATTAAATGTGCACCAAACCCTCTTACACAACGGTTCTTCAAAATCGGTCTCGAACCTGAAACCCCCGGTTTCGATCTTGCTTCCCGGCCACCTTGGCTCTCAGAAAAGTTCTAAACTTAATGGCATATTAGTTGACCAGAATCTGCATTCATTTTGCGATCTCAATTGCTGTCAATCTGTTTAAACTCTGCATTCTCGCTGTTCATTCATATCTATAGAAATTCATACCACTATCAACGCAAAATATCAAAGTATAAAGCAGTTTTTCTGGAGGATCGTTAAAATTCTCGGTTCATTCGTTCCATACAATCACTGGGCATCAGCGTCTCTGCATAAAATACTCATTTCATCATTGAAATATCCTTGGATTAACTCTGCTTACTAGTATTCTTGATGAACCGTACATTTATTGCAAAAGAACTCCGTATTATAGATCAATTAAAAGAGAGTTTTCAAGAAAGTTGCTTTTGAAAAATACTGTTGTTGTAACTGTTGTCAACTATCATTGCATATATTCAATTTTGTGGCTTTTTAAATGCAATTAGCGTTTAGCCCATAATTTTGCATTTAAACATTGGGATTCAATGGATAGCCTTTGCATTAATGCTGGATGGAGTAATGTAAATTGGCAGGTTAATATTAAGACTAATATTACAAAATTCAGAGAAAAGCCGATGTTTTCGCTAATGTAGTTGAGAACATTTGGCGATTTTTGTCGCCCCTAGAATTAACTGAAAATAATTTATGAATTTAAATGAACTTTTTGACGGTAGTTTTCTCTTCCAATATATTTGAGCAGGTGGTATGAGTTCTTCGTAATTGTTTTGATGCCTGCTTTTGAGTTTTAAATGGAAGAATACAGAGCCCATTTAGCTATGTTTAAAAAGTTTTAATTATTGTGATGATTCAAAAAAAATTTCGAATACTCATGATCTGAAATTGTATAATTTACGGGAAAAATCGATATTTTATCGCTTAGGGTGAACTGCTGGAAAAGTATTGACTTTTGGCAAAATGCAGTTAGCGGATAGCAGGTTCAAAACCTGATTCGATAGTTCCAAAATTTGCAATCCTTGAACAATAGTCTTTATACTAATGAATCGGCATTTTGAAGAATAAAAAAGGAACTGCCGATTCTACTTTCATCCTCTTCTGCTGTGGAAATGCGTCGGAGTTTTCACTCAGAAAAATGGGATTTTAATTTTTCTAATAAAACACAAATCAAACCAATTTGACCTTTGTATTTTCTCTAATCATTAACGTGGCTTTAAGTAGGAAACAATTGTTTCTGAAAAACTGATTTTGATACAATTTATATAATTTAAATAGGTTATTTATATAAATTAATAGGCCATTTATATAAATTAAATGGTTTGAATATGGAATGTATAAAAAAGAACTGTATGGAACTTGAATTTAATCAACTAAAGTATAAAAAAGATAACAGCCTTTGTCGATTTACATCCAACACTGTTTACATTGAAAATTCAAGATCACCGGAATAGTGTTTATTGGATTTGCCATTTCGACTGTGCACTCAGGGATTATTTTTCCGTTTCTTGGTTCAACTTCTCAGTAATCCATATGCCAGATTCAATATTGATAAACATAATGTTAAATGAATGGTGGCTCAAAATGGATGCAATTTTTATCATTAACCCAATTGAAATAATAAATAAAAAGTTGCCTAATAAAATATTTTAAAATATTTCAATTCAAATAGTAATATATTTATGGCAATAAGCTGAAAATTATTTTTGAGTCCTTAATATATTTTAGTTTTTACCTTAACCTTTATAAGAAAAACAGGAATGATGATAGTGTACAAGAATACGTAAATTATTTCTTTATTTCAAACTAATCGTCTCAGGGTCCATCTGTCTGATATTAATTCTAAGCTGTTTTAATAGTCTTACTTGAGCTTTATTGTATTCATGATCATTTTTTATGGAGGCAGCTTCATAGCTCTAATAAATATGTAAATATCCTGTTCATCAATATTTTAAATTTCATGACATTGTAAGTTTAGCAAACTATACAGGTACTCATCATATTTAATTTTACTTAAATCTTAAAAATATAAATTCATGTACAGGATTTTGGAAAATTATCGGACATTAAAGCTGTGCTAGTTTAACATACTTACACAAGCTCCATTCAATATGTGCATGAATCTTTCTAATGGAGACCGATTCCATATCATCGCGCAATTAAAAACATAAATGTATGGTAAATCATCTTATAAATTTCAAGGTATTGTATCTTCAGTTTTTTTCGTCCGTTCTGTAAACTAAACAGATCTTAAACAGAATCATTCCTCAGTTTTCAAGAATGGAAAGAAATCACGTGAAGAAATATTTGATGAAACAAAAAAAATCGGTTTGAATTTCAGGGCAACAATTTAATCTATTTTTGGAAATTAGGAAAACTTTTTAGAAGTTTATAAAAATGCAGGGAAATTCGTAAGACTAGTTAACTGGTATTAATGAACTGACAATATTTGAAATTTTGAATTGGTGTAAAATTTATTTTTATGCAAAAATATTTTTGGACCTTATAAAAAAATCCGTTGAAAATTCGCTGAATTTTAAATTAAGATACTAATTAAAATTTTTAAAAACCATTCCGAGGTGCACAATTTCAGTTTCCAAAATATATATGTGACAAGTTTGTTAGCTTTAATTCGAGCGGAGATCAACACATACATATACACAGATACACACATTTCCACCTTTATTATTAGTAAAGATTTATCTATAATTATGATGAGTTTTATGTTGTTAACCAACAAGAGCTAAAATTTAAAGGTTTTAAAGAGAAAAGCAAAAGTGCTGAAAAATTGTAAATTAAATAAATCTTGATTAAGCCACAGGAAAATCAATCTAGCAACCCGTTGACACGCTTAGGCGATTGCCAGTTAATTCTAATATTCACCATATTATAAAGCATTGCTTAACTGACTCTCTAACATGAAAAACTGCGTATTTTCACTTATATAGCTCGTCATTTTTGGTCTTGAACGTTTCTATCCATTATTTACTAAACAGATAAAATATACTTGGGAGTCAAAATTTTAATTTTTATGTGTGAGATAACTTGCTTAATACAAATTTCGTGTTGTTTTTTCAATAATGGCCTCGTAATTTTGAACCTTTACAGAATGATGAGAACGAAACCGAGTTGGTATCCTCCACTATAAAATTCAACACCACTCCAACAAGAGAACATTAAATCTTCAATGGATATACAGTGGTGGCCAAAAGTGAGGACATTTTTTGAAAGTTTCATATTTTTCAACTTAGCGTGCTTGTAGAATATATTAATTTTCAGTTAAACACAAATGTTTAGATATCCAACTGAAAGTAATTCAATGTAAAATTTAATAACAAAAACAATATTACAATATTTTTATTACAAAAAAATTTACGCTCATTTTAGTAGAACAAACAACCACAAATCGTTTTGAATAATGACGTGTTTTGTAATAAAAGCGTACTAGCCAATCACAAATACTATTCTGATTACCCATCAAATGTCTGTAACTATAATTTAGGTTATTTGGATGGTAAAAGAGTTAATGTTGCGGAAATATTTTGAGGAATGATGCATACTAGTTCAATTAAATAGACTATTGCTGTTTTTGAATATTTTAAGTCTTTTTTTAATTAAACTAATTTTAAACAAACAACACCAACAAGAAGAACTGATTGGACATCTACAAAAAGAAGCCGAATTGTCATATTGAGAGAAAATGGCCTCTCTTATGCTGAAATTGCAAGACAAGTTGGTGATTCAGTGACTTACGAATGTTCTGTTTACGTTATGAAAAAACTAAATCAGTAGAAAATAAGGCCAAATCAGTCAGAAAAAAATGCAAAAATTAGATGGCAAAAATAGAAAAAAAAGCACAAAAATTAGATGGCTATGTCTTCAAGATAGAAAAATTTCATTAGGTATCATTAGATGTGAAATGAATGCAGCGGGTATTGCAGTAAGTTCAAGAACAAAAAGAAGGTTATCAGGATTTGGACTACAAGCTAGAATTCCAAGGAAAAAAACATATTTAAATCAAAAGCAACTCGAAAAACGAGTTAAGTGGGCAAAAGAACACATTAAAGGGTCAAAAAATTAATGGAAGCAAGTAATCTGGAGAGATGAGACTAAAATATCGCTCTTTGGTAGTGATGGTAGAAAATACGTGAGACGTAGAGTAGATGAAGTGCTTCATCCTAATTGCATTGAAGCAACTATAAAAACAACAAATGCCATGATTTGGGCATGTATGTCTGAAGATGGTGTGGGCGAATTCAAGTGATTGATGGCATCCTGAATAGCAAAAAATACATCGAAATTGTCCTGGAACCAAAATTGATACCTTCCATCAGGGATTTCTTCCCCAACAAAGCACCATTTATTTTTCAGCAGGATTCAGCTCCATGCCACACAGCAAAAGTATGCAAAGCATGGTTTCATAAAAAAAAGTATGCATACTGTTTTCGTTATTAAATTCTACATTCAATTACCTTCAATTTGATATATAAACATTTGTATTTAACTGAAAATTAATATATTCTACAAGCACGCAAAGTTGAAAAACATGAAACTTTCAAAAACTTTCATGTCCACACTTTTGGCCACCACTGTAACTAGCCCGAGATACATATATGTAGCGAATCTTTAGTGCAAGCATTCAGAACCCAGATGCCTCCAGTCATGAGCAGCGACTACTGACGTATTAACTTGACACATACCCTGAAACCTTATTTCTTCTATTTTGGATATGAAAGTATTATTATTTCAGTCTTAACATTGTAAATATTATCCACATTCTTTAAAAAATGTTCACTTTTTTAATTGGTACTTTAATAAATAGACTAAACTCAGTCATACTGTAAAATTGCTGAAAAATTCTATTTTACATCTTTATTAAAACAAATAATTTTATGAATAAATGATACATAAAAATGATTTCATTAAATGAGAGAGCTTTTTTCAGGCAAAATAGACTTACTAAAATAATCTTATATTTCTAACCAGACAATAAAGATTTAAAGTCTCGTCATCTTCCGTTTCGTTCTATTTTATAACTTTATTATACAATTTTTTTGCGATTGAATTTTTATAAAATCATTCTTTTATAACAAACAAAATAAATTTTCGTTTATTGTTCTGGAAACTAGCAGGGAAATTGCTGAACACAAAGCACCCAATTCATAAATTTTTCTTCCACAAACTCTTGTTTTATGACAGGAGTATTTCCTTTTCGAGAGGCGGTTTCAAATATCCTTTATATAAAGGACAAAAAAGCAGTTTTGTAGAGTCCTCGAACCCACTTGCGGTTCCAGAGCTCAATTACAATTCGAATCGTACCGTAAAAGAAATCTTGATACGAGTTAGTCCGAAACGCCTTTTAAACTTTACTAAAAAAGGCTTGTTGAGAATGGGCAAAAAAACTCCTCTTCTCCACCCCTCAACAAAAATGGTGGCAGATGATTGGAAGGTTGGCAATCTCCACTTTCCTCCTCCCCCCACTGAATCAAGACGATATTGGAACGTGAGACGAGCCATCAAAAAATAAAAACCAAAAAAGTATTAAAAAAAAGATGCCAAACGATTTTTTTAGAACTTTCTTTTTGTAGTTCTGTTTTGTGTGGATCGTTATCAAAAGGGTTTTGCTTTCGACTTTTATCTTATCATTCTTTGAGAGGTGAACCTTCTTTTTCTTCCCTTTTTCTCTTCGTGATTATAGCAGACGATAACTTTGGAGTTGCTCTCTCGGTGATGTTATCGTCTGAAATCAAAAGAATCTGAAGTTTGTATCAGCAAATGATAGTACTCATTTATTTTTGAATATTTGGAAAGGTACTGAATAATAAAATCGAATAAAAAGAGAATGTATGGAAGCTCAACTTTTGAAGGCAGTATTTTGCATCTTTATGAATGTAATCAACATTCAAATCTTTCGTTCAGTTTCTCTTTATTTATCAACAACTCTGATATTCCATTTTGAATAAAATTACTTAGAACCGAAGATCTAGTTGGTACTTCAGGGTCAAAACATATATTTTATTCTTAATACTTTTCAAATTTTCGACAAATCAAAAGTTTTCAGAAGTACATTTTGTAATTTAAAATAATAAATGTATATATAAAAAATGTAATAAAAATTTATTAAAATGAGAATTTATCGATATTAAATTAATTTAACAATTATATTATGTAATTATATTTATAATATGTAGAATATAATTAAATACAGTGAAAATAAGAGTGGAGCAGGTCTGTTCATATAAGCGAAAATTCAGATGATTTGTTAAAGCTCAAAAATCAAACAAATAAAAAGGCTTACGAAAAAGAAAAAAAGACAGCTTTAATTCATGAAATTACTTTTAATACAATCTACAGAAGGATTTGTGCAACTTACAATTTACTTAAGAAAGAACTATAAATTAAATTATATCCAGATATTCTTTAAATATGCATGCAAGCATTAAAATTGGCTTTCAACCAAGGAAGTGTTGCGAACTCATCGAGCTCGAACTGATAAATAATTTCAAACTAGAAAATAATTTTGTATGGTAATTTTCAAATATATTGAAACCTTGCTTAAAGTATTTGTAAAATCCAGGTATCCCTTTTCAATGAACTTTACCTTGAAATCTGAAAGGTATTGTTTCTCAATTATCTCATTTACATATTTGGATATGACTTTACTTTCGGTTTCTAAAACATTCGCCACAACTGATGCAAGGTAAGAATTCTTCGAAGTTTCAGTGTATATAAACGTCCATCGCTATCTGTAATGCTAGGCGGAATGACGCATATAAAAGCGGAATATCCCCACGCACTTTTATGTGTCATTACCAGATGCGCAAACCTCTATTCCGATTTTGGCGTGAAGCAAAACAACAAACTTTCTTTTATGCTTAAAGTTATTAATTTATTTGTGCGCTATTAGGCTTAAACATAAATAAATGTTTATGCCGATTGATTATATTCTTCCTGAAAGAACCAAACTGAAGGTTATTGATAATATCGCATTCTATATTTGCGTTGATTTGCATTCTGCATTTTTATTTTTTATTCGACATCATATATATATTAATTTTTTTTTACTGATAGTGGATCACTATTTGTTTTAATCCAATTTCAGTGATTAGGTTTGATTTAAAGGCTAGTGAACATTATGTATACAGAAAATCCCATTGGATGGAAACAAAATTCCAATCGTTATATTATATTTACAACTAATATGTACTACATATAATATCTTTATTTTATTCAATTAAAATAAACATTAATTTGCAACTAATGTGCACTACAAATAATATTTTTATTTTATTCAATTAAAAAAATATTAATTTAAACTAAAGTGTAGTACAAACAATATTTTTTATTCGTCTTCATTGGATCTTTGACAGTGAGGGTGAACTTTCCTATTGCAACTTAAATTGCAGTTCATCTGTGACCATCCTATCTGGGATAGTGTTAATAGGATTACAAATCGTTTATACGGGCATATCTTCTAGAATGACTAATAATCGTTCATTAGCAAATGTTGCGGTTGATCATTAATAATAAAGTGCAATTAGGACATAAGTTGCATTTAGGAATAATTCATTAGCGCTATTTATTTTTCATAAGAACAACCACTTTATATATTAATACATCATTGTGAATAACCGCACATATCTGCAGCATGGTCATATTAGACTTAACATGTCTAAAAATATTAATCAGAGTAAGAAACTCAAGTTTTTGAGTTCTTTGTTTGTGATCTTTTAAAGATAAGATTCTTTTAAAGCTAACATTCTAAAGAGTTGCTCTTTCGTCTCGCAAAAGATGATGCATTACGTTGAACTTAGTTAAATATATGTAGTAAAGTGATATTACAATTCCTAATACCACTTAAAATTTTATTAGAAATTTCCATAATTATATCTGAATTTTATTAATGTATTTTTTAAAATTTATTTATGTATATATGAAGAAAATATCTATTAAAACCCTTGGAATATATAATAAATTTCTAAAAAAGATTAATTTCATAAATTATACATAAAATAGTTTCTTAAAGAAACGCTCTATCAATAAAAATTATTAAAAGCATTGCATATGAAAATATCAGAAGAGACATTAAATTGCTGAATTAATCAGAAATAATTTATTACATTCATAAAATATTCCTTATAGCATGTCACAGACAATTTTTTACTTACCTACATTTATTTCAATTTATTACAGTCCACTCAAACATTATTTTATAAATTGGAAAGATAACTTAATTTTTCTATTTCAGTTCTTCGATGCTGCTTTTTCAGCAGAAAAGATGGTTTCACTAAATATTATGAAAAATAAAAACATGAAATATAATAAATAATCCGACTTTACAATACATACATAAAAGTAAGGAGCAATGGCTGAATATTTCATTAACGTTAGATCAATGATGCTCATACTGTTACGCATATAACCCCTCCCCCCCCCCTAAAAAGGTAAATATTTATCATTGGTGGCTTTTAAATGTCACAAAAGCATCGATAGATATTCTGTTTGTAAACTCCCAGTGGAATGTTCGTTTGAAAGATTTAAGCAAATAAAGCTTCATAATTATGAAATGACTCGATATTTTTTATTGTATCCCGATACAACTTACGCGTCCAATCATAATATATTTCTAAAAATAGGTTTAACTTAAGACAACATAAAAGCATTGCAGTATTAGAATTCATTTGATAATGAAAGAATAACAATTTGTGGCAAAAGTTTATGTAATTCAGTATTTCTTTGATTCATATAAGAAATATTCCTAACGATATCCGTTAACGAAGTTTTTTGGAAGCCCCAAAGGAAATAATCTTTCATTCGAATATTTTCTCAAACGAAGCTCTTCATCTTTTCATGTAGTACCCTTTCGATGGTTTTTAAATATTCATATTGTGGTATTCCAAATATAGTTTTTATTTTTTGTGCTCTTCTTTTCAGCTTAATGCTGCATATCTCTTCCAAAAATTCGTTTGTTACTAATGAGAACAAATATATTGTTTATTTCTGTCAAAAGGAGTTATAATTTGTAACAAATAAGGACAAAAAAAACACTAGAGAATAAAGTAAAAGTATTAAAACAATTTAGAAACGAAATAGAGATATTTAAAAGCTAATCAGAAATTCTATATTGTCATTAATATATAATATGTTACGGCCAAAGCCCAAAATCGGCCAGTTCGCAAATTGGCCGGCTAATTTGCGTTTTGGCCAACGTTGCTGTAAACTTAGTGGACAATATCCTATCTTTTCTTGATTTCGGGCTTTGGCCTTCCAATTCGCGAAGTGGTTTGGGACAATCTGCCAAAGTAGGAAGAAAGGAATCAAGATTGTTTTACACGCTATTAAAAATGAAGTATTTAAAAATGAGTACTTCTGTGTACTGTTTTATTTTTTAAGTACAATTGTTTCAGAAACGAGTTCAAATAAGAGACACCTCTGAGTTATAAATAAGCTTGTAATATATAAAAATATTATCTCGTGTTATTTTGTTCTCATATTAAAGCTATAATCGAAATTATTCAGTGAACGTATATGCTGTAATAACGTGATAGCATGTAGATTAGATTTGCGCCCTTCAAAATGAACGAATTATATCTTGAGCAAAGGCGATGCATATCGTGTATGAATACAAAGGCAAATTGAGTATTCAATTTTCAACTACCTTTAAGGGTGATCTTTAGTCTTTCACTGCTCCATGGACCTAATATTCAAGATCCCAGATCACATTGCCTTCCGAAATATCGCATCAAAAAATATGAAAGTTTTTGCAAAGACAAATAGCAAATATAAGGGCTAATTAAAACAAATATGAAGGAAAAATAGTTTTGTTGTTAATATCATTTAAAGACATTTCTTTGTTGGTGCCATCTGTCGAATTTCACCAATAACATATCCTAATTTGTATTTATACATAAATGTCATTATATTTATTTACCACTTGTCGCCTTTGGTGACCAGCTGGTCGGCAATATTAATGATCGCTAAAATTTTCAGTTAACGTAGCTTGTTCTCTTAGTAGCTTTTACTGCAAAAGATTTTTTAGCTTCATATTGTGGTACTTATATGATTCAGTCGTACTTTTATGTAGGCCTTAAACAGTTCTGTTCATTGTACTACTTATCACTGTCTGTAATGTTCTGTCAGCATCCATAAAATTTCTACTTTAAATTAAAGTGGAAATGTTAAACTACAATCAATATAAAAGCTTTTTATACTGAAGCTAACCATGTCTTTTTTTTAAATATGAAAATTGAAATCAGAGTCGTTCGGTAGTGAATTTATATGTGCACTGCAGAATAATTTAAATTTTATCTTAAAGAATTATTCAACAAAAATGTCTCTGATTCATCGTAAAATTTTTTTACTTTCAAAAGATTTAAATGATGCAAATAAAAATATTTTATTTCAGTCAATAAATAAACTTATAAGGAAAAATTATGAATTTTAAATTTTACACAATCCTTTGATCTCAAAGAATCTGTTCTGCGAAATACTCTTGACACTTCAACCCTATCTTCTGCGATGAATCTGACCGATTTATGAAGTTTTTATGCATCAGTTTTAGAACAATCAACATTTTTTATAATCACAGGCCAATCACTATCGAGAAACCCTGGCAGAAGATTAGCGTATCTTCATTGAGACAGTCGGTGAAGTTGTCTAAAAACGCCAGTTTTTTTAGAAGAGTGATATTGAAATTTCATAAATCAGTCAGTTTTAGTGATCGATTTAGTTGATTGGAGTTCATAATTTTTATTTAAAGTATTAGTGTCTCAAGAATATTTTTTTAAATATGATTAAAGAGCAGAACACCTAAGTAAAAATTTAAAATTCCTAATTCATAGCAGCATTTATTGACTATATGTACATTAAATATAATTATTTAGTTCCTTTAAACCATTTTGTTAGCAAATGCATGTCCCAAATTAGCTGATGGTCTCTGATTAGAATGATAATCCAAAATATATTAAACAATGTTTGCCTTAAATTAAATTGCTTTATTGAATTAATAATATAGGTATTTTCAAAGCTCAACTTTTCCTCCTTTTACTTTTCAGGAAATATATAATTAATTTTTTTTTAATTTTATGCAGACGCTTACCGAAAATTACAATTTTATTTATTAAATTTGCAATGATAGTTATTCTTTTTAAATTTAAACTTCTATCAATGTGATGGCAACACGTTGATAAAAGTTATTATTTTTTTTTAATTTGACATGCTCCTGCAGATTAAATTTCATTTTTATTTTGAACGAAATATATTATTGAAAAATATAGTTAAAATATTTCTTTAAAAATTCAGTAAAAATCTAAACATAATTTATTAATTAAGCATTGGTATAATTAAAAAGATAATTTTTTGAACTTTAATTTGATGCAAAAATCGATTTTGTGCTGTAATATTTTCAGAAGTTATAGCGACAAAACGCCAAAATTACGCTTAATTTTTAATTAAATAAATTCTAATTAAAAAGTTTAAAAAATAGCTCCACGGTGCACATTCCCGACCTCCAAGGTATGTATATGCTAAATTTGATAACTGTATGTCAAACGGTTTGAACTGTAGAGCGCCAACACACACACACACACATTGAGCTTTATTTATGTGTATAGATTATCACTTCGAGCTTTGGCCAAGGCTTTCCGGCCACTTCACGAATCGGTCAGCCAAAGTAGAATATACAATAGTAATTGCAAGTACTTCGAACTTTGTCCAAACCTCTTGGCCAAAACGCGAATTGGCTGAACTTCGGGCTTTGGCCGTAACATATATATATATATTGTTACGAGTCGGTAACATTACTCCCATGCATAGTCGGTGCCATAGTAAGGAAGAAGGTTTTACAGGTATCTTGAATGAAACCCGAATAAATGCCAGATCATATGCATCATGCGATAAAGCTGGCAAACATTTGAAGATAAAACTGAAGGCTATTTAAAGCACAGGAATTTTAGTGATATCATTGCAGAGATCAGTCTTTCATTGGCTTTGTTACGAGAAAATATTTCAATAAACATGATTATCTATGAATAAAAATATTTGAAAAAATAACACATTAATAGCAGACTTCATTAAAGCATATGTAAACATGGTTGCAGGTCTTTTAAAAAAACGTTTTGTACTAGATCCCTATGTTTGCATAAATCTATACCTATGCTTAATTCACCTTCCAGAAGATCATAATGCTGATATGCCACATACATTTATTTTCAATTTATGAACAAATGAATACAAATCGACGATCGAAGAAAAAGAATTCGCTGAGAATATAATAATAAATTCTGGACGCACACATTTTTCAAACTGTTTTTTTACACGAGCAATGAAACTAAATTATAGTTGAAACAGTTGGTCCGATAGATGATTATAAATTTCATTGTCAAAAGCAAAATCTGAACATAAAGCAAAAGAAATTTTGTAACTTATATATAATTTCTTTTTACCTGTTAATGCTTTTATTGCCAAAGGACATGAAGTAAAGTTTCTATCACTTCAAACAGCGAAAAATTAAAAAAAAAATTCTTCTATGATGTATTAAACCTTTTTATAAAAATATTATATAAATAGCTACGTAATTTTTCGTGTATAACAAAACCTTCATCAAAATTTATATATTGTCACAAGTTTTATTTATAATTATAAAATTAAAATTATACTTCCATACTTTTAATATATTTGAAGTAAAACATTCTCAATTGTGAATTTTCACATCTAAAAAGTATTAGTAGTTGTAGTGTTCAAATCACAGAGTATTTCGAATAGGATTTTTGAAATTGGGAATTCAGCAGGAAGTTTATGTATATTTCTAATCTATAATTTTGCCAAAACAGTTTATGTATTCTCACTTTTCACTATAATTTACAAAATGAATGTTTGGACTATTTTACTCTCTAAAACATTGACGATTATGTCATGTGAACTCTGCTTAGAATGGAATGCATCAGTATAAAATTCTTTAACAGTAAAAAAAATTGATTTGCACATTTTTGTTTCCAGATGAGTTCTCAATAAAAAGAATAATTTAGTACTTATTATATAGGATTATTTAAAACTAAAAAAAAGACTAAATCCAGATGTTTTGGCAAAATTACATGAAGAATAAAAAAAAATAAATGGAAAAGAAATCAAAATTTAAGGAATCGAGAAAAAAAAATTATTATTAAAAGAAATTTTTTAAAATGCAGTTTTGTTAATATAATAAAATAAATTATATTTCAATATTTTAAAGATTTAGACTTTACGTTATAATGAATTATTATAAAGTTTATGAAATTTAATAATATTTTCTTAGTCTCAAGACCAGGTGGCGCCACTAGTATTGCATCAAAATTCAGCTAAATTAATAGATGTATTGATAATTAAATTTGGAAATTACTTAAAAATAAGATTTTCATTAACACATACAACTGCTCAAATTATGGAAACTCTAGAATATCGGGAGTGAAAAATTTTCCATTAAATTTTATCTTAACGAGCAAGAAACTAATCAAATTAAAGTTCACAAAAACGAATTTGTTTTAATTCCAAAAAATTTTATTATAACTCGGTTATTATATGTTAAAAGCATTTCTTCTATTCAATAAAATTAATGAATATTTCAACAAATTTTTAAGCAGAAGCAGAAATTAGTTCGAAATAAAATTTTAATCAGTAATAAGATGTTTATATTCTGAAAATGTTATAGTTTATTTTTTTATTCTTAAAACATTTGAATGCATTACTAGAAACTTCTAAACATCGGGAAGCGAATGAAAGATGAATAAATTTTATTTTCACAGGCATAAAATAAACAAATCAAAGTTAAAAATGTATATTTATACGAATTCTAGAAGATATTAGGATTATAGTATTCAAAACATTTCTTCTCGTAAACAAAGTTTATGTGAATAATAGAAAGCTGTTATTTCATAATATGCAATATATTCTGGAAATTCGAAAGGCGCTTTCATATTTCAAGTTTCCTTGAATTTATATCATTTATACCAACATTTATATACGTTTATACGACTTTAATTTATTTCGAGTTTACATTTTCTAGTAGCGAGAAATTACAACATCGGCTGTTTACTTTTCATGAGCTCACTTGAATATAGTTTTCTTTCTTGGCAATCCCTAATATTATACGTTAAAAGAGTAGAAACGTTTTGTAACGTCAAAAAATCGGTTTCACTTTTTTTTTCAAACTTTAGACTCATAAAATTGAATATATTCCTTCGAATCCGGAAATCGTTTAAAATATAAAAAGCTCATAAATATTGTTAAAAATTTGAAAAGATAAAGTAAGATAAAAAAAAAGAATTATTCAGATGCTTTATTGCATTTAATCAAAAAACTAAATTTAACTGCGAATTGATATCTTCCATATATTAACTTATGACATATCGATATTTGAATTTTTATAAGCCTCGTGGATTTAAGAAATTCCTTATTTTTGAGCAGTAATTTTATTTTTAAATTGTATTTGACAATGGAAAATATTGTAATTTTAAAGATTTTCTAGTTGTAAGATGTATTCAATATTTCTTAGTTCAAAGTCTCTTTATTCAAATTTCGATGTAAGTGTTTTAAAATGAAAAAAAAGACATTTAGTGTAATTAAGTAAACCTTTACTTACATATTATGCTTATTATGGAATGAATTCATACGAAAAAAAAATTTTTTTTTTTTTTGAAAATATTAGTCTGAAATGGTTGATTTGTAAATTAATGCATAACAATTCATAATAGAATAGTTTCTGAAAAAAAAACAACTTAACAAATATTTTATACTATTTTGTAGTGAATTCGTATTCTTTTTAAACCTTAGCATTCAAATAGCACACTACGGTAGCATTAGAATGCATATATATTTTAGATTTAAAGCATATAAAATCTCTTTTTTTATTTATGATCATGATCATACTTTGATTGGCTATCAAAATTAGTGATAGTGTCTGTAAAGGTCAGTCAATATTGTCCTAGTAAAAAAATGAATTATATGTATTTAAAAGCTTAAAATATACATGCAATCCAATGTATCCCTAGAGGTGTCAGTCGAATACTAATGTTAAATGTTTTTGATTCAAATATAATTTTTATTTGGACAAAGCTCTCCTTACATAAAAATCAAATTTTCGATGACTTTCGTTGTCAAGGAGATTCCACTTAAATTTCCTTTAATTTTAGTTTGAAAGACTTGTGCAAATTAAAATCGCCTTATTTATCTCATTAAGTTCAAAATTAATCTCGGGCATACCTAAACAAGTTTCGCATAGAAGTTATCTACCCAACAGTGATACGTGATAACTCGTTACCCTGCATAAAGAAATTTGGAGAAACGTCATAGTCATCAAGAACATGAAATTAAAACAATTTTCAAGAAATTGAAATAATTAATGTAGTCCTAAATTTTAAAAATATTATTAAATTGCATTTTTTACTTACAACAACACAGAACAAATAATGCTTTAAATTTAGAAGCCAAAGAATGTTGAGAGTTAAAATTTTAATTAATGAATGAAGCAAACCAATTTTTTTACTAAATCATGGTTTCTGAAAAAAATTGAAGAGCTTTGAATTTTCAAGATTTTTTAAATGATGGACATGAGTGTGCATCCAAAGATATTTGAGCATCTTAAATGAACTCTTCTAGAGAAAAAAAATTGCTAATTAAGTAGAGGTTAATACAATCCTTCTTCATGGATCAATAGGCTGATGTTTTAGTCTGAAGCACACCATCAGATTCCACTAAAGATACTTCCTTAAGAATGCAGAAGTTGTTGGTAATATATTGTTACGGAATTACCTCACGGCCGCGTTCTTTTGATTATGGGTGACTGGTGTGAGAACACAATCAGCAGGCCTCAGTAGAAAACAACGACGTTTATTTACACGAAGAACATGAATACACAAAGACAACGAACTCGCAGACGACAAATATTTACAGCCGAGGTGAACACAGGACAGCACACTACAATAAACAGTAGCCCACAAGTAATCGTCCACTTCACACGAAGCGGCCAGACAGAATCCAGCAGGAGAGGGGATCCTCGGAGCTTCGCTTTACGGTCTCTCCAACGGCTGAACTTCTCCACTGTCTCCTCGCTTTAGCTGCCGACTCACTACTTCACACAACTGGCTACTACACAACACGACGCTACTTCCACAGTAGATAACAGGACTCGTCACACAGCAATTCAGCAATAGCTCCACACAACGCTGGAAATCTGCATTTCGCTTTGCTATCCTTTCGAAGACTCGTTACTTGTAGGCGACTCCGACCACAATTCAAGACGACGACACACCACAGCTTGAGAGTGCCGGCCTTTTATAGTTCCCGGGTGGCGGGCTTAGAATTTTCTAGACTATGCAGGCATATCTCGGTTCCTAATGGACGGACCGTCAAAATTCTCGAAGTTTCGAGCATTATCCATTTTATCGCCAAAGTCGCCAAATTCGTCACCAAGTCGCCAAATGGTCGTCAAGTTTGTCGTCGGATCACTGGCTTTGCATCCAATACAGTTGACTGTAAAACGGTCTTTCTTATGATGACACTATTCCTGCTGAGAAGCAAAATTACGCGTTTGAAACAATATATAAAGAATTTTTTTTCTGCATTGAGCTGTGGTTTTATACCCGAGTGCAAATATGAGTATATAAAAAAGTAAGACTTATGGCAGCGCAAATTTTTCTTCCCAGTATAGTTGGTAGGTTAGAATGTTGCAGGATGCTCATGGGAGTGTACCACAAAATAGTAATCGCACTGACTGCCATGTGTAACAATGGCAAAAGTTCAAAAATAATAGAAACTTAAAAGGAGGTTTAGTAAGAGAGATTCCGGATTACAGTATTAGAAGATGGTATGTGGCAGCAAATGACAAAAGAAATGGGTAAATTATTTCATTGAATTGTCACAACCGATCACAATTTTTGAATTCAACCACTTATCACAGTATCAAGACAACTTATGCAGATAGTTTGGCTGATTATGGTAATTTTGTATAAGACTATTTCAACACATGGCAGTTCGCTGCCAGTACTTGTTACCCTTGTGTAGGGCTGTCCACTGGAACTGTCCACAGGAATTAATCCGAATTTTTATTTATATGCAGTATTATCACTTATTCAAATGAAGAGCATCATTGAGCCATTTTAAGTAAGGAAATGTCATTGAATACGTATTGTTCAATGACATTTCCCTGGATGTGACGGCACTGGATAGTTAATTGGTTTGGTGTAGCGTCTTCCTACATTCTCGAAGAAAAGCGTCCCTGTCTTAGGTGGTATCATGACAAGGACAGATTCATCGAAATATCATTCTGCATGTATATGTTTATCTGTTTAGAGGTGCCATGGATTTAGATATTGCCTTTGTAGATGGCAACGCCTTTCCTAGAATAAGCACCATGAGCCAAAGCAAACCTTCATATACTTGGCTGGTTTCTCCACCCCGATTCGAAAAGGGTGGGCGTGTCTCGAATATGGGCAAAAGTTTGCAACATGTTATCTGTCTATATATTAATTTTAGAATTTTGAATGGGATTCAAATATGAAATGATATATTCCAAAAGAGATAAGTTAGTACATAGACGTTGTACGAATTGTTTTAAAACAAAATAAAGCATATAACATATTAACCTTCATAACATCTATATAGTATTTTTGGAAGTAGCATTATAGCCCACAAGAATTTCTGTTATTCCATTAAGCGCTCAGTATATACTATATTTTTGTTCCCTAAATTTTTCCTATTGTGCGTTGTATTTGTAACAATATATTATTTTAGGCTTTGTTTGCATTAACTATTTTTTTTTAATTTTTAGACATAATTTATAAAAATAAACGTAATTTATTTTAAGAATTATTGCAATTGTAAACATTACATTTGTAACATTTTAAGAATTATTGCAATTTGTAAAGTATTTTCACTTGTTAAACATAATAAGTATTATTCATTTGTCTATAAACATTATTTATGAATTATTTAAATAAGGAGAAATCGTCTTCCGACGACAGTAAAAAATGATCGACAAAGAAGATAAAATGTCAAAAAATGTGTATTAAAACACATTTTAATGCGTACATTATAAAGTATTCATTTTTCTTTGCAATCGGCTTTATTAATCAGTTTTAAGATTTATTACTTTTTCTATTCTCATGCGTAATAAAAAAAATATGGGTCAATTTCCTGAATATGGGAATCGTCTCTGTCTATTCTGATACAATCCCATGTTCTTGGACCCATTCCAAAGAAGCCAAACAGAAGATTTTAATCCATTTTGATGTGATAAGAATATGGATGAGGTATCCCTTGTTCATAAATTTTACTCTAGTCTGAGTTCGATAATATGATATAAATTCACTGAAATGTATTTTCTTTAGAAAATATTTGCAATACAAAATAAATAAGAGTAAAGTGACGAGGAGCAATGAAATTTGAATTGCTAAGTAAGTCAAGGATTATTATTATTAATTCAAGATAGTGTATCCAAATAAACATGTGAAAAATCTATGGCCCCAAATAAACAATTCTAACTATTCCTGATGATAGTTAAAATTATTGAGATGAAAAATAGTTTACAATTCTATCTTCTACAAAAATGTATAAAAACTCTCAAACAAATGTTAGCTCTCTTAAAAGTGAGGTATAATCTTATATTTCTGTATCTTTATCTATTAAACGAGAACCAATATAGAAACTATAACATAAATAAAAGAAGAATAAACAAAGATTAATAATATATTGCAGAAAGCGCTAAGTTAAAAGCTGCATCAAAATAAAAATGTCAAGAAAAGTGGGGAAATTCTGATATATGTCTGCAGCTTATATCTAAGACGATAAATAATGAACTAGGTATTAGATAAGAAATGTATTTTATTTCATATATCCTATTTTATTTCTGAATTCTGTTGAAACTTGGAGAAGATAATATCATCTGTAACGTAGTATTTCCCAAAATTTTTCATAAAGTATACATTCAAGAAATTCCATGAATTAATTAAATATATGTTTAGAAAAAGATATAACTTAGAGTGTCAGGGACAAATTTCAAATATGAAATTAGAGAAATGCGTTTCTTTGAGAATGAAAGCAAATTGACAGTAAAGATTCTTTCATTCGGTTGGAATTATAATTTAATTAAAATAGAGAAGCTTTGATTAGAAATATTGCACTGTAGTATGCAAATGCATAAAATACGTTTCAAAAGCTTATTTCAAAATAGTAAAAGCATAATGCTAATTTTTGTTATTTCTTGAACATTGTTTCCAAAAGGTGAATATTGTATTCATCAAAACAAACTCAACTGGAAAATTCTAAAGAATTTTGAAATCTACCTGAATTAATAAATTCAATTGTGTGTGTTTTTTTAATTTGTAGGTAAGTAAACATTAATAATGGGAAAATAAATCTAAATTGGAGAAATAAAATTTGAATTTTCAAATTCCGCCATGATTCTAGAACAATTCAGAGCTCATCAGAGCTTTTAGGAGAAGCAGAAGTGACCAAGGCAAATTGATGATTGGATAAGATAAAAAATAATTTAATTAATAGCCGTATTAATCAAACTTCATCATTTTATGAGGCCGCAGTGGCCTGCTGGTAAGGTCTGAGATACTGGACATTAGAGTTAGAGGTTCGAGACTCGATTCCAACGAAGAACCGCAGTGTAAATCAGCTTGATACCAGTTAAATCCATCCTGGCCAAATGTTCTCTTTCTGGTGTGTTGCAGAAATTAGGAGTTGGAGTCATCTTTGTCATCTGATCGCGATTCAAAATGACGAGTTCTGTCCCAAAATAGTTCTAGTGTTTGCTTTAAAAAAATGGAACATTCATATAACTAAACTAAATTTCATCCTATTAAGGATACAAAAAGTACACCACTCTCTGGCAGACTAAAAATTCGCAATAGGAAGCCATTGTCACCTTTTAATTGTTCATCATATGATATGCGTGTATTTTGATTGACTTTTTGCAATTTCCAAGATCTGAGGCGTCAGATCTCGCTGTTTAGTATGGAAAAATATTTGGTTAATCATTGTTATATATTTGATTAACTTTATGCTTGTGAACATTGTTATACTTCCCTAGACAAGTATGTTTTTTGTAATCACTGTTTATTTGCATCCAATTCATATTAATCCTACCAAAAATCAAAATATTTTAAAGTTTCCAGCTAATTCAAGATGGGATGGCTAAGTTGACGATCTCGTTTCCTTAATTCAAGTGTTTTCTTTTGTTTTCTATTTGCTTCATTTGTATTGATTATTTATTTTTTACGATTCCTTGATAGGGTAAAATAAATAACAAATCACGCTGCAAGTTGATTAGATTTACAAAACAGTATTTTAACAATCTCACCTTATGTAAGTTTGTTAATTGTAAAGGAAATGTATGAAGTAAAACAGAAGCATTTAAAGTAACAAAAATAAGAGGTCCAGAATGCCAAAAATGTTATTTTTATTATTAAAATGAAATGAGTTTCCTGGTCCTCATGGCACGAGTTAAAAATTTATAAGAAAATATAGTGCAGATTATAAATGAGGAGAGATCATAAAGAAGTTTTTCCAATATTTGAATTCAAAATAATCTATAAGCTCAACTTATCTGAAGAAATCTACACATTTTTTTATTTGAAGTTATGCGTATGTGATTGAGGTAATTTAAAAATATCTTATGTTTACGGTTATGATGAGACGGCGTCCTAGCAAAGGGGTAGCGCGTCTTGCCCGTGATGTGGGTTCGAGTACCAGTTCGGGCATGATTGTTCTTTTTCTGTGTTCTATCTGTGCGGTGTGTAAATATGCCCGCCTGTAATAAAGGGTTGTGGAAGTGAATGTGACGAATGAAGTAGCCAAGTCGTAATCTTGGCCCTACTTGGCGCTACTGAAAAAATAGACGCTAGCTTGGCTTAAATCGTTGATAGATAACTGTCAGCGAGCTTGTAAAGTTCCATAAGTCACAGCAATAACACACACAGTTTCGAAAAAAATATTTCGAAGTGTTCGAATGACAACGCATAATTTTTACTTGCTCAAATTAATACAGCATTGAAAAACCACAACGACAGGAACGATAACCTTATGATAAAAATCGACTGTGTAAAATATATAGAAAAAAGAGCTTTAAAAGATTCGACTCAAAATTTGATAATTTATATTTTAGATCCTAAACCTGTGTATCAAATTTTATCTCCTTAAGTCTTTGAAGTTTATAGTTATTGTATTCGAATAGTCAGACAGACAAACATCCTGTGCATGGAGATCTTTCAAAATTTGACAAAGTTTGACGAATTTCGTTTAAAGTCCATATACAAAATTTTTTCCTTGTAATTCAATTCAAAGATATAACATAACTCAACGGTCTTTGAGTTATCGTGTTCACGGAAGGATAGATGGACCGACAGGCAGATAGACAGAAATAACTCCAAAAATATATTTTTCAAACTCAGGAACGTGAGGATTTGTTAATCTCCAGTTCCAATCTTTTAAAATATCTCCTTTATACTTCATGTAAGAGAAAGAACAATTTATTGACATGAATACATCTACAGTTTACAACACTCCTTTGTATGCAATATTTGATGTCAAAATGCAGTGAGTTTAAAAATTTTATTGCCATTTTTTTATAAAGATTCAAAAATAGAGTTATATTTAGCAATTCTTGATAGCATTACGTATATAATTTGATTTATATTAGTAAAATAAATAAAAATTTGTGAGAGCAAGCAGCTCATGGTATCGGGACAAAGTTTTATTAATTACAATTTGGATTTTTTTTATTAGAAAAACAGCAAATTTTATTTTTAATGTTCATTTTTAAAATATCATGAACAGCCAGCACAAACATTCGAAGTTATCGAAGCAACACAGAGGATAGCTGTCGTTGGTCTTATCAAACATGAACAACACAAACTCCGATGGAATGCAACTGATAAATGGGAAAGTGGAAATAAATTAGTTTTGGGATCTCCACTCAACGACCAATGGTAAAGGCCCTATGGTATCACTTCATTTCAAGCGAAAACTTACCACTAGACGATTATGTCCCTATTTATCAGTGGACACACTAATGCGCTTACTTTCCGTCATGGCTAAAAGCTCCCTCAGGAATGTGTATAAAGCTGATTAGGCATGTCTACCATATCCCTCATTGCTTAGGATATACTAAAGATGACGTTATAAGACAACCAGATTTTATTCATTGATCTTTAAAAAGTTTTTGAAGGCAGCTGTGACTTAGTGAGAAAGTCTCGGTTTCGGAATCGGAGGGTTCCTGCTTCAAGACAGATTCAGTCGAGGAACTGCCATGTCGTATACGTAGGTTTTGCACACATGAAATAGGCCAGGACCAAATGCCTTCTTTCCAATGCCAACTTTGGAGAAATGAGTATCCGCTCAAGTGGCGTCCTCATCTTTAGACATCGTTTCGAAATTATGAAAAATGTCTCAAAATAGTTCCAGCGATGATTAGTTATATTAACATTCCGTTTTTAATCTAAACTTTGGAAGTTTTTGGATTTGTGTTTTAGCAAAGCCAGATTTTCAGGGATTAATAACAACAATAACACGTAGACATCAATTAAAACGAACCAAATCACTCATATAGCCAAATATAAATAAAGAGAAGGAGCTATACGGCAATTTGACTTGGATTCTTGACCAAACTGAGAAGTTCTGTCGTGATCAGAAATAATGACAATCATGCACCAACTTGACTGAGTGAAACTGTATTATCAACTCCTTCGTCGACGATAGCAGCCAGGATTTTATGTACTCTCGGAAAATACCCAAATTTTCTAGAAAGCAGTAGAAATTTAGAACGCCGTTACCAAACTTATCGCAAATCTGTCACTAAATCGTCACATTTATCACGAAACTGGTAAACAAAATTATTTCCGAGAAGCCAAAATATTTTTACTTTGTACAATTCATGCCAATATTTTCAACATAAACAAAAATGTACTGTCGCGGGGAAAAAAGAGGCGACCAACTTCATTGTACTGCCAATCCTCATATATGAAAAATAAAAATACTTTCTATTTTAATCCTTTAAAGGGTCATTTTTTTCTAGTCATATTGTGTTAAAATATTTCTAGGCTTGAAATTAGAATAAGAAAAGGGAATAATTTAGCTTATTAGACAAATATAATTTAATTAATTAATTTGGTTAATTAATAATTAAGTGACTAACCAAGACGCATCATTTTGTGTGAGATAAAGAACTGAAGCATCTAAGTTTCTGTCTTTCTAAAAAAAATTATCAGAACTTATGCCAACCTACATAATTTCATACAAAGAGTGATAAATTTGGTGGGAAGCATACTTCGCACGGCCTTAGAAAGGGTTAAAGCTAATAACATTCACTAAAAGTTGTTGCGTCTAAAATATTCGTAAGATATTGTCAACGTATTTAATATTGTACAAGCTTTTAAATTTTCCGCGACAATTCCCTTTTGTCATGGCATGAATAGATTCACCAAGTAAAAATTATCCGGCGTACAAATTTTGATTAATATACCATAATTAGATCGGGATATATTTGACATTTTCTTTTAAGGGGTCGTTCCCATACCTAAATATGTAAAATTCATGTACTCTTTATACGTTCAGTGTGTGTGTGTGTGCGTGTGTGTGTGTGTGACACCTTAAAAGCATCTGTAACGTTACAATTTATATGCTAAAATCTAATTAGTACATCATGCATGACAAAATATTTTCAGTGAAGCTTTCTGATAGAAGTTAGATTCTTTATTTCATGCAAATGTTCAAGAGCACTTTTAATATTGCACCTTTAATTACCGCACCTTATAAAAGCTATTTTGAAATTTTGATAAAATCTTCTTTTAAAAATCCTCATAAAGGGAATCTGATGTATTTGATTAAATCTGATGTAAATATTTTTCAATATATTCTGCAGTTTCTAAATTACAGAATAAACAAAGAGTTCATTAAAAAACTGTTTTCTTGTATGATTACTTCCCAATACATATGCTTTTTAGAACATATGCTACTTGCAAATTTTTTTTATTGCAAATATTTTTCTAATAAACTACATCAGATATTTTCTATCTTAGAACGTTTTTTTATAATAAATAATAATTTGTTTCCTTTCTCATGTAGCTTAAATTATTTTATACAGGAATTTCAATTCTATCTTCTGTTTTCTTAGATGCGACCTTCTTAAAATTAAAGGCACGTGGCCTTAAATCCAATAGCTTTTAAATAAGTTTATCCCAAATACTTTATATGCTAAAGCAGTTTTGTTTGTTTTAAACTTTAAGCTCCTTCATGCATTTATTGATAATACAAACTCTGTTTGTAGGTTGAATGGATATTTACCCTATGAGTAATTCAATTATTTTCGCTGCGTGTTGGTTCCTATCTAATTTTGTTTCACAATGTCAAAAAGATGTAGCTAAATTTTAGTTAAAAGCTTTGTTTGCATTGTTTTGATGCACTATGCCTGGTTTATTTCTCAATTTATTCATCCATTTATCTCTGTTGTAACACATGTGCTTTATGGCTCATTTTGTTTTAACAAGATAATGTTTCTAGACTGGCATGCTTTCTATGAAATAAAGGATGTAAAAATTATTATGAACATAACGTAGCACCTTGCAAGGCAAACTTTCGAACTTTGCGTTGCCAAATTTGGCTCATAATTAATTTTCAATTCGGAAAGCTTATTAAGAAAAAGAATTTCAAAGTTTTAATTAGATGTTTTAATTTATTTTACTTTATTTTAAAATTTAAAAAACAATTTTCAGCGATTTCCAATTAATTTCTCTCCATTTTAAAAATAGATTATTCAAAATTAATATCTAACATTGTTTGAAAAAACACATTTGGTTGTTGTAATGTAATTCAAAAATTATTTATTTCATAAAATATTTTCGTCTTGTGTTTTTGCTATTGTTGAGGAAAAATTTGCTCTCTTAAAGCATTAACCTCAAACCAGAATTATCATGACTGAGATTATCTTTTTAATGTTTTTAGTTTGATGCTCTATATGTGGATTACTTGTCATTATACTTCCAAGCACAATAGACTTCAATTCATGACTGAATTTAGATAGTTTTGTTGATTGCCAGTGCAAGCGCACTTCTACTCAGAATGAGAGAGACTGTAGAACCTGAATTGAAAACCCTAGGAAAACTAGTGCAAAACAACGATTTGACTTTGGTCATGGGATCGAGTGAGGTGATAATGGCATGAAGGTGAATATGAAAGCAATAGTGAATTGATAAAATGAATTAGCAGGTAGGTAAAGAGATACCTTGTGGAGAAGGCCAGTGCGTTATGGTGGTTTAAGTGGAAGAGATCATTGAGTGGTGACATAGAGGAAGTTATATTTACTATTGCAGAGTGCGTAGTAAGTAAAGTTTACTGTCGAATGTTATGCAAAAAAAAAAAAAAACTTTAAAATTTTTCCAAAATTCAGGAAAAATCTGACCAGTAATTAAACTAATATCTGTTAAAAAGATATCAATTATAAGATAAATTATCATTATTTTTAAAAATTTTAAAATATAATAAAATTTAATTATGTGCAATAATAGTTTCAAGAATTATCACGTAAAGATGCTAAAATCTCGATTAATTTCCTATTAATTAGAATTTTAAAAAAATTGCTCAGAGATGCATATTTCCAACCTACAAGTCAATCTGTGTAAACGTTTGTAGCTCTAGGTTAAATTGTCTGTTCCTTAAAACACCGATACACACATATAAAAAAACACAGGCATTACTCTTTATCAATCAAGAACAAGCGGACCCAAAAATTAAAAACGTATTTTCTGGATCTCCAGTTCACACCTCGTGACTGAAATTCGGTGCAATTCTTCCTTCACTAGTATGCAATCAAGTACTTAAATCATGAAATGTTTTAAATATGTATTTTAAAGATGAAATTGAAAAAAAATGATCCAGTTTTGATTATTTGTGTATAACTAAATTTTCAAAAGTTTTAATAAAAAAAATATTTATCAAATAGAATTTTCCTTCACTTAAACATTTTCAAATAATTCCATTAGAAGTAAGCCGCTGACATTTATTTGGTTCTTTATATTTCTCGTAATTTTAAGATCTTTTTTGCAGTTTGTACAAAATTCAAATTTATTGTACCTTCCTTAATATCTTAATATACATATTGATCCTACTACAATATTATTATATATTATATTAATTATTATACATATATTGGAACAAAAATACTCAAATGAATGATACAGTGTTAATCATAAAATAAAAAAAAATGTATATATTATATTAGGATGTTTGTATTCTTTCATTAGCTCAGCAAATTTTAGCATAGAAAATCAAGTATTGTTTCGGTTATCTATAATCTTAACTATATTATTATAATAAATAGGTATTAATTATAACTAATAATTACATATAATTGCTTACTAAGCATTGCAAAGTTTTCATTCATTAGTTAAAAATGAAATTTCTGATTTCAGAATATGAAGTATGCGTAGATAGAAAGAATTTATTATTTAACTGGTTTTACTCTTATTGAATTTCATTGCAAAATCTTAAGGAGTTAATTTAATTTTAACATGTTAAAGATTCATGAGAAAATATGTCACAAAATATAGCTAAATTACACATGAATTTATGTTCAATCAATCTTTCTATTTAGCATTAACTTAATTCTAGAATGGAAATGAATAATCATGTTGACTAGAGCCTCATTGCGACTGAAATGCTTCAGGTGCAAGACAATGGAATATTCCTTCCTTTTAGCTAAGATCTTCTGAGAACTGTAAGTCATTTAGCCAAGAATAAAGCCAGTACAATTCTCTCTGTTAATTTTTGAAATTTTATGAATTACATTATATACCTGGTAGAGGAGTAAATTAATGCACCTAAAAAGCTCTAATACTCTAAAATATATTTTGCCTTTTGTAATACTATATATCACAAAAATATAGCTTTGTATAGATCAGTATTTCTAACACACAAAAAAGGCACAATAAAATTTTTAAAAATGCTACACAATTAAAAACTCAAAAGCATTTCTATGTAACACCCATTTGATAGATTATTCATAGATACAACTATAAATATATATAATCATCCACCATCGTCTGTAATGTTGAGTGGAGTTAAAACTATTCCCTGCATTTGTGAAATTTCAACTTTTTTTTTTTCATCTAGCAAGGATGAATGAATTGCAAATTTCAAAGATCTGAGAAATGTGATTTTTATCAATTTACATTTATCCTGATTCGCTGTATTCTCCTGTTGAAAATTTTACCAATAACTTTCCATTGAATTCTTTTACAGCATTTTGTTTATTTGTATGTGGCATTGCGGGGGTTTCTTTCCCCCTTTTTTTCTTGTTCTATTTTTTAGTAAATCCTTGTTTATTTCAATTCGATTTTGGGGAATACTTTTAATTCCAATATTCTTGTATATAACGGATAAAGAAACATACATTGAAAAAAATATTTATATATATATATATATATATATATATATATTTTACATCTAAAGTCTTCCGTAAGGACTAAAATTTCAGATATTACTATATATTTACATTTGAAGTGTACTTGTAGGAAACAAGGCTTTTAATATTATTATATTTCATATGGCTGAATATCGGTCGTGCAAACTTGTATGAATATATTGAGAATTTTAAAAGAACCCACATACAGCCCGTACTTGGCACCCTAAAATTTCCACTTGCTTAAAGTCATGAAGGAGTTGCTTCGGGCTAGGAGTTTCACTCAATGGAGGCCTAATAAAGATAGATCTATGATATTAGAATTTGCAAACTGACCCAGAACCAAGACAAATTCCTCAATAATAATGGCAGTTATGTCGAAAAGTAATAAACTGGTAATACTTTAGTTTCCAATTAGTATTGTCATTTATTGAATTTTTTTATCATTATTATTATGTTACAAATTATGTGCGTTGCTTATTGATACACACACATTGATTCCAGAAACGTGCTTTTCAGATTCAAGTTATATATATCTTAATAATTAATCAAAATATCAAGATGAAAGTTTTCGATATCTGCAATTCTTTCTGTATATTCAGTACTCAGAAAAAATAAGGATAGTTCCATGCAAAGTAAAAGTATTTGCATAGATAAAAAAAATTACATTGATGTACGTCAAAGTTCTTTTCCTAAAAGAAAATGGGGAGACTTACCCAATTGATTTTCAGGATGGAGTCCTTTCTTTTTTCATCTGCGGTAGGCTCAGGTGGTAGCTCTTTTTCCTTGTCTCCCAGTTCCCCAAACTTCGTTTCTAGAGACCCCTTCTTCCCCAGAAACTAAAACCTTCCTCGTTTATATCTTTATAAGCATCTATAAGTCTTCTCCTTATACTATTTTTTTTACTAATCTATTTTTATTCAAATAGATTTTGCAGCTAACACACGGATGCTTATTAATACAGAATGTACAGATTTCATTTCGTTAAAATGTCAGCCAAATAATTTGATGTTAAACTTTTTAAAACTATAGCGTTTTTAAACGGATATAAGCAGTAACAAGAATTATTTCATTTTCTTAACTGATTGTTCTAAATTCTCTTATTCCATTTTAACAACATTTCCTGTACATTCTAAAAACAATATGATGGTTTCGTTGTACAATCTTAATTTCGGAACCGGGGGATTAAAGAATTCCTCTATTATCAAGCGTTTTCAGTAGAATCTAGAGCTTTAAATAATTGATCCAGAATTAGTATAAAAATACAAAATGAGGGCCGCGGTAGTGGTAAGATTTCGGCTTCTAAACAGAGGATTTCAGGTTAGGGACCCGATTCTACTGAAAAACCGTCGTTTAAGCGAGTCTAGTTCACGTTAAATCCATCGGGACCAAACGTCCACCCACCGGTGTGGTGTGGTGTGGTGTGGTAGTTGGGAGAGGGAGTACCAGCTCAGGTGTCATCCTCGTCATCAGATCGTGGTTAAAAAGTTTGAAATCCGTCTCGAAATAGGCTGGTGTTGCTTTAAATTGGGCGTTAATATAATTAGATTAAAATACAAAGGTAAAGGGTGTAAACCTAACCCAATAAGACAAAAGTCGAAACTAGTCTCTGTGTCTGGAGAGTTATAAGTTCGAGACTTAATTCCATTTTGTACAAGGGCGTTTTGAGTATGTCATGTTTATGTATCCAGACTTATTTTAGCACGAGCATTATGGCAACATTTACCCATTTTCCAAGTGAAATGCGGAATTTCGGATCAATCCTTCAATTAACAAGGACTAGAAGGCTGGAGATTTTGTGTTAATAGGGAAAGTTGCTTCAGATGTTGTCTTCGTGTTCTAACTACGTTCTGTTCTGAACCTATTCTGACATGGTTTCAAGAAGGGAATATTGACATATCTGAATATACTTATGCACCGAGAAGAAATTTGAGAGATATTAAAACTGACAAATAGCCGACTTAAAAGTAAAAATTTCATTTAGTATGCTGAAAATTTCACTTAAACCATTAACTTTTTTTGGCTGGATAAATAATATATATGCGCAAAAAATTGTGTAACAGTATAATTATATTCATGTTATGTTTTGTTTTGAAGGTATTTGATATTTTTGAAAAAGATTGTTATAAAATGATTAATAAAACCATTTGAATAAAAAAAAATTGAGTAGGTAACAAATCATTACTATAATCTCTAAACTGCACTTTTGTATATCATTTTAACGTAAAATCCAAACCAAAAACTTAATGCTTCAAATATGATAATTCTGTTCCGCTTAAATTATACACGCATTTCAAATTTATTCGCTTGCTGTAAAGAAACAAAGTATAGAATACACACTTTATGCCCCACACTATATTGGCTGATATTATATATATATAATATAGGCCTGGCGCACTGAATATGTTTTCAACGCTGAGTGTGGTACATAAATTTATAAAATCTCTAAATGAGAATCGTGGATGATAATGGATTAAATATAAGAGCTAAATTATATCTGACAAATTTGATAGTAAACCAAAGCTGATACAAATGCATACAAATATAGAATTAAATTCGCTTTCGAACGATTCATACTGATATGATTTTCAATACTTTTAATCAATAGAACTCAAATAGAAGTAGGGAATTATTGATGGGAGGGTATTGTTGAAATAGTTAGTATGTAGACTCCGAAAAATAATTTAGAATTCCTTTGATGCTCAAAAATATTATGCTGCACATCAGAATGAATTTTTTGAAACACAGTAGTTCAATGTCAAAACTGTAAATGAAAAACAGGAAAGAAAATTGGACCGTTTTATTAGAATTATTAATATTAGAATTATATATGCATATAGAATTAAATATAAATTCCTAAAATCTATAAACTAGTTAAAAATTTAGTGCTTGAAAGGTCATATTTCTAAAACATTATAAAATCGAAACATTACACACTTGTTTAATTAGATCAACGTATGAAACTATCTTCTGTAATTTTAAAATCAAAGTTTCTTTAGAAAAAAAGTCAGTCAACTTCCTCTTTCATTGAAGCTTAATGCATTTTATTCCTCTTGAAAAATGTGCACTTCCAATTCATCTTAAAATGCACAGAAAAAAATATTTGAGCCTAGAACAGACACATTCTTCTCATTTTCAAGACATTATAAATTTAAAACAGTTACAGATTAACTTGTAATCTCATAAAGATAGACCGCATTGCACTTTTTTTTCCCTCCACATTTAGCATATCTCTACGAAAAAAGAAATGGACTTAGAATTTTTCAGACTTCTTCGCTGGATGTCCTCTTCGAATTCTCTTTCCACGATGTTTAGTAAAATTCTATTCAATTACGCCAGGAAAAGCAAGACAGAAATGCATACAAATGAGGACGCTCATTAAATGCGATGAGGAGCCTCTCTCTCTGCATGACAGCGAAAAACGAGTCCGTAATCTCTGGAAGGCAGCCGGATTTTCCGCTTCTATGATTCCTAGATTTAGGGTTAGTTATTTTCCCATCAGGACGCGACATTAAACGACCCTCCGCTCAAGCTTAATGTGGCGGAATAACAAGAAAATAAGGCACACTCCAAAAATTTTAAGGCGCGCTTTTGTCTGTGCTCTCTCTCTCTCTCTTCCTTGCAGAGCTGTCGCGCTCCCAGGGTGGACGAAAGATGGATGGAACGGGTTCTTTCCTAGGAAGAAATCCAGATTTCCTTCCGGAACGCTCGTTTTATTTGTTTTCGTGACTGTGCGTGCTCGAGCTGTGAGTAAAAAGGAAAGGAACACAAAAAAGAATGTTCTGCTTCATTTCTGATTTTGCTCTCCTTGTTCAAAGAAAGTACATCCTTTCAGAATTAATTCGAACGGAAATTTAAAAAGAATGCTTTTTTTTTAAATTTTTTCTTTAGCCACGTCTAGGAATTTGTAAACATCGGAAAGTATTCTGAATAGTTTTGAAGTTTTCAAAATTTGAGTGACGGATGTTCTCTGGAGCTGTAGTTTTTAAGCATTAAGAGACTTAAAATGCGCTGCAAGAGATTCGATCTTAATTGCGTGGCAATAATTAACTGGTTTCGAGTACAATAAAAATTTCAAGGCGCATTATTAATAAAATTGAACATAAGCTATTTCAAGCAGATTTTCTTCATTATAACCATGAAAAGAAATCAGATTTACATCAGAACCCAATTAATTAGCTTGTATAATTCTTAAGAGGCAATGAATCAGTTGAATAAAAGCATTTTTATACAGCAAATTATAAACATTAAAAATATCATAATAAATGAAGGGGTATTCTTTAGGTCACTTGAGTAATTAATGTGAATGTACCATTAATTAATAAATCATTAATTAATTGAATGATTATATTGTGAACTATAAACGGCAAACATATCAGAATAAATGAAAAATACTCTTCAAAAGATTTAAATAATCAAAATTTAATATTAATTAATCAATCAAATAAAAATTTTATCTTGTGATCTATAAACAGTTAAAGTATCATAATAACTGACGACATCTCCTCAGAAACTTGAGTAATTAATATGTGACATTAATTACTCAATCAATTAGATAATCAATTATTAATTAATGAATTAAATAAAAAAAAGTTTATATGGTGAACTATAAAGATAAAAGCATCACAATAAGTGAAGAAATACTCTTCAAGAAGCTAGAATAATTAATGTATAACATTAATTAATTAATCAATTAAATAAAGAAATTTTTATGTAAAGATATATAAGCAATTAACATATCAAAATAAGTAAAGGGATATTCCTAAAGAAAATTTGAGTAGTTAATTTGTAACATTAATTAATTAAACAATTTAAAAAAATTTAGGTACAGAGCATTATAATCAATGAACATTTTATAATTAGTGAAAAAATACTCTTCATTAATCTTGTGTGATTTATGTAATTATTAATTAATCAATAAATCATTAATTACTCAAATAAAAGAATTGTTAGCAGAAATAGGATGCTCGTTTCATATTGGGTTTTTCTTTCCATCCGAATGCGTGTACACAAACTGTTGATGATTCGAACCCCGTTCGCAACGAGTTATCACGTGAAATAAAATGATGCTCCCAATTATTTATGCAAGATGTCATTTGACGGTTTTATGCAAATGCTTTTTCACTCTACATAAGAGCCGAAGCACTCGTGCGGGGATACTTAGACGTAGATTCAGATTCTTCTCTTTTTTTTCACTTGTGTTCGTAGTCTTTGTCGGTGTGATATGTTCTAATGTATTAAATGTTTGTTTGTCGCAAGAAATAAAAGTCTGTGTTTTTAAGAATTCTTCTCGACCTGCAACATTTTATAAGAATCAGTCACATGCATTTTTCGCTGCTATTATTTGAACATTTTACTCTGCGGGTCTTACAGACGATTGATCTTGACAATTGCAGGGTTTGAACCCAAATATCGTCTGACAAGAATTATATACTGAACTATAAGCACTATACATATCCTAATAAGTGAAGAATATTCTTCTTGAAACTCGAGTAATTACTTTATTCTCCAAACGCTTTCTTAAATGTCTTTCTTGCCGGGCAGACAAATTAAACAGTCTTTAAATCGTTCAATTATTTAAATTTAATTTCTTGATTACAGTTCTATTATTTCAATTTCTAAAAATAATATCTTAAAGAATATGTATATAGATGATGGATTAAGTTCAGCAATTTAATATTTTCTTTCCTCCTAGTATTCATACTGTTCAAGTCACTAAAATTACATTTCTTCATATATATAGTCTTCATTTTTGAATCACCCTGCGAATACCTTAACTTGTCAGTCCTACTGAGCTCCCTATGTGTAGTTGATGCATTTTCTGCTGACGAAAGGAGAGCAAAAATGAATCATCCTGAGTGATCAGAAAGAAGGATGGAAGTTATTCCGCATGGAATCGAAAAGTGAAAAATTCTTTTTTCATCTGGATCTCGTTTTGAATTTTTTTTTAAAACTTCCTCATGTAATCCAAAATTCTTTAATTTTATAACACCCATCTAATGGTGTAAATTTTATAAAATTACAATTGAATGCCAAAAATAAGTTGGTCTTCAATTGCTGTGTTTTGAATAAGCTTTCTAAGTTGCTGTGTTTTGAAATAAGCTTTCTAAGTTG